>JBBMKD010000216.1:59340081-59513327 GCA_037834095.1 Argya squamiceps
CCTGAGCGCCGCCACCCGCCGGGCCGGGCCGGACCGGGAGCCGGGGCCGGGGGCACCCCGGGATCCCACCCTCGTGAGGGCAGCGGCGGTGCGGAGGGGGGACATGGAGCGGGGTCGGGGAGGGCGGGCCGCAGCGGGCTGTTCCGCGGGAGCGGCGGAAGGAGGAAGTGGCGCGGCCGCACGGTTCCCTGCAGGACCGGCCTCCCGGGCAGGCACGGTGGCGCGGCCGCCTCTGCAAGCGCCGTCCTGCCCCCGCTAGCGAGCAGAGAGCCAAGCGCTGGACGTCTAGCCCCAGAGGGAAGTTAGGAACCAGGATTTCCTTTGTGCGCCGTGCGCAGGGTCAAATTTCAAGCGTCTTGCGATGGCTGGGATCAAAGTTGCAAGTACCTGAAGCGTTGGATCCCTCGGCCCAGATTCCCAGAGGTACTTAGGTCTTTAACTCCCGTTTTGATTAGTGTGAGCTCCTAAACAGCGGAGTCTGTGCCTTAACCTTACTTATTTAGACACAGAGCTCAGATAAAGGAATTCCGGAGTGCAGAACTTTCCTTCTGGTGAGTGTACAGTTGTAATTTATAGCCCCCCTTACCGTGCTAAGTCGTGCAGACATCATTCTCTTGAAGGTGTGAGCAGTTGTAAATGAAGACCTCAGTTTCTGGAGATGAAATACAACATGTTTAAGTTTACAGTTATTTTATTTAAGTCTTAACAACTTTTGCAGGATGCATGTGTTAGTGCCATAAAAAGAGAGTTGAGTGGGGCGGCAACATTTAAATTCGAACTAACACGGAGACAGTAACACAAAAGTAGCAGAATTGATCTGTGAGGCTGATGGTCTCAGTCTGAGCCGCAGTTTTTCCTTGCCACCAGCCCTTTCAGATTACATCAGTATCCTTCTTTGGCCCCTGTTGATAACACTGTGCCAGGGAATTACTTCATGTGCCCCTTTCTTTTTGCTGGTAAACCGTGGTGAAATGTGTGAGAGCTCTAACTCCTTAGGCACAGTATCACTTCATTGTGGTCATGTGCCACACTGCAGCCCTTCAGTGAGGTACAGACATGGCAAGATGTCAGCCTGCTGAGCCTTGTGTTATCTCTCTGAGGCTGGGGATCCCAGGAGGTTGGCAGATGCAGGTAGAGCAGCCAGTCATTATTGTTTGGCACATGTATTAGCACTGCTACCCAGTTACTTGCTGATGACAGAAGTGACAGATTTTAGGAGATGTCAAGTCAGTTTCTAGAGAAGAGCTGTTCATCACAGGCCACACTGAGTGGAAATGGGTAGCCAAGAGGTATGAGAAGTAACATGCAGGCTATAGGAAGGGGAGTTAAAGCCCCCTTTCTCCATTGAGCAAAGGTCTTGCTCTTGCTCTGTGGGACCAAGTGGAGTTAGAAGCAGTTTTAATACTGAGCTGAGAAAATGATGAAGAAAAAAGGGTGCTAAGATTCAAGAGAAAACAAAAATTATTTTTTTAAAAAATAGACTCTACCTTAGAAGAATAGGATTTATGTATATAAATTTGCAGCCGGGCTGTGTATGCCTTCAATGAAAACATGTGCTTATATATACTGTATATATATTAATGTATGTTTAAAAACCAAACAGTGGGAAAAAGCTGGTGGATAAGGATTGTAAAGTTTGCCATGACACTCTCTCTCAAAGTGGTGCATCACCTCCATGGGGTTAAAACATCTTCATGATAGAATACTTGGAATATATAAACTTTGTGTGTGCACAGAGAGGAATGAATAGCTTGCACGTGCATGATGTGGGAAACTTTTTGTTAAAGAGGAAGTAACTGTTTGGGGAAGTAACACAGGGTCCCATGGCTTGATGTTCTAGGCCTGTGTAGGAAGAGTAAAGAGATTAGGGCTGTATGACTGATTGCCCAGCCTAGATGTTGACAATAATTGTCATTTATTAAGGGAGTATAGAGAAGCTCCAAGAGTAGGAGATATGATTGTTAAAGAGAGGTCTCAGTTGCCCCCATGTAGATTATGTCATGGCCCAACATGAAATTTGCCCAGGTGCCAAAGAACCCTATTTTCTGGGTGTAGCTTGTATGGATACACTGGGGGTAACAGCTCTGGACAAAGTACTGGACAGCAAGAATTAAATTCAGAATTTTGCATTCAAAATCACAGCCAGTTCGGACATAACACTGGTCATAATGTCCTTAAACTCAATGTTGTTTCAGGAGCAGCAAAGGCAAAAGTTGTTGTGGCAGTATGTACTCTTCCAAAGTAGATCTTCATATAGCGAGGAAAGAAATTAATCAAATGGTGAGAGGCAGCCAAAAGTGTAAAATAGTTGTAAGTGGCATGTAATTCTTCAAAAACACTAATAGTAAAGGCTCAAAGCAATTGTATGTCATCTGTCAAAAATACCAAAAAAGCTGAGCAGGCTGACAAGCCAAGTAAAGCAGCTCAATACAAGTAAAAAGACCTCTTTCAAATGTTAAGGTTTTGTCTGCAAATGGGAAAGGTGGAAAAGAAAATAAAATCTATATCAGACACAATAAGGTAAGCCAAAGAGTCATGCTGCTAAAGGCATGATAACAATTAGAATACACTCTTTGAAGCACATGAAACACAGGAAGCTTGCTGATAAGTTATCCATGTGTAGTAGGAGTGCCCAAGGAAGATAAAGTCAGTGGAAGAGTGAAACAAATTCTCTGAGCCTTGCTTCACCAAGAAAGAGTTTAAGGAGATTCTTTTGCAAGAGGCTTTCTACTTTTTTAAGGAGTGAACACCTTGAGGAGTTTTTCGAAGTGAATTGTCTGTGAGAGAGGGTATGAGAACAAACCATTGGGAAGGATGAAGTAGAAGCCAGGAGGTGATTGCAGAGTTTTGAAACAATTTAAATGGAAAGTTGCTGATATCTTGCCTCTTGTGTATAACTCCTTGAGTAGGCCTGCTTTGGTGCTCCAGAAATAGGATGTAACAAATGAGCTGTCAGTTTTTCAGGGTTTCTGTGGAGACTCAGAACTCGAGGATGGGCATTTTTCTTTGGTTGGTTGCTTGCCAGGGATTAGTGAATGGGACTGGTGAACATGGGTATAAATGTGAAACAGTGACAAAGACTAGGCCTGACTTCTGTTGCCAGGGAGTTGAGTGTCTCTGACTCTTCTAGTGTTCTCTAAAGTTTAGTTGGGTGACTGACTCTTCTAGCGTTCTCTGAAGGTATTGTTGAGCTGTTGTCTGGTTGATGCAGTCCTTAGTAAAGCAGGGTTAGTTTCAAGGTGGGATCAGTTTGCTTTGGGCTGTGCAGTCATGGCCAGTTTGCTCAGTGAAAAGAGGTTGTAGCCCTCACCCCAATTCTGCCCAGAGCCTATGCCTTCAAGGGATGGAGCAAGGGATAGGTGGGAATGTGATAAGTCTCCTGGTTGTATTAACTCATGTGGAGCATGAAAATCCCAAAGGCTGAACCACAATGTCTGCAGAAGAATCTTATTTTGAAAGTGTGGATGTAAGTTTGCAGATGAAGTTCACTACAGACCAGTTTCAGTGTAGTGCACATGGAAGGGATTGCAATCATAATTTTCTTTACACAAAAATGAAGCATGAACTGTCTTTCTACTCAGGAAAAAAAATCATGCAGCTTGTATAATCCAATGAAAAAAATAAGCTCTGTGCCCAGATGTGGCTACTAAAAGATAGGACAGGTTAGGAATTTTTAGGAAGGAGTTAAGAAATAGAAAGCACCATCATGCCACTACAAATCCATGTTGCTCCCCTCTCCTGATTCAGTTAGTAATGAAAGTTGCTGAGCTACAGAGGAGGAGTCAAAGATGATGAAGGGTAGGAAGGAGCTTTTGTGAAAGAGTAAGTAGTTTGGAAAAGAAGTGACTGAAGGGACTGTGGGGATATTCTTTAAAATCATTGGTGTCATGAAGAAAGTGAAGAGGTAAGATAAATGAGATCCAAATAAAACAATTGGGAGGCAACTTCAAAAAAAACAATGTGTAAATTGTGGTGCTCACAGCCACTACGTGTATGTCAGGAGTGTACTCAGGTTCATGAGTGATTAGGCAGTCTTTTGGAGAGAAACTTGCTGTGCAACTTAGCAGTCAGGACAGTTCAGTATCAAATTTTGGGCACTGACTGCTGACAGAGAATTACTGCAGATGCTGATCAAGAATCATTGCTGAAAAGTGCTAATAGAAATTTCCACTGAGAAACATAAGCTGCAGTCTATTTACAGGTAACAGAGAGAAGCAAGTCTTCGTATGGCCCTTTGTTATGTGAAACTTGTAGCATAAGATTTTATCAAACTTCCAGGAAAAAAAAATGTCTATGATGATCCTATTTAGTTTGGGTTTGCTACCCCAGCCCTTGTTAACCTGACACCAGTTACAGTCAGGTTAAGTGTATCCTGTATGCATTTAACATTGCACCGGAGCGGTACCAGTGCAAAATTCCTCTGACATTTGCAGGATTAGAACCTCAGCTTGTATTTTGTGCATCATATATCAAAAGTCATGGTCCGTTTCTAGGTAAAGATATAAAACAAATCACGTGTTATTCTTGCTTATCTCTCTGTCTCATTTGTAAAGATTGCTCTTTTGAAACCTGATTCTTCAAAGGCCTAAAATGATTGTGATATTGAGGGCATAAACCATGAGGCAGTGTTTACAGAAGTTTTATTATAGCTTGTGCTGCTGCAAACTGTGATTAGTGCAAAACATTTTCTGGTTTGTCCTTTGAGATCTCAAGTGCAGAACAAAACAACAAATAAGTAAGCTGAAAAGATTGTGGATATGGTAAATGAGAGGAACAGATTTGTTAAGTTACATATTCCTCATGTATGTGTAGTGTTATGCAAAATAGCATTCGTTGTAATTAAATCATTTCCTCTGGGGGTTTTTTGGTTTTGTTTTGGTTTTTTCAGAAATTTTTTGGAACTGTGTGAAGGTTCTTTGTATTGACTATGTGTAAACTCTTGTGTTAAGATTAAAATAGCCACTAAAAAACCCTGAAATCAACAATTCACAGTTAGTAGAAGGGAATCCATGTTAACAGTTTAATGTTTGCCTATGTGTATGTAAATATATATGCAGATCTACATATCTATGTATCTACATATATAAGAATACAGAAAATTAAGATATTTTGTATATAGCATAAAAATACATTGTACAGCACATACTTCTTATTGAGAAACTATGAAAAGGTTTTAAAACTTGGTCTTATAGTTAGTGCTGGATATGTT
Organism: Argya squamiceps; assembly: GCA_037834095.1. Classification (NCBI taxonomy): domain Eukaryota; kingdom Metazoa; phylum Chordata; class Aves; order Passeriformes; family Leiothrichidae; genus Argya; species Argya squamiceps. The sequence continues at coordinate 59,345,291 of JBBMKD010000216.1, forward strand.
TTCTCTTGGAAGCTCATGTAAATTTTGTGGTTATTTGACTGACCTAGAGAAGAAAGAAGGAAAGAAGTGGTAAGCAGTACAGTAATGTTTGGTTTCTTAATTTGTGATATATTGCAAGCCCAGCTTTCTGTATGCTGGAAATCTTCTGACCCCATTGTTTGCTTGGGAGCAGATTGCATTAAATCAAGTACAGCAGTCTTTAGGACAAGGCAAACATTTTATCTTGTTGCATGTTGGACACAAATCAGGAGCAAATCTGCCTACATGTGGCATATTGCTTCACCCCAGGTGCAGAATTTAAATTTTAACTCTTGAGTTATTTTAACATTTAGTTGTTGCTATATAGGTTGCTATCTTTTGAGGTAGCTTGGAAGTACTCATTTTCATATTCTTGTCTATTAAAGAGTGGGGCAGATTGCTGTTTGATGGTTTTTCAGCTAACCATGACAGGCTTGGTTTGTAGCTCCCAGCATGTTTCTGGTGTTAGGAATGGTGTTAAGGTGCATCAAAACTGTTTAAATTTGTCCTTTGTTCTGAACTGCACATGACAGTGGATGTTGTCCGACCATTTCCCTTTAGCTATAAAATAATTTTAAGTACTTTAAGTACTTAAATTAGATACTTAATTAGATACTTAACATTAATACAGCACAAAAGAAGGAAGGGTTGCTTACGCATTTGGTTTTGAAACATGTGACTTGTGGTTAAGTTCTGCTTTTTGATATGTATGGAGGGATATATGCAACTTGAAGGGCCTGATAAGTGCACAGAAGACAAAGCCTGTACTGTAATATTTCTATTGATATTGCATATTGCTTGACAGCATTCCAGGCAAGCCTCTAACAGCTTTCTCTAAGCAAGATACTGCCTTTGTTGTTTAATAAATTAAGGTAGCAATAAATGTAGCTCTTTATGTTAATTTCACGCATATATGCATAACACATTTGGTGCGTGATGTGGGCTATTGTGCATTTGGTGTACTGGCTGCTCTTTTGAGATGTTTTGTTGAATCCTGCAAATGGTCTTTGTATGCAACTGAGACATGAATCAGGTGGAAAATAGTGAAGTACTGAATTTAATTGGATGAGGCATATAAATCTGTAAAATCAAAACTAAACAGCCCACCCTGAAAGACTTTCCAAAATTCTGACAGCATCTTAAAAAGTTTATCTAAAATAAAAATAATTCTGCAATAGGACAACAGGCAGGATAGGAGAATAATGTTTTTAAATTACTGAAAGCTTGCCTGCAGCATTTGAATTCCCCAGTGTGTTACATGAACAAGATGAAAGCAAAACTTGAGGATAAAATTGAAACCAAATATAAACAAAAGTGAAACCGACTCCGTTGGTTTTAATTTCCCAGCTGGCAAAAATGAAAGACTAAACACAAAGGAAAGAAGCATGAGAGCTTGAAAAAATAATTCAGTTTTACATTTATTTAATCTGTTGTCTAAATTAGACTGCTGCATGGCAGCACTCCCTTACAAAACTACACAATAGAGGGTAGGGGCTGCATTCTTGGTTTATCCAGGTACCATTTTTGACAGCCAGAGGTCTGGGCAAAGCCCTGCAATACGGGAAGTGGCCTCTTCTTCAGTCACGGACGTGCTGTTTTGAAATGCTGTGGCAAACATGTACACAAAGTACAGTGGAAGTGGTGACGTCCAGGATGATGAAAGGGAGTCAGTAATTCAGCTGTCCAGAGCGCTTGAGTTTTAGTCACGTTGAGATTCGAGTTGCTAATAGAATTGGGTATAAAATACATGGTCGGCTTGGTTTTTATTCATTCCACCTTTGGGGTCATCCACTTCGATCAGGGGCAGATCAACAGTAACTAGAAGATGTAATCCAGTATCAGCTTTGCTGATGGCATGAAATGACTGTGAATGGTTTTACTCAATTGCCACAGATCAGTCAACAGCTAGAATGTACTTTATGGCCTTGATAACTACCTGTTGAATAATCAGAAGATGGACAAACGTTGGATGGCTGTGTAATCTCAAATCAATGTCCTTCTCCTGTTTAGAGATGCATGTTCCTGGGCTGTGTTGAAAAAAAAGGTTGGGTGTTGATGAGAAGCTTGGACAATCTTTGCTCTGCTAAAGCTCTACTGGGATGAAATGAAAAACTTTAATTCCAGAGGTCCAATTCTGACACATTTGAGCACATTGCATTCAAGCATATAAAAACTAATTTTTTTTGGTGCCAGAACAGTTCTGAGATTTGAGATTGATGAGAGAATTCAAAGATGTCTAGCTTTGTCTAGTTTAATAGTATTTATGCAGCTTAGATGAGAAATGAAGATGAGTTGTCTCACTGTAGGTCAGTAGTACTTTAGGAAATTTCTGAGATAGAAATAGCTGCTGCAGATCACAAAGTGAGCTTAATTGTTGTTGGTCTGTGGTCAACGCAAAAACTTTAAATTAAAAGCACATTTTGTAACCAATCCTATTAACTATTCATGTCCTGTATATCCTGTGGCAGAGGAAAGAGCAGCATTTTTAGAAAAAGGAGCATTAGAGCATATAATTTTAACAGGCACAAGTACAAGCATTTAATACTTAATACACTTTAAGTGCAGGCCTTTCAAATGTGTGTACAAGAGAAAGGTATTTCTCTCTTAAATTCTCCAGTGTCAAGCAATATCTCTGTAATAACTAATTCAATTTATTTTTTGTGCTCAACACATCTGTCTTTCGTGGTGCTATTTTTGTAACTGTAAATACGTTCATGTGACAGACATGTTTCCAGCTCACAGTGGGTGATTCAGAGGATCCCAGCCCCCAAGTCTGTGCCTGCCTTGATCTGTCTGTAAAGGAAGTGTCTAAGTAAGCATGAGTGTTTTTTACAAATCCTAAATAGCGTATACTTCTCTTGAATACCTTTTCTTAGAAGTAGAGCGAAAAATGCTTTGCTGAAAGGGCTGAGTTTGCTTCTCTTGGTGAGGTTAGGCAGAGGTAGTTTATGTCTTTTGCTGCTGGATCTGGGTGTTGTGCTAACAATTAGAAGTTTGGGTAGCAAAGGTGTAGTTGTGGGTTAGCTATTAACTTCAGTGGTAGAAACTGCCCTTGCCCCAACAATAAAATGAAAGCTTTGAGCAAATATTAAATCGCACTTTAGTGTAGTGTGCAAATAGTTCTTGCTGTGTGTTGCAGAACAGTATGTTATACAAACAAAGGTAGCTGTGAGAAACAAGCCAAATCCAAGCAAGGTGGATTACATCAGGTGCAGGTCATGGCCAGTGAATGTGAAAACTCTTCCTTGAACACTTTTCTCAGTGTTTGCTATCTGGAATAATTTCTTTTCTGCGTCCCTGAGAGCCTCTAAAATGTCATTGTCTTCTTGCAGTCATGTCTGAGCCTCACAAGGCATCAGTGTGGGAACAATGAGATTAAGCACTTTTCTTTTACAATGGCTCTTTTCTAATGTGTAGCACCCTATAAAGCACTCACCCTGTACTTAAGCGAGGGAATGTTAGCTAGGACACTGAGATAAAGACTGCCCAGGCTTTAAAAGGTACTGTCACAATTCAAGATCCCGATCTTGCAGGTATGTGCATGCATAATTTCCCGCTGCTTTCAGAGGGATCCTGTAGTAAAAGTGATTGTTAAAAGTTGTAGATAGAGATGTCTCCTGTAAACCTAGTCTTGGAGCTCATGAGAATGCAGTGGTCTAACAGAACCGTGCCGTTGAGTTGCATCAGTGAAGTGATTGTTTATAATTGTTTGAGCTTTAATAGCCTTCTAGTTTTTACCAGGCTGGAAAATTCTTTATGAATCAGGTGTCAAATGCTGAGTTTTCCTGGCACCTTTAAAGAACACAGAGTTTGGCTTCCATGGTTTCCAACTGACACAGCTAAACAGCAGCAGCAATTACATGTGGGTATTCAGGAGTGGATTTGCATGTGAGCACTTAAATCCAGAATAAAATTGATTACTTTGAGGATAACTGCTCCCCAATGCAAGGAATTAATTACTCTCTCACAACCATGACAACAAATATCTGTTGTAAACAAGCCCTTCCCAAAATTGTCTGAGTGAAGTACAGGAAAGTCTCCACCTCTTTTTTAGGCAGCATTTGAGAGAAAAATATTTAGAGATCCCAGATCCTGAGGGCAAGTCATGGTCAGTCATCAGATGTAACACAAAGCTTAAGAAGAAAACAAATCAGATATTGGACTGATTATAAATAATCAATTTATGGCTGCTTTTGAGACTCTTGGGGGAGGTGGCAAGGGATCTTGTCTCTCGTACAGATGTGTTGTCTCCTGATGCCACCAGAATCTTCCATCTCCCATCTTCACTCCCTGCAAGACCTGAGAAAAAAAAATGAAAGAAACTCCCAGGAAACAAAGTATTCTTTTAAAGCTGAAACTAATGCAACCATTTTGTATTGTCACCAGACTCCAGACATTCATTTGTGTGTGCAGATGAGCATTGTGGCAGGGATACTGTGGAGATGATCTTTAGCAATCTGTTAAAAGCCTGGCCCAAATTCCCAGCTGATGTAGGTTGCTGCAATGCCAGAGAAGTGGATGTGCTCAGCCACAGACAGTGTTCTTCAAGTGTCATGACAATGTGCAGCACAGGAGCCAGCACAAGGGAAATTTCATTGTGCTTGTTGAGAGGCTGAAGCCTTGCTTCATTATGGCTAAGTCCAGAAGCAAAAAAAGACCAACCTCTTCTGGGTTTATTGTATTTAAATAAGATGGATTTTCTTCTTGTATTTAAATAAGATGGAACTTCTAGTCTGCAAATCCAAGGGCTAACTTTATTGAGGCCCGAGATCACTCCAGAAGAACAGCTCATGTCTTTGCTGCTGAGGGAGAATAAGTTCTGCATGGAAACCAAGAAAAAGAGTGTTTTAATGTGTAACGTCTGAATCCCAGCCAGGGCACGTTAACACCCTTTGGGTGGAACAGAAATGCTGTAGGGCTGATGAAACACACTCCATATACAGTATGGGTTCTCACAGTACATTTTCCTGGGCGTGTTTAACATGCAGTCTGTAATGCTGATTTCAATACATGTTTGAATTACTTTTGCCTTTGTTTTCTTTAGTTTTTGTTTTGTTTTCAGGACAAGTTGGGTTGGTTGTTTTTTACCCTCTGTCACTTGAGGATAAAAGGGCTTTTCTTCATTCTGCTTTGTGTATTGTTCTTGAGTACAGCAGCAGGAGAGGAGTGCATGCTGAATGCTTCCCTCCTCCTCCATCTGCCTTGCAGTGAGGTGGGCACAACCTGGACACTGCATTGCAGAGCCTTGGAAAGTTGGGTAGCTGTTGCTGGCATGAATCTGTCATGCAGCAGTCTGATTTCCCAGGTTTTTCACCACCCCACAAAGCTTTCCCCTTAGCAGCCATGGTCCTGTTGTAGCTCTGCCACATTTGGGAACCTAGGGAAGCAGGTGGAGTATTGCCTGGTGGTTGCCTGTACAGATTCTTCTTAATGCCCAGGCCATTCCTTACACCAGTCTGCCCAGGACCTGTGCTCTCCCACCCTGCCTGCTCTCCCATTCTGGGCTTTCTGACCTGTCTTGATGAAGTTGCCTCCTTCCTGCAGGCACCAGAGTAAATAAGGTACTGCTTTTCTTGTCTGCAGTGGACTCTTTCTTGGTGATGGACAGGAAGGACATAGTGTTTTCTGCTGCCACCAAAACATTAGGAAAGAGCAGGAAAAATATTGCTGTTGCTACAGTGTGGATCAGTTACAGCCAACACAGAAGCTGGGTCTGTGAAGTAGACTGGCCATGGGAATGCTTTAACTGACCTCACAGCAAGAGGTGCTGAGCGAGAAGCAAATCTGCCAGTGATGTTTCCCCCAGCCCTCTTTGTTCAACAGGGCATCACTGACAGATGATGGAAAAGAGGCACCATTACATGCAATTAAAAGACCAGAAAGGGTAGGTTTTCCTTTCTAACTAGCTGTGAGTCCAGAAAGTCTGTTACTGGTGTTTATGGGTTTTCTTGCTTCATACCTGCTTTCTAAGTGAGGATTTCAGTTTGAACCTATAACTCTTGTAACCTCTAAGAATGGCAGTGCCTACTTTTCCTCATTTACTACTCTTTATTGAAGTGTTTTGTTGTTGTTTCCAAAAAAAGATATTGATATTTGCATAATTTGGGGTTATCAAAAAGAAGCCATGTTCTGCATCATCCCTGCTAAGATTATTCTCTGCCGCATGGCAGACAGGAAATGTCAGAGAGGTCTTGTCTCCCCACACACTGTGGGGCAAGGGGAGTTGAGGTGTCCACAGTGAAAGCAGCTGAGTAAAGTGCATTTCTGTTGTCTTTTCAGTGTCAGTCTCACATTTCTGAAGTATTTATGGACAGATGAGTCTAAGTCCCAGGTTTTCTTACATGGGGGAAGGCTCTACCCCTCTGATGAGTTTGACTTCTGAACACGGCTTTGCTCAGAGTACAGATCTGTGAAATTACTCTGGTGAAATCTTTGAAAGTGGTATGCACAGCAGAGTAGGTGAAAAAGATGGTCATATTGCAATATCCTATATAGAGACAGAGTTCAGTCTGTGACCAAAGAGCAGGATTTTGCTCCAAGTCCTGTTCTTTAAAAAAAGATCATGTTTCCTTGTATGCTGGAACAGTCTTGGCACAGACACAAATACAGAACCCAGTTCTCTGAATCCTAAAATTAGCATATGGTCTCATTTCAGCATATCTCTTTGGTCACACGGGATGATTGATGCTTTTCTTAACTGCATCAGCCTTAGCAAACAAAGCGAATAGTTTAAAAGTTTATCAGCAAAGCACAAGTAAAGATAACTTTGCAAAAAAATAATATTGCCAGTTCTGTATTTGCAGAGAAAAGATAAATCAATACCACTCAATATTCTTCTCGTATTCTCTGAGGAACAGATGCTTTTCCACAGCTTTGAGCAAAGGCTATGACCTACTTCACAAATGTGCCTCCAAGATCTTATCCCACCTTAACTTTTCACAACTGTTAATAATATTTCCATGTACTGACAAATCTTTTAACTCGGTACTTTGTGATAGGGAAAGAAGAACTGCTTTTCCATTGTTTTGGTAGGGGGCTTTGTTTGTTTGTTTGTTTCTTGGGGTTGGTTTTTTTTGGTTGCATAGGAATACGCTTTTAAGAAAATACCCACAGGCACAGAGTAGCTTGTGGTTTTGGGATAACCTTTGCGCCTTCTCAGTTATCCAGATGCTGCCAGAGTGAAACTGAAGGAAAGAGAACATCGTGTACTGCTCAGATGTAATGCCTGCCATGCCATTGCTTTCACTTTCTGTCTACAGCTGCTGTAATTCTAGTGAAGAGCTCTTCATTCTCAAAGGTTACACTTTCTGTATGGAAGGAGTGTTATCTCTCTGAAGGAAAAACAAGTCAGACTTACTAGAATGTTCTTGAGGAGAGTAGGGAGGGACTGCAAGCTCTTTATCAATCATTATGAAGTGAAAATATGTATATATGCAGATTGCAACCAGTTTATAGCTTGCTGGGGAGTAGCCTTCACCATGTTCTTGAAGTTTCTCATTGCAAAAAGTAGGCTGAACTGATCACAGGACTAGCATGAATAGTGCCGTAATTAACGCTTCAAACAAGATCAGAATAATCCCTCCATGTGGTGGCAGCCCATCCATGGGCCATGCTTCTCATGTGGGAATGGCTATTCACAGGCTCTGTGGCCTCCCTCTCCATGCAAATGCCAGCAAATTGGGGCTGGTATCTTGCCCACTCACTGCTGGTTTAGGAATAATTTCATTGATGTCTTCATGTCCATCAATATATTTAAGCTTTCATCCCCAAAACAGCAAATGGCCCTGACTGTGGCTCTCTCTAATATTAAGATAGGTGGTAAAAATAGAGCAAGAACAGGGAAATTATATTCCTGGAGCTACCAGTCTTAATACATTTGTAGCAGGCATGGTTAAAAATAGCTATTTTTGAAGACTGGCTGTCTTACTATGTAGAGCTTACTCAGAACACCTTACTAAGAATCATAGAGTGATATCCTAGCAGGTTAGACCTATTTACAATGTCTAAATGAGCTCCTCTTTAGAGATAGGGCAGAAAATGCTTTCTGTGGTCCCGTCTGTAGTTGGCTGTGTTTCTTGGTGATTAGTTTTCCTTTCCTCCACCATGAGACAGTGATAAACCAGAAGAAAATACAAACAGGAATTATTTTCAACATCGTGCCAGAAAGACTTCAACATTGGGTGTCTGGGAGTATTAATCATTTTTCTGTGTTCTCACCAAAAAGATGCTGGGAGTCAGTACTGTCCAGATTTAAAGCAGTTTGTCTAAAAGAACAGGAATAATTTTGGATTAAGGGGTTCCTCCCTGTCCTTCCCAGCTGCTCCTTCCCACCCCTAATGCCAGAGTGCCTTCCTCTCTTGGTTGTGCTGTCATATGTGTCTTTGGGCAGGATGGGAGCCATGGTCTAGGTTCAAGCAGATGAAGAAGACCCTGCAGAAAGAGGTGTTGCTTGTAAGCCTGCTGAGTTCCTGGACTTCTTCAGAAAGCTGCCTATGCAAAGAGTAGCGTTAGCATGCAGCAAAACTGGGATGGGACTGAAGGTTGAAGGAGTACAGGGTGCTGCTTTGCCACTGGTGGAGCTGGTGCTGCTCCTTCCCTCTGCTCTGTCCTTCTTCCCAGCTGGCTCTGCTTCCCTCCCTGGTTCCATCCATGGTCTCTGCAGTGTGGGGGAAGATGGTGTCAAGTGACCCAAGGCAGACATTAAACCAGTTTTCTCCTGGTTAACCAGAGTGTGGAAGGTTCAGGCAGGCAAAAGTAACCAGGCTTCTGAAGAGGTCTGCTTAGGCCAGCAGAGGGGTACTCACAGCTCAGGAAATCATGGTAGTGGTGAAGCCAGTGGGAAGTGGATACTTTGGCAGCTCTGAAAATAGTTACACATGCAAAAAATACCAATGGCTGCATGTAGCTTCTCCTAGGTGTGAGTGTGCAGGGGAAGTGCAACATTGAGACTGACCAGGAGTGGGAGATAGATGGGTAAGTGCTTTTAGTTTTTTTTAGTTGCCAGCTCCAGATTATAGATGTTGATGTTTTGTTCTGCTTAAAAGGATTGACTCTTTCTGCTTTTTTTGTTTCTGCTGGGTAAACACTGGAGAGAGGCTGGCAAGAAACTTGGCATACCTGCTGTTTTGTAGGGCTCACCTTAGTTTCTGACTTTGTAGGTTTGTTTTATAATTGATATATTCTGATGGATGGTGAAGCTGGTGTGGTGTTAGGCAGTAGCCCCTGAAACTTTACGTGCTTTTGCTGCCTATTTTGGAGCATTTCAAACATCTTTACAAACTAGAATGATTTTTAACGTCAGGTGATTGAATCTGTACTCACTGATGGACAGACTCCAGGTTCTCCCACCTGGAGCCAGTGAAATGAGGCTTCAACTGCACCCAGTAATGCCATTTATGGACAGACTGAAGCCACTTTTGAGCCACTGCAGAAGCTGATGTTTCTTTCTGTACAAATAAATCATGCATTTGACACCTCTGGATGGAGATATGGCACCTTTATTTCCCACAGGTCATTACTTGGTAGAGTTGACTTGGTATTTTCATCAAAAGGATGTTGTTGACAGGCAACTGACAAAACCCCTGCTACATTTTAGCACCAGTGTGGTCGGTGCTGTCCTGAGGCAGACAGGTCTGGGAATGTCTTCTGAAGACATCCAGATTTATTTTCAGGAGCATGTGCTCTTAAAGGAGCATGGTGTGGGAGTTGTATTTTGATGAGCAGAAGCACAGCTGTGGTTGCTCCTCTGTGAAGGACATAACTCCAGAAGATTCTCACTGTTCTCTCCAGATGAAGATCATTTTAGGATTGTTTTTACCTGGGTTTGAATTTACTTTCAGATGAACAGGTCTTGGGAGCCACTCCTCTCTTCTCATAAACCAAACTTCTCTCCTGATTACCTTAGATTAATTTGTCTTGATGTGGGTGATGGATGGGAAGGTGTGTGCTGACAGCTGCAGTTGCTAATCCCAGAGGAATCCCAGGGTGCCAAAAAGGAGATGAACACCTCTCTGCAGCATCTGCAGGGGAGCAGCTGGGGAAGCCCCCAGGGATGTGGGAGGGCAAAGACAGGTTGGCTCAACTCTGCTGCTTTGGGCAAAACTGGCTTCCCTGTAGTAGCGATTGTTGGCAGCTTTCTCATTTCCTGAAATGTATCACTTTTGTACAAAGGCAGCTTCTGTTTCTTCCATGTTGCCTGTCCCAAGTGGGATTCATTGCTGCTGCTTTCGAGATCACTTTTCTGCCTTCTAAGTTGTTCATTCAGATGGGCTTGAAATTTGTCTTAGGGAGTCATTGCCCAGAAGACATGTCTGACTGCTAGATGAGACCACTCATATTGAATGTTGAATCTAATGCACAGTGTTTCCAGGAATTGTCTCAAAGTGCATGCATACTTAAAGATACCTTACAAAGAAATGCATCTCTTGCAGATAATTGTTTCTTCTTTGTCAGACAAATAAAAATTCACTCCTGTTTTTAGTAGATTGCCGTTTGCTTTTTTCAGCTTTGACTCAAACTGTAGTAGAGGAAGATGGTAGAGATCTGTACACATTCTGCAACCTGGATGAGGATTGTTGGTGCCAAGGGGAGGGGGTGCAGCGGCATGGCCGGCTGTTGGCCACCAGCCTGTGGGCTAAAAAAGCTGAACCCACATCATCCTTGCCAAGAAAACAGCTTTCCTTTTACACAGAGAGGGGATATGCACAAGGGGTGGTCCGCTGTTGGATTCCTGGGGTTGGCTGTTTTTTCGTATCTGAAGTGAACCTGAAAGGGAGTGAGCAGTTGCAACCGTTTTCTGAGCTATTGTAGAAATTTGTAGTTGCTGCAGGAGGCTGCAGCTGAAGCATGAGTGACCAGCTCTGCACAGTAGTAAACAAAGTACCAATATGTTTGGTGAAAAATTAGTGTGAGCATGGCTGCTGGTAAATTCTCTGAACACATCAAAGAACCTTATTGTTACATTCAGGTTTTAATTGCTTATTAGTTTCAAGGAAATACATGTCCTCAGAGCAATGAGAGGAAACTTTGAACGTTTTTCTTCCTCTTGTGCTGGGTGTGGGCTTGGTACTGCCTAATTGTTAGTCTCTCCCATGCCTGTACTCCCATAGGAAGCGAGAACAAACCTATTTACATTTGTGCCATTGCTGTGTGCTTTCAAATTTTTCTTTCTCTTTTTTTTATTTTTAAGATCAAAGGTGACAAGAATAGTGGAGCAGAGAAGTTAAAAATGATGCAGAGAACACAGATGTGAAGAGCAAAAGAGAGAGGAAGGAGCTGAGCCCGGTGCAGAGGGGGCAAGGAGAAGCAGCAGCCTAAATGCAAGTACTTGAATGTGGAAATGATGGGTTCCAGGGTACCTAACAGGCATTTAATGTGGTGCTTTAATCTGCATCTAGTGCCAGTTGGTTAATGTTTTTAAAATTATCTGCCTCAGGTTCAGGACTTTAGACTTATGTCAATAATTTACAGCTCTAAACAGGGAAGTGGCATCAAGGTCATGTGTGCATGTGTGAGAGAGAAAGAGAGAGAGAGACAGAAAAAGAAGTCAGTTTGAGTCTTAACTGGATAATATAAGGTGGCGTAGTGCAGCTGAGGGGTGTGCGAAGCACTCACTTCATAGCTGAACAGCACTGAAATGTAGAATAACAGCTAAAATATCAGTGACTGGATTGATCAGAGAAAGCTGGAGGGAGGGGGTCAAACTACTACTCAGGCAGAACCAAAGTGGTCTGCTAAACTGCTGTGATGTAAAATGTACTTTTATTAATTCTAGTCAAGTTCATAGGACTGAAACAGCCATTTGGAAGCCCTTTAGTTAGCAGAAGCATCATTTTAGCTAGTACAATGATGCCTCCTGCATGTGATTTTTTTTGTTACATATTTTTTTCTTGGCAAAAAAAGGTTTTCTGCAAATGCAGGTATGTGGACCAAAAAGAGGTATCTCCAAGAGTGTGTTTTTCTTTGTGACTTCTGGTATCCTACCTGTATCAGCAGACAAGCTTTTGCTGATATCCTTTGTCATCTTCAGGTGAAGGTTTTCCTAATACAAGTGTACCAGAAGAGTGTTTTCTGCCATAAAGAAGACTTTATCATCTCATTTGCTCTTAGGGGAGGCTTGCACACAGATCTAAAATAATGATTATATTTACAATTGCTCAGTGTCTGCAAAGCTTTAATAAGTGTCCTGTGCAGAGGTGGAGGAGCAGCCTGGGAGTTCTGCCTGGCAAACAAGTAATCTTGTCCCGTGTTCCCTGCAGCTCCTTCCCAAGTGGGTGACAATGCCTGTCGAAAGGATGCGGATGCGGCCCTGGCTGGAAGAACAAATCAACTCTAACAGAATACCGGGGCTGAAATGGCTAAATAAGGTAAGGGGGGGTGTGCATGCATGTGCTGAAGGGGAACTTAATGGTAGCGGCTGAGGTCTGCATAGCTAAATCAGCTCATTCCTGGTTTTCAAAGGGGTGACGTGGGGAGGAAGGGCAAAGCTGAATGCTTCCTGCTGAACCTGTTCCTCTGGCCTCGCCTGCCAGATTTGAAGCGTCTGTCTTTGGCCTGGTGTATTTGTGGCTCATTTAAAAACATTTTCCAACTCTTTGTTGTTGAAGGGAGTGCTTCTGGAGACTCTGCTTGGACCTTTTTTTTTTAACCTGGGAACACATTGTTCAACAAGTAGCATCAGAGAGGTGTGTTCAAAATACTCTCCTGAGAAGGAAGACTGTGTTCTGTGTTAGACTCTGAGTTGAAGCAATGGTCTCCTGTTTCAGATTTGTGTGATTTCTCTGATACTTCTCAAGCAGGGAGAAAATCGGGTGACTTTTCCCCTGCCAGACTCAAACCTAATATTCCTAGTCCTGAGCTCTTACTAAGCACTCTAGACACTTTGAGAGCACAGTCGTGAGCTCGAAAATGTCAGTGCCCAATTTGAATTTATTTGATTGGTTGAGTAAAATCTAGGAGTGTATTTGACACTTTGAATAGCAATGAATTATGGAAATGGTGCATGCTTTCTGCACTGTGCCGGAGAGTAATTCACTACACTGAAAAGCAAGAAGCTGTTTTTGCCAGAGGCTCCTTTATTATCAGAATGGGTGGAAATGCACAAAATCAGGTGTAGAAACATAGGAACTACCTGTCTGCTTAAGTCGCTAAGCCAGATAGTCTGGTATCCTCCCTGTAGCAGTAGTAGTTGTGGTACTCAGGTGCTCATTTTTAGAGCTGAAGAATGACAATTGAAATTACTACTTTTTCTTTCAGCGTCAAAGCTAGAAATGCTCATGACTATGAAATTATCAGGAGTGCTTTAAATTTCATCTGTGAATCTTGTTTCTCAGTAACTTTGTGTATCAGTGACTCTCATGCCGTGGCTGGGTAAATAAATATTGCTTTATCCATTCCCTAGTTAGCCACACTGTGAATTTGAGTAGGCCCTTGTTCTTGTATAATGGAGTCACAGCTGAAGAGGAGACTGGTTTTTACCGTTGTCTTTGTAATTTGAGTCCCATGTTCAGGTCCTTCTCCTTGAATATCTCTATTTTGGTGTTAGGTTTCCTACTGACAGCCTGTATCTGCTGTTTTTTGCCATCTAGGACGTTCCTGCCTAATCCTGAAATAATTTCTCTGCCTTGAGGTTTATTAAATCTTATTCCCCACTTCCACCCTCTGATTTGGCATCAGGCTGGATTGCCTTTATTATGCTCAGCAAGAAAACTGCACTGCTGAGCATTTCTATTTAAAAATGTTTACACATTCATTCCAACAGTGGATAATTAAACCGAAAATATTTCTATTTTTGCTGTAAATCCTGACCATAAACAAAGCCATGCATGGAATCAGTGAAGTGTCACATGTATCACAGCCTGTTCTATACGCACACAATCAGCTTTATAGCCTGTAGTGTTTTAATCAGAGTTTCGTAAAGGACAGTTCACAGTTTAGATAAGAAGGTGTGTCACACTATCAAGAGAATGAAACTCATGTGTATGCACGGCTTTTAAGGAAATAAGGTTTAAATATGAAAGAAATTATTACCATTCTGGGTTGTCATTGGCTGTCTGTTCTTGGGGACTTTTTCTGAACTGAAGAAAGAATTCGACCTGTCTCAGTTAGAAATGACAAATCAGGTACAGCTGACACATAATTCTTTCCCCTACTGTCAGTTCATCATTATATCTCCTGAACAAATCCCTCCTTATAGGACTTAAAACATAAATACTTGTGTACCTCTCTGGTGACAATGTTATCCTTCTGAGTGGTATGAAGGAGGAAGGGAATTTCTTTACCTTCCCAGAGAGACAAAACTGGGAGATGTTAATGAAACAACATAGTTCGGTAGAGGGCAGAGGGGATGTGAGGAGGGGGATTATGAGAGGTCAGTGTTCCTCATGGATCTGGAAAAGGAAACATTCTGAGTAGCTGTAACGGAGAGACAACCTACTGCTTTGATGGATGCTTGGAGTATTATCTTGGAGATGGATGCTGCTGTTTAAGATTTGTCCTATGACTTTGTAGCTAGTATGTGGCCCCACGCTCAGGCACTTGCTCCAAGCATTTTGCGTTGCCAGAGTTCCAAGTGATCACAGAAAGAACATTCTGAGTTGGAAGGGACCCATGAGGATCATCAAGTGTAAAACTCTTAAGTGAATGGCCGATGCAGGGATTGAAACCAAAACCTTGGCCATAGTAGCACCACGCTGCTCTAACCAACTGAGGTTTGATCTACTTTTCTCTTCATGCTTATTTCTAAGAATGTCACAGCTTTCCCTTTTGGTATTCCCACTGCAGTTTGGTAGAAATTCCTGTTACAGTGCAAAATTTTTGTGCGTTGTGTTTTTGACTTTAGGTGAGGCTAATTTTTTTAACAGAATCATGAGATTCCTACACAGAAGTCTAGTGATGGAATACTGGACCAGTCAGCACATGGTTTTCCAAGTCTGAGAGAAAGCACTGATGAGCTCTTTCCTGTTAAGGTCATTATTAGGCATCATGGACTGAAGAAGAATGTAGATAATGTTTGATAATGTGTGAAATAAAGTAGTAGTATTTAAAGTATCCAGCTAACCTAGAGCAGGACACTCAACTAACTACGTGGTGTTGATGTAATCAGCTGTCTTTGCAGGATTTCAGGGAAGATTAGATATTTCGTAGTTGATGAGAAAATCTGTAGTTGCTGTGGTGTGTAAACATATATGTATTATAGAATTATAATACACATGGCTTCTGTGATTTTATTATTTGTGTTATAATTTGGTATAATTCTTATACTTCAAGACATCTGGGATTGGGAAGAACGTTCTGTAATGAACAGAAGCACTCTAATGACTACTTACACTGCTGTTGAGTCTCCTTGCAGCTTCTTTTGAAGCAATGAGTAGTTGATGATGACAGGATGCTATGTCTGGAGTCTTGTTCAGTCTGCTAGGTTTTGAATTATCATATGGTCTATTTTAATCTGGTCTATCCTTAACATTCTTGTTGATAGAAACTGTTTTCTATTGAAGTATGATTTTTTTTCCCATGCTTATTATAGTCCATGAAACAGTAAAGACAGGGAAGCTTATTCTAGGTCTGATGAATACAGTAGTGTTGTGGACCACAAATAGTGGCTTTGAGGCTTTCTTTTAGCTGCTTTGATTTGGGGAAAAAGGTATCTGTCAATGATTTACTTATATGTAGAGGGAAGAGTAAAGAGTAAAGACAAACTTCACGTGACAGAAGTAATGGAACTACATTAAGAGGAAAATTCATAGTCTGAGGACTTGAGAGGAATGAGGAACATGTTAAATCAGTGCTTGCACCAAATTAAAGATGAAGCCAAGCAAGAAGGGAAGAATGCAATTCTGAACAAGCAAATGTGACAGAAAGGATTAAAGACTAGAGTTGAAGGACAAAATGCAGGCTCAGAAGAAGAAAAGATCACACAGGAAGGAAGGGAAATAAACCTAGCCTTGGCATGAGTGAAATATTAACCAGACAGTCAGGGAAGAAAAGTGGTTGTTGGGGGAAGGGGGAGGGGTGAAGGATTTATCTCACCTGACCAGATATATGCAATGCAGTCATTTAAATGGGAGCTGCCTGTCTAGAGTTATATGTAGTCAGCAGAGAGAAATAGGCTCTTTTAGGGTGAAATTTTGGCAGCATAGCTCAGGTGGCTGCTGCAGGAGGAGGGTGCATTTTGCCCTGGAAGTACTTTTCTCTTCGCAGACTGATAATTGGATCTAAACCTGCAGTGGCAGAGTTTATAGTGCAAGTTGTCCGCGTGTGAAGCCAGATAAGTATTCTTCCCAACAGGGGAGAAAAAAAAAGTCTTGTGGAACAAGCTCAGTTTGTATGGCTTTGCAGAAAACAGCATGAAGAGCTCTGAAGCAGCCCTCTAGGTCAGGACAAAGGAATTGATTACCATGCTCTATGACATAAAAGCACATCAGATCCAGCATCCTTCTGGCCCAGTATCCTGTGTGATATGTGCTTGTGGAAGGAGTGTAGGAAACATGCTATTTAAGCTCTGAAAGCCATTGGGCTGCCAGAGCTGGAGCTACATCCTAAAACTATCATCTTTAATAGTTGCCAGCGATCTTCCATGATCCCTTGGGGAATCAGTTTATACGGACAGTGTGTAAGGCATGCCCTGATTTAGCTGTGTTAAAAAGCAAATTTTTTAAAAGCCTTCCTTTGCATTTCTTTAAGTGCACTTTCCTTTGGTCTAAAGTTTCTGAACTAAAATATGTTCGGGTATTTTCAATGCCCTTCTTCAACATGAGTGTCTGGGTTTTTTTATCCCCACTGGAGAGATGTCTACTGTTGATCTATTCTTAGGTCTGTTTGCTTGGCATACAAATTTGCAAGATCTCTTTTCTTCACCATGCTAGTATTCACTGGCTGAATTCTAAATTCCTTGATTTTTCTCTGTTCCTATGGTTGTTTAGTTTCGGATGTATTTTTCTTAATCATAAAAGTGTCTGTGCTGACAAAACTACCCTTTGTATGAAAGCTTAGAAATGTGTAGTACTGCGTGTTTTTTCTATGTCTCAGCTTGGAAAACTGCCAGGCTCATCTTCTGTGAAGTGGCTTCTGAGTGTTTCATACACTTGGACTGTGTTCTGCTTTTGGTGACGCCAGTGGATATTTTCCTGTTGATTTCAGTGACAGTGACGCTGGAATAAAAGGGAGCAAAATGCTTGGAGATGCTGAAACTGTGCTTATAAATTAGTGACCTAAAATCATCAGAAGATTCCTCAAGTCTATCAGTGTTGGCATTTCCTGTTTGTTTTCCCTTCCAGGAGAAGAAGATTTTTCAGATTCCCTGGATGCATGCCGCGAGACATGGGTGGGATGTTGAAAAAGATGCTCCCTTATTTAGAAACTGGGCAATTCACACAGGTATTGGAACTCTCTTTTTTGCAGGACAGATTTTCACATTGTTTTCCCTTTTAAAGTTACATTTTCCTTATTTCTTATCTTTGCTTTTACTAACACAAAGAGTGAACTTAAGTTTACAGATTTGTGGGAGGCTAAGTGTTTTTTCAAGGCCTACTATACTCTCCAGCTTAATTGAAGTGCCATAACTCATTTGCATTGAGGAACACAGTAAAACTTAATTGATTTAAATGTTAACAACATTGGGTTCAAAACTGTCAGGAGTAGAGCACAGTCAGCACTTTGTAGACATAGGCCCTTAGGCTTTTTATGCCTTTCTATGGATTTGAGCCAGACATAATAAAGGTAAATGCTGTGCAAGCTTTTCCATGTTGTTATGGAGTCACATCAGATCTGCAGTGCCCTGGGTGTTTCTTAAGCACAAACTGTTCATCATCTGTTCTAGAAATGTGCATGAGAATGAGATCACAGCACTCTCTTGCAACCTCAGCTATTGTTCGAATGCTTGTCATGGGAACCAAAGGCTGATACGTTGAAGCTAACCTACGCTGTTATTAATTTGCCTTGGATCTTCAATCACATGTCTTATGTGCCTAACTTTCTTTTCTTGCTTAGGAAAATACCAGTCAGGAGTAGATAAGCCTGATCCAAAGACATGGAAGGCAAATTTCCGTTGTGCTATGAACTCCCTGCCTGACATAGAAGAAGTGAAGGATAAAAGTATAAAGAAAGGAAACAACGCCTTCAGGGTGTACCAGATGCTGCCGTTATCAGAAAGACCTTCCAAAAAAGGTAGAGGCAAGAGCTCGTCAAAATGAAATGCTGTTGAGTGCATTGTGTTGAGAAAACACCTACTGCAGGTAGCTCAGTATGCAGCAAGCCACCAATGCAAGCTGCACATGGTGCCCTGGCTGGCTGGGAAATGACTGGAACTTAGGAACAGCTGTATGGAAAATGGGCTACATTCAGAAGAGAGGATCAATGAGATGTGATACTCCCAAGCTGTTGATAATTGTCTCTTAAAGCTGATGGACTTGTGTTCAGAATCCAGTCCCAGGTCTCCTTCAGTCAAGGAATATGATTAGGGGGTATTAGAGCTCAACACATTTAACTCAGTAGGGGTCATTCAGAATACAGTGGCAGACATTTTGGTCTCTTTTTTCAAGCAAGGGTGCGGTTAAGCTGGCTCTGTCTTGAGCTGAGTGAGAGCAGCACGCTCCGCTCAGAACATTCAACCACGAAACCACATTGTTAGTTACAAAGACCATGAAAAACCAACACATAGAGCATGATAATGGTGAAATGGGAAAGTGTCCGAATCCCCAAATTTGCCAGGAGGAGATCTAACCATCAGGTCAATCTCATGAGTATTTGGTTTCTTTCAAAGTAGAAACATTGGTTTATTAAGGGCTCATTAGCCTTCATATGGTTTCCTTACTGGTTTGTGTGGTAGAACAATGGTTTCCTTAGTCCTCTGGTATCCTGTGTTTATAATTTGGATGAAAAGATAACCTGCTAACCAAACACATGGTGTTCCTCTTACATCCAATTCAGTTCACCTGTAGCTACAGTTTGCTATTTTCTTAGATTGAGAAGTGAAAGGCAGATCTTCAGTTTAAGGTCAGTGTGACTGGAAATTATGAACCATGGCATTTTTGGGGCAGAATCATACTGTGAAAAGGAGATGAATGTACAAAAGGTAGAACATTTGTTTTGAAACTGTTTCCAGTCTCTTGTCAATAGTGTATTTGGTGTGTTTAGGCACATTCCCCTAGACCATAATATGTCCCTTGGCAGTGGATTCATGTAGGAACTACAAAAGTTTATCTTTAAAGCTGAGATTCTGCAGAAAGTCCAGTTACTGTAAAACCCTGACATAGTTTGGGCCTCATATATATTTTCACATGCCCCTTTTTTGTGGCATGTGGCTAAACATGTATGGGAACAAAAGAATCTGGCTGCAAACATTTCTAATTTTCTGTGGTATTGTGTAGTAGAGATGGGAGAAACTCCTGAAACATGTCTGTGCTAACAGTGGGGTAGAGCTGAGCGTGCACCAACAAGACTGAGCTTCTACATCAGGTCAGAGGAGGGACAGCAACACTGGGGTCTGGCAAGGCACATGACATTTTGTGAGGGTCACAGGCAGGGTGGTTTTCAGGATTCCCAAGTCCAGCATGATTGCATAAATCACTTTTGCATGAATTGTAATATGTATATCCTTACCAGGTTACAACTATTTACAAAAATATTGGTTGATGTTTATTGTGATCTCTTTTCACATTAAATCAATAAACAATCTCTGTTTTCCTGTAGCTACAGAGAAAATGTCAGAAATGTGGCGAGACATATATTTTGATTTTTCTTCCCTTTAAGAATATTTTTCTCCCCCTTCCTTTTTTAACAGGCCTTGTTTTTTAATTTGTCATTCTTCCATATTTTTCACTTTGATTTTTTGACTGCAGTTTCTTTCCTTGGTCTCATAGTGGTTCTCTTTTGTAGCCTTTTAAAAAAGAAACGCAAAGCCAGAGCATTCAAGGTGAATTTTTGCTGCCCAGACCTTAAGGGAAGGGTAAAGTTAAGCAAAATGTGTTCTCTTTTTACTAGGAAGTCCTGCCATTTTGAGGCTCATTTTGGGGCTATTTGTTGGTGAATATAGAAAGTGTGAAGCATAACTCATGGCACACAGGACTTATGAAATCTTCCTTCTGTTGTTGCAGGAAAAAAAACGAAATCTGAGAAGGATGACAAATTCAAACAAATTAAGGTAAGAAGTGTCAGTTTAGAAGTAGAAGAGCTTGTGCATACAATCTGTTGCAAATATTTTTTAATAGCTGCAACAGTATATTGTGGTGGGTACTTGCGAATGCTTGTGGTTTGATTAAGTAACTACAGTTACCCGGCATGTTTGGGATTGGGTTTTTTTGAAATATGAAGGCTGTTAAAGCCATGACTTACGTCATCAGTGGACACAGCCCTTGTGTTACAATGGATGGAGGTTGGAAAACAGGCAGTCTCAGCAATACATTGGCATTTTGTTTGTCTCTGTAAGGAGAAATACAGTAATTATGGAAGGTATGCTTCTGAACAATAGAGCTACCTTTTAGAGCAATTAATTTCTGTGTGTAAAGCACCGGAAATCCATTTTCATTTAGGCAAGGGTCAGAGCTGCACCCTTGCCTAAATGAAAATACGTGTTCATGTTTTGTCAGTTAGAAGGCCTCAGCTGTGTAGCTCTTCAGTCGCAGCCTGAGATTTCAGTTTATTTGGAGCGTGGGCCCAGACTGATGTCTGCTGTCCCTGTGAGGCGCCCTGTTTCCCAGCTTTCACACCTCTGCCAAGGCCCTCTGTGGAGTGATCAGTATTACACACCTGCAGGAGCTAGTCCACCTACAATTTTTTTAACAAAAAAGCAAATCTTAGAGATTTCGGACTCTCAGCTTCCAGTAAAATTGGCGTCTTTGGGCTGTGTGTAGCAGCTGTGTCTACAGTATAAGGGCAGCTTGGTCCCCTGCTGCTCACTTGTAGAGGGCTGTGCCACCCATGCCTGAGTTCAGGCTCTACAGCCTCTGGCCAGGAGGTTTTCTGGGCCAGGTGAACACAGAAATGTGGGAAAAAGTCCTCCACTGAAACAGTTTGGAAAGCAGGCGCTGCCACAGCAGTTGCGACTTGTGAAGTTACACATCAGAATGCCTTTTAAATTGTCTTATAGGAGCCACTTTTGAACTATTCTTTTTGGCTCATACAGCCCTGTGTGCTTGTTATAAAGTGTCTGATGTTCAGAGGGAGCCAGTAAAACTGCTTTGGTCAGAAAGGAGCAATGTGCCAGGACATATACCTACCTACCAGTGATACCTACTGTTTGTTCTTGTAGCTCTGAGCTGGGGCCAGGTAGTATTCTTGTCTGTTCCCCCATTCTGACAGAGATGTGCAGTGGCCAGCCTGGATTTTAAAAGAGATGTTCTTTCCATACTCAGCCATTGTTAGGCTGACTGTTGAACATTGAAGGCTGTAGTAGTGAAGAAGGTTAGTAGGTGAATTAAAGCAAATGCACATTTCTGAGCATGAAAGATGCTTTTAATTGCTTTGCTTGGTGATGTGAATTCCTGAGATCCGAGTTGGATATTTTGAATTGAACGCCTTAGTTACCCTGAAAAATCTCTTTTAGTGGAGCCCAGTGGGAGGCCACTCCACAATTTGGCTGGTAACTGCAATGGGGGGATAGCAGCAGAGGGAGAAGCTGAGAATCTGAGCACACATCTGCAAAGGGACTTTAGCATAGCAAGAGCCTTGCAGTGAGAGTCCCACTGTTGCCACTGCTGAATCCTGTGGACACCCACAGCAATTGCTGGTGGGCTGAGCTTGAGCAGGGTGCTCAGGGCACTCACTGCTTGTGCCTGTGCATGTGAGAGCCCTGGACCTCACCAAATCCCTGCTCCACATTAGCAAAGGTGCAAGCAAGTCTCCCATTCCACAGGTAGGTCTCCTATCACTGGGCTTTTGGGCAGTCTGTTATTCTAATTCATTAAAATAGTTTAAAAATGAATTCTCAATAATGGGAAGGAAACGGAAGTGTCAGATCAGCCCAGATAAAACCAGTCTGTTCCTTTTGAAACAAAGGACTGAATGGAGGCTTAATTTCTACCTTATCCTTTTGACCATGCAGCTCCATATTGAGAGACATTTTTAAAATCTTAGTGACAGCTTTCCCCATGCATTTTGATTAGGCTAGACATCTGAACACTGAAAATTTAGATGATTTAACACCAACTGTGCCAGTATCCAAGTCTTCTTGTGGATCTAGCATCATCACCTGAGTTCTAAGATGCATAATTGTCTCTGAAGCTTGAAAGGGGCTACTAAATAAACTTCTCTGTACTCAAACCTCAGTAAAGTTGAGCAAGTGCTGCATGCACAGTGTTTCCATGGGGGCTGCTGTGTCTGCTGTGTTGCACAACACCAGATACTCAGGGCTCCAGTATGCAGCCCTAACTTATCTCTGCAGTTGTGACTCTCAATGGATCAATAGCAGCTAATTTTATCTTTTCCAGCTCTCCAAGTCTTTGACCTGGGGGCCAGCACAACCAGTGCGTCTCATCAAAGACCTAGTTGCCATTAACACTTAAGTTTTTACCCTTCTGATGTGCCGAGGCATGTTGGGACAGGGTGCATATTTGCCTTGCTTTAGTGTCTGGGGAGGTGCTTGTGTTGAAGTGACAACTCTTTGTGAGTAGATCACAATCACAGCATGTGACATCCAGAAAAAACCTGTCACAGTGCCCCTAGTATTTTCTCCCAAAGATAACAAGCAGTTTATGTGGTTAATACTGGGATGGGCTGGCAGCACAGGTCCTGAGGCTCACCTTTGCCCTGCCTTTGATGAAATGCTTTAGAGCAGTGAAAATGAGCACGGTGTGGACAGCTCTGCACCTCTCTGTGGGTGTCTCTGGTTCAGCAAGCAGGGGAGAACTTGCAGCCTTGCAGGGCTGATAGAGTAAGAACAGAAGACTTTAGACATTGTAACCAATAAACCTGTGAGAGAGTCAATACTAGAGAGGAAGTTGCACATGTAGAATAATCCTAAAGAAATCCTGAGTTAATGGAATTAATTTTTGGTGTCTGCTCTCAAGGGATTTTTTTAGATTCCTACTCAAGTGTATCAGGCTTACAGAGAGGCATCTTGTGGAAAGCTCAGTCTGTGTAGAACAGGTGGTGTTTTCCAAATGCTGTTGCCCTGTGGTAATGTTTATGATGTGATCTAAAAGGCTGTATTTAGTGTAAACACTTTGGTTTGCTTTAAGGCTTGCTGTAGAGAAAAATTAAGGTTAGAATTTAGTAATTACTGTACAGAAACTGAGGCTTCCTTTTAGAGCGCAGAGAGCGCGTATTTGGAAGGGACTGAGGATGAATATTAAATACAGGTTTTTTTAAAGCAGTGTTTCTTCCTTGTTTGTTTCAAATGTTAATCTCTTCTAGTAAATAGCTTACTACTTTATTGCTCTCAGAAGGCTTGCTCTGAATTTGAAAATTAAAAATAGCTTTTCTTTCAAAGCACAAGATTTGGAAATGAATTAGTCTCGGGCTTCTCCTCAGAGAAATATTTGTTCAAAAACAGTGTCTTGCAGAGAGCAGGGGGTATATCCCATCAGAAGTGATGGAATTTGTTACCATCACAGAACAAAGAGATCAGCTATCTCCTAAAGTAAAGCAATTTTCACCCAACTGTACTGTTTTCATTCTAGCAAGAACCAGTTGAATCATCTTTTGGGATGAATGGGCTAAATGACGTCACTTCTGACTATTTCCTGTCCTCCAGTATAAAAAATGAAGTTGACAGTACAGTGAATTTTGTAGGTAAGTACTTCTATGCTTTTTTTACATCCTAAGCACACAGGTGACTTCAAAAACCCTTTTGGTCTGCCAGACTTATCTTTCCATTAGCAGTTTGCACTTCAGGGTATGCCACAGTTGCAGCCAGGTAGACCCATTTCTCAGTAGCCTAGGTCATGCAAGGTTGCAGGTCAGTCCCACCACCTTATGCAGCGACAGTGAGCAGTACTGTGCCAGTGGGGTGGTTCCCTTGAGAGTAAAGCACTTACAGGCACTCTTAGCTGGCTTCTCATGATGGAGACTTCTTCCACAGGGTAGTCCTCAGCCATGAGGAGACTGTAGCCAATGTCACATGGGAGTTTAACTGCACTCAGATGGCAGTTTCCCATTGTTTAAAGCAGAGGTTTGTATAGAATACCATTTTATTTGGAAGTTCAAAGCAGCTGGCAAAATGTAGAAACTTGGGGTTTTTTACTGACACCTCAGAAGAAGAGATAGTTTTTAACATCACTGAGCTGACGAAAAGGATCATCAAAGACTGCATTTAGAAACCAGTACATTAGAAATTAGCTGTCATCTCAGCACGTAAATAATTGGTCCTTGGTAGAATAACTGGACTAGGCTTTGACAGTTCTTTTTTGTTTAGGGTTGTCATTGCAGCAAGAGCTCCTAGTAATATGACCCACGTACCATTTTGTCTAGAATTCTACTTTTAAATCTGACAAATATATTAGTGTTCTGCTTGGAGAGATGGCAGAAATCATGTGCATTTTCTTAGGTCGCAGCTTTGCATAGTCATTCCCGCGAAGTACTTGTGTGGCTGAGGAGTTTGTGAGTAGTTTTGGTCTCTGTGTGGCAGTTCATTTAATCAGCTGTTGCTTTGTGAGAGTATTAGAACATGCTTCTTGCTCCTACTGCAAAACTTGAAGGAGTAGCACTGTAGTGCTATTAGTGCTTCCTGTTCACTCACTGAGGATAGGATAGGGAACTGTCATCCAGTGTTGTTTAATTATTGAGATGTGAGGTGTGCTGCTTATCCAGACTGGAGAAAGAAGCTGTTATTTAGGATTGCAGAAAGGATTTTAATCCTTTCTGCAAAAAAACAGGGAGGAAAAGGTAAATTAGAATTGATCTGCAGAAAGTCAGGAGATCAGCTGGAAGGGGTGAAAGACAAACAGCACCTGCAGAGTTTCTGACATACATGCAGCACATGGAAGCTGGCATTTTGCCCAAGTGAGCAGTAGTTTTTGCTGTGCATTCTATCTCTCAGGGTGGGTAAGAATTGGTCAGGTATTAAAGAAAAAGATAAAACAGTGCAGATGGCCTGCTCATACCCTGGGTGGGTTGCGCAATATTGGTCTCTCCCAGATACAAAATTAACTGTGTGCTCTTGCACCATCTCACCACACTCAATAAAAAGCTGGTTGTTTCAGAGCCAGGTAAAGTGAAATAAAGGGGAAATTAAATGTCTGAAACATAATTGTAGTAATTGTAGTGATTCAACTTTAAAAAAGTATCTGCATGTATGTATTTTTCTTTATGCTGACATTGTTTCTTAAAATACACATCTAAATTTTGAAGATTTTCCACTGGTTACCTAGCACTTCCCAAAGCAAAATAATGAGCAGCTTTTCCCTGGGAAAATCTTTTTCAAAAAGCCCTATATAAAGATAGAATGCAGGAATGGATTGTGTGTATAGACATGTGCATTTGTGTTTATTTACCTTAGTTCATGCAGGAATAGATGGTATCTTTTGACTTTTTCAAATTAAATTATTAGTATACTCAGGTTACTTAACAGAAGAATTGCCTACATGTTTTTTCTCTCATGAGTCAAGAAAAAAATTGATTGTTTGAACAACACAGAATTGTATTTGTACAGAATTTAGCCTTTTGTTCCTTTTGAAGCTTTATGTTTAGTGAAAGAGTATCTGTAGTCTTTCTTTTGGGTAACTATGGTTTCAGGTTAGCCATCCTTTGAGATGGCTCCGTCCCTGTGCATTCGTCTGTTCTAACTCATGACTTTCTGTTCTGTGCTGGCTTAATGCATTTGTCACGTGTTCATACAGCTGGGACTAAAGGAGGAGTTGTACAAGACAGAGGAAATTCTGTCAAGCAGCTTCAGACGAGTGAGATTCTGGCTTTCACCATACTTTTGCTTTGCTCACTAACTTCTTGGTACCTGGGTTTGTCAACCTTTTTCAAAAGGTTTAGAACAACGAACTATCTGCAGAGCATTTCAGGACTCTTGGAAAGCGTCCATGGTTGCTTCACTTTGTAGAAATAAGTAGCACTCCTTAGATATTAAATTTCATGTGCTCTTTTGGTAGTAAATATCATGTGCCTGGGGGAATAGGAAACCCCTCTGTTAATAACTAACCAAACTTTATGTCACAGACCATGGGGATTGCAGGTACAACTGTTATTTTCTACACACCATCAGTGGCATTGCAAGGGTCAGTGAGAATAGCCATCTAACTGGAGCAGAATTTTTTCATAGATTCATGTTATATGTACATCAGAGTCCCACAATGTTTTGCTTCACCACATGACCAGGTTTTTGCATGCCAGTTCTGGTCTTCTGTTGTATAGTTTACATGAGAGCATTCAGAGGCCATGGGATGTTGGCAGCTTGCTTGTTGAGGATCAGAGATTTCCTGTAGAACTCTCACTGAAACTTATATCCCCTGAAAGCAGGTGGTGGGCATGGAGAAAAGTGCTGAGACTGCTGAAGACTCCAAGCAGGCTCTTAGAGATTCAACAGGGTCAAGATGTTATCAGTAATCAGGTTTTTTGTTTCTAATCCCAAGTTGTAGGACAGCCACACCTTGATGGCAGCAGTGAGGAGCAGGTGATAGTTGCCAACCCTCCTGATGTTTGTCAGGTGGTAGAGGTGACAACAGAAAGTGATGAACAGCCCCTCAGCATGAGCCAGCTGTACCCTCTACAGATCTCCCCAGTCTCATCCTATGCAGGTAAGCAACTTGGCATTTCTGTACACTCCTTTTTCTGAAAATGTTTAGAAGACATTGTGGGAAAGAGGGCTCTTCCAGGGTAGCTAACAAAGATTCAGAAATATATACTCATCTGCCTTCTGAATTGTTAATGAAACTCAAAAAATGCACGGTTCTCTGCTCATTTCCTTGGGAAACAACTTGACAGATCTGAGTTTGGAAATGTGAGCTGCAGGTTTTAGCCTGTGAGTAATGGAAAAAAAATATTTTTAGGTATAATGCAGAGGTCTTTTAAAGGAAGATTTTCAGTAGTAAAAATGACATGCCCCCTGCCTTACTAAAGATCAAAGGTCTTTTTTGCTGTATGTTTACTCAGTCTAGCACAGCGTGCAGTGCTAAGGGCTGCACTAATGGTGTATATGTGGATATAGAGCTGAGGGCCCAGAGGGAGTGGATCTGTCTTGCTGCAGACTAGAAGAGCCACGTAGTGACTGATAACAAGTGATCTTTCAAGCAGCAGAGCTGTGGACATCTGGCTTCCAACGCCTGCCTGCCATCTGGATTCTGTGATACCTAAAAAGAGGATGAGATAACAGGCTTCCCCCTACTCCCAGTGAGGGTGGTTGTGGTTTCTCTTTCCATCTGGCCCCTTATTTTCATGTAACTGTTAGGAAGTTAAGAGTCTTTGGCACTCATTTATCCCTTATCCAAGTCTAACAGTGTGTTCAGAAGGTTTTAGGGGAGAACAGACACAAATGTGCGTGTGGACATGCTATATAGAGTCCTCACAATCATATAAGCTTTATTTCATAGGTAGCCAGACAAAGCCACATTTGAAAGCATAAAAAGTTTCAGATACAACCTGTCCTTTCTGTTTTAACATGATGCTAATTTGCAAGCTTTAGAAGACTGGGTAGAAACACAAATGTTACCTTTTAAGGCAAATTTAAGTGTAAATTGTTCTCTGTGCATTTTATTATTTTACACATGGTTTTGCCTTTGACTCATTAGGCTTAAATTTCTTCAGAGACATTTTTTTATAAAGTATGTATTTAGTAATTTTTATCTTTAGGACCAAGTGAATAGTATGATGTTCTTTTGGATTGCCTCCACTGTTAGTCTCACACATGTTGATAAACGATTATGCTTCCCAATGTGTTTAGTCTGCAGTGACCAAAGCATTTAGAAGACCTTGGCAAAGCATAAGGCAGGGAGATATGAGAATGCTTACATTTATTTGCAGCAGGGAGACAAGGGCCTTTGAAACATTTTTCCTCTTTACAAATGTGTCTTGGAAAACTTTTCCGTCGAGGTGAACACGATGATGCAATCTTTTAACTTCAGCTATAGGGTGTAAATTCTTGACATGCAAACAGAAGTCACTGTCTTGGTCTGGAAATCATGGTGGTTTCTTGGACGGGAATGATAGAGAAGGGTGGTCTGGTGACCACCTTGACATGAGCAAATCATGACCTAACTGCCCTAAGGTCATTGCAAACAGCCTGCATAAGGAAATGAAGGATTATTGAAGTACTTCTGCTGTCTCCTTATGCTGTCTTGGTACCTTGGTGGCCTTCAGTTGTCCTAACTTATACCTGGAGTTGCTAGCCCAAAACTCAGATAACAGAGTTCCATGCCACTGACTTGCTTTTGAGTGCATCTCAAGGCAGCTCTTGATGGTCCTGGCTACTGTAGCTAGAGGCCAGTAAGGAGTGGACTACTGCAAAGGTCTATCCTGGGACAAGTCTTATTTGATATATTATGAGCAGAAGATATGTTGGAGACATGTTTGTGAACTTTACAGGTGACACCAAATAGGGCACACCAGTCAATATGTTTGAGGGCAGAGCCATCATCCAGAGAGTCCTGAAGAGATTTCAGGAATGGGTCAGCAGAAACCATATGAAATTTAGCAAGAGCACATGTGAAGTCCTGTGTATAAGAAGGAAGAGATCTTTGCAGCAATAATGGCTGGGGCTGATGGTATAGAGAGCAGATCTGCAGAAAGGTGGGCAGGCAGTGAGCTGAGCACGAGACACCAAGCACCTCAGCCTCAGAGAAGGCCACCAGTTTTCAGGAGCATGGCCAGTAGATCCAGGGAGGTGATTATCCTCCTCTACTCAGCACTAGTTGCACTACTTTAAAAGTATTGCATCCAGTCTTGAGCTCCCCAGTCCAAGAAACTTACAAACAAACTGGAGCAAGTGCAGAGAAGGGCTACACGGGGTATGGCCTCTCACTCTGTGAGAAGACAGAGGGGCTTGTTCCGCGTGGAGAAGAGATGGTTTTGAGGACTTCATAGCTGCTGCCTCTACCACAGGAATGTTCCCAAGAAGGCAGAGCCAGGCTCTTCACAGCAGTGCATGGTAGGAGGATGAGAAACAGCAGGCTAAATTGAAACAAAAAAGTTCAGTCCAGCTGGATATAAGAAAAAACCTCATCTGTTTCACTGCAAGGACGGTCAGGCAGTGGAGCAGGATACGCAGAAAGACTGTGCTGCCTCCATCCTCAGATATTTTCAAGACCTGAAGGGATAAGGCCCCAAGCAACCTAGTCTAGTCTTGTAGCTGGCCCTGCTTTGAGCAAGAGGTGGGCTGTAGACCTCCTGAGGTTCCTCCCAGCCTCAATTGTTATGTGAACCACTTCTTTTATTTTTTTTAAGGATGTATTTGCTCTTGAGGCCAGAGCGAGGACAGGAGTCTGTGTGTTAGAACCCTGAAATTTCTAGGACACTCTTGTGACTGTTTCTGCTTTGTCTTGCTGCACACAGACTTGTATAGAACCACAGGAACCTTGGCCCTGTGCTTGTGGGTTTGCTCTGTCAGGTGCTACTGGCTGAATGGCAGGAAAGAGTATGACCATAACAGCTGTGCAGGAACAGTTAGTTGAGCTCTTCTAAAACAACAACCAAAAAAAGTAGCCAGATATGTCAGCTGTCCTACATAAATCTGGTTTATTTCAAAACACCTCTGGTTGCTTTCTGAGGTTACTCAGGCAAATGATGTGAGTCGCCTGTGTGAGTTTTTTCATATATCCGCTGATGTCTATGAAATCCTTTTGTTTTTTATTACCGAGGCTGTTGTCAACTGCCTGTTGTGCTTGATACTGATTCAAATACCCTTCCTGGTAGAAATAACCTCTCTTAACTTTCCATGCCTGTGTGGCCAGCTTCCCTGGCTTTGCTAACTATAGTGCTATCTCTTGCTCAGCATTTTGTTAAGTATAAACACCAAGGATGGATTCCTTCTTAGCTGCATCACTCTGGTTTTGTTGTGACATACTTCTTCATGTCAAGTAATATCTGTTACTTGTCTCTATGTGTTTACTAAACTGAGGATGTCTCTATGTGGATTCCTTCTATTGATTCTGTCTTCAGGGCTGTTTCTCCTTTGTGTGAATTAATTTTTCCTCTCCTCCCCACAATGTGGCTTAATTAGCCAGCTTAGTCACACTGGCACATCTTTCTCTGCCTGGGCTTGTGAAGGAGAAGGCCTGCAGTGCATTGACTTCACAGGGCATTGCAGTTAGATTTAATGTTTTGGACTGTTCCTCTGCTTACTGCACACTGTGGTGGAGACTCTGGCAGGAGAGGTGCTGGCTTTGGAAGCAGCAGTGTGGAGCAGCTGGGCTGGAGTAGAAGGACTTTGGGTACAGTTTAGATCCTGGGGGTCTGAAACAGTGATTCAGCCCATTGGTTTACAGTCTTCTGCCTAAACCTAATGCTTAGCCAAGCCTTGAGAGGATGGCAGGGTACTGCCAGTCTCTCTGAAGGCCTGCAGGGTCACGATCCACAAGGCATGATTCATGCACTCTTAGCATTTGTGTTATGTGCAGTGCAGAACATGAGGTTGGACTCTGGGAAGGCAGAGTTGCAGGTGCTGTGCAAAGCAGTTTGGGTGGACTAAAATTCATAACACAGAGCTGAGTGTGAAAACTGGGGCTTCAGAGCTCTCTTGCCTGCTATGGTAACTCATCACATCATTCCTTGAATTGTGTGATTTCTCTGTTCCTTCTGGATGAGCCCTCCCTGTGCAGCCCTGCTGTGGGAATTGGAGTGTTGGTATCCTGATAGAAGCCTAGGTTTATCCTCCCAGGAAACAGGATACAGTGGTTCAAAACCCCACAAGCTGAAGGGAACCTGCAATCCAGGCCTCCACTGGATTTGTCTGGGGAGCCAGTGGCTGTGCTGAAGGCAGTAGCCATTGCTGCAGACTGAAAACAGGAGTTTCTGCCCTGTTTCAGATGCATCTGAAGGACAGCAGTCTCAACCACCCATGGGCCAGGAGCCTGACCCTCAGACAGTCAGAGATGTGTCTTCAGGCACATGTAGGCTTGAAAATACAGTAAAAATTCTTGGATTTCAAGCTCTTCTGCAAGGGAGGGATGCAGCTGTGGGAGGATGGCTGTCCCACTGGAACTGTGCCCCTGTAATTGTGCCCTGGTTGAAGTGATGAGGGTGAGGAGGCCATGTGCAGTGTGGGGAGGTGGTGGGTCTGGAGACTGTAGTATTGCCACTTGCTCAAGTGGTCGGTGAAGGGTTGAGAAATAAGCTGGGGAGTGGTAGCAAAAGCAAAACTATACCAACTGTACCAGGGTATATCTACAGTAATAAGGCCCCAAAAGTGACAACAAGCCCTTGGGGTTGTAGGCTGAGGTAAGAGTTCATGAAACAAAATCATATTTACCTGCTCCAAGGTGGAGTTGTTACTGATTTTGCTGGGAAATAAAGATTTGGACAGAAATTTGTCCCTTGCAGAGCCTAGAGTGGCTGTAGAGGGGCAAGGGAGAGGGGGCATCCCCTGCTTGCTGGAGATTCTTCCCAGAAAGCACAAATCTACTTCTTCCCTCTCTATAGCTGTCTTTTCCAGAATATAGACATGTTAACTGTGATAACCATGTGAATTTACCCGAGTTGTTCAAGGCAGCTGTGCTGTCTAGCCCTGCTGTGGCAGGGTCTCCATGCTTCTCCATTGTCTTCTGGTTGTTTGACTTGACTCTGTTTGCTTCCACTTGTTGAATGTACATCAGGCCTCTTGACCTGGAATTTGTTACTATAGATAGAACAGCATCAGTTTCATTTTTGTTTCTATTTTGTTTGACAGAAAGTGAAACAACTGACAGCGTTCCAAGTGATGAAGAAAATGCAGAGGTAAGTGCTTTCTGGATTTGTAGCACTTTGGACCAAGGTCTCAAGATCTATGCCCTGAGATATCTTTCCCCCCTTCTCCATTGCAACTCTGTCTACCAGTGGAATATTCATTTTGGTAATAGCTGGGGAAGAAGAGCAGACCAAGAAGGTTCAGAGCATACAGATATTTGGATGATTGTCACAGAATTAATTCCTCTACAAATTAATTTCTCCTCATCTGTCCAAACTACAAGGTTAATTTGCATAATAAGATGCTCTGCAGAGCCATCTAACAGTGCCAGCTAGTGTGTTAATATGATGCATTGATGTTGCTGGGTAGCGAGTATTTATCTTGGTTAAAAGCTTGCTCACTTCATTTTCCTTAAATGGCACCTGAACTCATATAACTGGAGGAAATGCTTGCACGTATGACTGAAATGAAGCTAGAATGTTTGAGGTTGGTGGGGCAGGAAGCTTTCCTGAGCAGTCAGTTTGGTGAAAGGAATCCATGGGGGAAGTAACCTGAGCTACACATAGACACCACTTGCCTTTTGTTTTGGGGCTGCCATCAAGGTACCAGACTTACTGATCTCCGTGTGTACTTAAAGGCCAAGTGAAGCTCATTGAGGGCTCTTGGATGCCCTGTGCTCCAGCTGCATTTTTGCATAAGGCATTTTGCAAAGCTGTCTCCTGCTGTGTCCCCCATCAAAAGCTCTCTGAATCCTCCCTCTTGGAGAACCACCAGTTGTGCATCTGTATAACAATATGGCTAACCCACCTGGTCTCTGGTGCCTTGGCTGGAGAAAATGATACTCATATGTAGATTGCCAGTAGTGGCTCCACAAACCTCCTTCAACAGAACATGCCATTCCACCATCTGTGGTGAGCAAACAACTGGATGCTCATCTTCCCTTGATGAACTTCTTCCCTGTGATGAGGGATGCACTGTCAAGTGAAAGTGGTTTCCCAGCAGCCTCATCTGTATTGCTGGTTTGGGTAGTGTTGGGTCTCTGTGCCTGCCTCTCGGCAGGAAGATGCTCTCTCTGGTAACAGAGGAGACACTACCATTTGGAGTCTGCATCCATTTTTGTCTCTGGCATACTGGGAATGAGGCCTTTATTTTTTGTTCAGAAGAGCAGATAGTGCCTCTTGAGTGCTGGAGAGAGTTAAATTAAACAAAATTTAAGCACATGACTTCAGAAAATGAGAAATGGCTGAGAGCAAAGACATCCTAAGCCAGTGGCTAGAGGCTCAGGCTCTTAGAGAGAGGTGGGATAATTTCTGTGCAATTTGTGGCTATTTCTATCTTCTTCTTGTTACTTGGAGTACTTCATGAAGTTGCCTTCACTTGTACAGTCTTCCCTTCTTTCTTCTCCCATTTCTAGGGACGACTTCATTGGCAGAAAAAAAACATTGAAGGCAAACAGTATCTCAGCAATCTAGGAATGAGGAACACTTCTCATATGCTTCCCAGCATGGCAACTTTTGTAGCCAACAAGCCTGACCTCCAAGTCACCGTCAAAGAAGAAAGCTGCCCACTGCCTTACAACAGCTCCTGGCCTCCTTTCCCAGACATCCCTCTGCCACAAGTAGTGTCCCCAGCCTCCACAAGCAGCAGCCAGCCAGACCGTGAGACACGGGCCAGCGTCATCAAGAAAACATCAGACATCACCCAGTCAAGAGTCAAGAGCTGCTAAGCCTTTGACAGTGTGGTTTTTTAGCTTTGTTTTGTTTGGTTTTGTATTTTACGTTTCTCTAAGAGAGGTTCATCCCTTGACGCACACGAGACAAACCCTAAGGTAAAGCCTTGGCAATATAAAACATTGCAGCGTCTGACTCCAGTGCCGGAGTGTTTTTAACTCAGGACTCCAGCAGTCAGTGTGTATACATAAACCTGTATTTCCAAGGTTGCTACATAGGAAAAGAACCCAAGAACTTTGGCCCACTCACAGGTTCCAGTGTTTCATAAGAGGACCAACCGACCACAAGGGAAGTGGTGCTGCTGCACTTCTTGCTGTCAAGGCTGTGATGGAACTTAAAGCCTCAGAATGGGAGAGAAAATGTGAACTAGCTGGAATATTTTTAAATAAAGAAAAATCTATTGTGAATATTGTACATAGTGCAGTACTAGCAAAGTTGCAGTCTGCTTCTGCACCTTATTAAGAAAGCACTTACAAAAGGCCTTTTATTACCTTGCTCTACTTAATGGCACATTGAAGGTCCCTCTCCACCTGTATTCTTTTCCTAGGCTGTTCTTGCTAAAGTGTCTTTAAAGAATAGAGGAAGGGAAAGGAAACTAAAACTTTCCATGTGGATTTCATACGTTCTGAGACTGCTTTCATCATGTTTGTTTCTAATCTGCTATGCTTGAATGCTGCGTGGTACAATAGAAAAAAGAAAAGAAACTTATTACAGAGATATTATGCAAATTCCCAGATTTAAAAAAGAAGAAAAATACTCTAATTCTAACCAGAGCAAGCTTTTTTATTTTTTATACAGGGGAATATTTTATTCAAAGTAAAATTCTAAAGTGAATATAATTTTTTTTAATCTTTTCTACAGCAAAATTTATAATTTTAAGATTCAGTCCTTGGTTATCAGCAGTTATGACATCCTTGTGGCACATTTTTTTTTTTTAATTTTGTAAAGGTGAAATAGCTTTTATGAGCTCATGTAGCAATCAGATTATCCTGTGGATTGATAATAAATATGGTATATAGTTAAATTTTTAATAATCCTCTTGTTTGTCTCATTTTTAATCTTTCAGAAGCCTCAGATGGCATGGGTTTGATAGGTGAATGTGACCTCTCAGAGTGAGCAATTAGCATAAACTGCCTTTACAATTTCTGGAGCACCCATGCCAGAGGATGGGAAGTGCTGTGCTTGAGGCAGCTCGAGGTGGAGAGAGTAACTAGAACTCAAAGGTGACTTATTCAAGTTTGGCCTCCAATGTAGAGGTTGGGAGGTGGGGCACCTCTTCAGCTGTTACTCCATTTCTGGGCTCTGAAGAAGTTACCTCATGGAAGGGATCTTGTCAAATTCCATCCTCCACCCCATGCAAGCTCGGCTGCACTTCCCCCATTCCTCACAGATCTCCATGTGGCTTGCTTGCAGTTTCCTTGTCTGGAAAAATCTCGTTTAGTAGTTTCAACCAATTAATGGAATGAATCAGAAATCAAATTAGCATTGGCCAGGGCTTTCAGCATTACTAGATGATGGCAAGTTCTGATTCCTGGAAAGCTGTAGTTTATCTAAGGGTGCAAAATGACTCGCATGGTTGTGGTGGTGGGCAGGCAAAAGTGCTGGGCACTTTGGGCTGGCACAGGCAGAAGTTGAGAGCTCTCACCCTTTTGCAGTTTATTAAGCTGTTGGAAGTGACACAGATTGATTCAGGTACATGAAATATGTGGACAGAGTGCCCTTCAGATGTGATTACCATTCTCATACCAGCCTGACAGGTGCGTGAGCTGAGGGCAGAGTATATTGGGCTGATGAGCAATAACATGCAAAAAAATGGCTGTGTCACAAGGAGATGTGCTAGCTGGCTATTGAAAAGGGAAAATAAATGGAAGAATTTTGCTATGTTCTTAACCTGCTCCTACAGTTCCAAGTTTCATCACAGGTCCGTGTGAAACTTGTAATTTTGTCACCCACTGCCTGGTGGCCTGAGAAGACAAGGTTAGAGCTTCGGTTAGAGTTGGGAGTAAGCGGAATGCCCAAGCAGTATTTGGAGTGGGACTAAAAACTTGCAAAGATTAAAAATTATGTATGTAAACTTCCTCGTTTTTGTCCCTTTCATTTGGTCATGCATTTACCTTTCCAGTTTCTTAGTTTCCAAGGCTGATTCAGGTGCCTACAAGGAGCCTGACCCCCAACAGGGCTGCCAGAGCAGAGTGCAGGCTGAGCTGTCTTCTCTGTGTGTCCTGCCTGACTTACCTTCAGTAAGCCCAGCTGGTCACTGGGGTCAGAAGATGGTTGCCCAAGGGCTGCCTGGGGGATGCAAATGCTTGTTTGCAAAGTAAGAGCTACCACTTGCCAGGAGAAGAATTTGCCACTCTTAGCATCACCTATCTGAAATGTAGGAGTAGGCAGCAAGGAAAGACAGGCACCTTCAGCTTAACCCATGAGCTTTACATAGCTGAAGAAAGTTACACAATCACATCTCGCCTCTGGTCATTCCATGTGAGTGTCACACCAGCCTGCAGATGGCCAGGCAACCTGGCCTTCTCTCCCCTTGATCCTGCGAGGAGGGCAGCTGAGCTGCAAAACTATTATCTCCACCCTGCTCCAGTAGCTGAGGAATAGGAGACACACGCACTCCTCTCTGGGAATAGTGTGTATGCTTGGCAAAACCTCCTCTTCCCAGGGCTTGTATGTTTAGAACTTATCCAAGAGGTGTCCAAGCAGGGGAGTTACAATATGTATCCATAACACTGATCCATCAAAGAGACTATACACCTTGCAAAGATAGTGACACCTCTGCAATGTGCTCAGACCAAATGCACTGTGGTGCATTGATGTAATGCAACAGAGGATTTCTTTGGGCTGGAACATCAGACGTCCATTCTGAAATCCCGGGTTCAATTGCATTTGTTACCTGTGCTTGCACAAAGTCATAAAAGCCTTTGATAGCATTACTGCCAGTTCAGCTCTGAAACACTGGGAGCCAGGTGCCTGTCCCTTAGCACTACAAGCAATACACAGTTAATCTTGTGCAATTCTGTGATGTACCCAGCTGACATGCCTGCAGGAATCTCTCATGGGAGGCTGGGAGGGAGATAAGGGAAAGCAGTTCAGGGAAGCTGGGTTGGATCTATTCCCTGGCCAGGAAAGCTAAGACCAGTCAAATTTTTTGCAGGAGAGTTTATGAATGATTATAATTTTTTTTTCTTGGTTTGGAAAGGGTCAAGGTTACTACTGAAGGACTTCTGTGAAGGTAGGATCACCCTTTCCATAACTCAGCTGACGTAATGGGAAGAATGAGGGAAACCATGAAAAAAATAATAAGCTCATGTTTCCAAGCATAAATTTATCCAGGTGTGCTTATGAGTCACATAATGTTACAATCCAGGTTCCTGCTGGACATCCTTCTGGAGCCTGGCAATATTCTCATATTCTCACACGCAAAGATATTCAAATCCCATTCAAAATTACTCTAGGTGAGTCAGCTCAAAATTCCCCAGGACCAGGCCCTTACTCTTTTTTTCTCCCAGTGGGTAGGGATGGCCTCAGTTCCTGTTTGCACATCACCAGCGGCCACCCTGTTCCCTCCCCTGCCTGCACACATCAGCATCTGCGCAGGCGGGGAAGCGTGGTGCACAACTTGAAGCATTGCACCTTTGTTGGGAGTTCCTGGGAGGCAGTAGCCATGCATAATCTGAATATCTCCTCCCCACAGGACTGCAAAATACATTCATTCTGCATTGGGATAAATGGGAGAAAGAGGTTTCTGTAGGAAGTGTGAAAATCGTTCATGCCAGTGCATGCTTTGACTTTCCTTGGGGATCCTTGGAATCACCAAGGTTTGCTAAAGCGTTTCTGCCTAGGACAGCAAAAACCAGCTGGGTCTCTAAATTGTTCCACTCTCACCCAAGATGTGTCTCTTTCTCTCTTCTTTCTCTTCCCCTCTGCTTGCAGCTGGGGCTTCATCCAAGTTTATAAGAGGTACTGCTACATATCCTTTGCTCCAGTCTCTCCCTTCCTTTCACTAGCTTGGGTCAGACACCTGGAAGGGAAGCCAAGAGCTGGCTATGGCATGGGGCTGTGTAATGGTGGCCTTGGAAGGAGATGGACTAGAGCCAGGGGCCTTGGACACCCATCTCACATCCTTAGGTGCCTCAGGGAAACACTCCCTGCCCCTGTGCCCCCTCTGGCACCATCCCACTTGATAGTGCAAGTGTCAAGCCAGGTTGTCTTTATCCCTGCTGCCTTAGCTTAACTGCTTTTGCAGTCTGTCTGTTAATTACTTTTGCCGACTGGATTTATTACAAGGGGCTAGTGAGGGGATTGTTGGCACATGTGTGGGTGTTTCTTAAGCCAGAGAGGGTGCACTGTGTCCCTGCTGATGCTACAGCAGAAGAAGCAGCTCAATGACCTTTCTGGTGAGTGCTTTGAGGGGGATTTCCACCTCTGCAGTAACAGCAGCAGGTGCACAATGTTTCTGTCAACAATAATGAAAATAGTAGTGGGGAGGAAGGAAACCATGGGGACCACAAAATGGTGCTTTGCCCAGGACTCCAGACTTTCTGAGGAGGCAAAGGCAGTTCCACAAAGGCTTGGGATACATGAAATTCAGCTGTGGTACATTATAGCTCTTCAAATGAGCTTTTTTTTCTGTGTGTGTCAGCTTTAAATAACTCAGCAAAGGCACAGAAAACCGTATCAAAGTTTGGTGCATTACTTTCTGATGAGTTGCTGATGATAGGTAACTCCTTTAGGCCAGTTCTGCTCTTAATTACACACCCATGGTCTAAATGATTCAGCAGCAGCTAAAAGGTGTGTTGCCAAGCTTCTCACCACTGCAACTCCAAGCACTGCCCAGCCTCCTTGGTGAATTTGTGTTCAGATAATTTTGGACTGGTGTCAGAAGGTGAAATGTCAATGGAAATAGCTCCTTGTTTTATACAGG
This sequence comes from Argya squamiceps, assembly GCA_037834095.1. NCBI lineage: Eukaryota > Metazoa > Chordata > Aves > Passeriformes > Leiothrichidae > Argya > Argya squamiceps. The sequence goes on from JBBMKD010000216.1 coordinate 59,383,722, forward strand.
CTAATATTGGTGTAGAGACAGTGGAGAGGAATCCAAGTCACTGATTTTATTTTAATTTTGTAAGGAGCACCTCTCTCCAACCTCTGTGCTGAAGCTGTTCTCTGGAGAACACTTGAGAGTGCCTGCTGTGGGTACTGCCTTCATTCCCTTCACTCTTTTGAGGTATGGTTTCTCAGCTGATTTATACATCCTGCCCTTTAAAGTTAGTGCCTTTGTATGTGTTTCCCCAGACTGTTTCTTAGGAGAAGGTGAACTTTTAAGGTGTCCAAACCCAGGTAGCAGGATGGGGATGTGCCAAGGTGCTGCATTATTAACCCCTCACAGTTTCTGCCCTGAAACGTGGGGGAGCAGCAGGAAGTTGGGCGGGTGCTATGTGCCCGTTTAAAGATGTTATCTCTCACAGTCAGTGTTGTCAAGTTTCAGTTTTCGGTAGTATTTTTACTCTCAGGCAATTTTTTCATGCTTTTTTTTTTTTTTTTTTTTTTAGAACTTATAGAATCGTTGCCATACAAGTCACTGCAACATTTTAAAGGCTATTTTTTGTTCCTGTTGCATATGACAAGGCACAGGTCTGTCAGATCCAGCAACTGGTACACTTTTCTGGATACAGTTCTCTTGAGGGCAAGAAAATATAGACATATAAATAGGAGTGTGGGCTTATTTCTGGTGCAAGCCCTTGAGAGCTGATGGCTGTTAAAGCATGTTTTAGTGTCTGGTGTGGGGTCTGTCTTACTGCCCTGGGAGGCTGTGTCAAGGTTCCAGGTGGTCAAGACATTTGTATGCACATTCAGCCATCTGGGTGTTTGTGGGGCTGCTGCCGCCCAGCCCAGCTCCTCCTGCCTTCATTTTTGTTTTCCATTTGGCTTCCCTTCACATATTTGGTTCCTTTAGCAGGTTTCATCCATTTCACATATGCACTGTGTGACTCCTGCAGCTGGAGTCTGTCTCATACCCTTTCCAGTCTGGTCCTTTTTCATGCCTCCTCCCTGGCTGTCTTCCTGCCCTCTTCCCCCATCAGTCTGTAGGGCCCTGCCAACCCCCCTCGCCCCATGCTCCAATTTCCCATGTGTATGACTTGGCGCTTTCATCCTCTCATAAGAGGCCTCCAGCAGTGCTCTGGGCATCTGTAGGGAATACTTCAATCCTGTACCACCCTTGGGGCAGTGTGCTGGTTTTGGCTGGGGCCAAAGTCTTGGATTAAATGAACTTAATGGACATTCTGTGGACACTTTATGGATATTTTATGGGCATTTTGCAGGGGTGGTCCTAAGGGAATGATATTTGTATTTGTTAAAGGATGGGAAGGGGGTGATGGTTACTTAGGATGTATTGGGTACTGTGAGACCTAAGCATGACATAAATGGTGTGGGATAAGGAGTGGAGAATGTGCTGGTTTTGGCTGGGGTAGAGTTGATTTTCTTCGTAGTTTTAGGAGGAGGTTATGTTTTGAATTTTGAACCAGAATTGCCCATTGTGTCACCTAAGCCTTTTTGCCTCCAGTGGACAGCCACATGATGGAAGAGGATAAACCAATTCACAGGGATTACACAAAACAAGGCATGGGGCAGCCCTGAGTCACCAGCGTGGGGCTTTTCCCTACCCCGAAACACTGCCTTGCTCCTCCCAGTGCGGCTCATGGAGCACGAGCTGGGGGTGTGCACCCACTCACCACCCACCTGCACGGCCCATGTGCCTTTGGGGGTGCTGCATGTTCCCGTGGGGTGCTGTGGGTGCACCCCATTGTGCACAGCCCCATTCCTGCTGGCATGAGGGCAGAGAACCCTGCAGATGATGCCATTCAAAATGTCTTTCCCTCAAAGCCATTTCCCCGAAGGCTTCCGCTGCCCAGCACATGCGGTGTGACTCATCCTTGTATTTGCAATTTTTGCAGCTTCCTTTGGCATTTGCCATACTTTGCTGGAGAAAATGAGGCAATTCCTGTTCTGCTGGAAGGCTTTACAGTGCCACAGCTCAGTGCATTTTGGGAGAATATTGCTAATCCGGTGTCTGCTGTTTGGAGACACAAGTTTCTTGGTATCATGGAGAGACTTTGTGAGCGTTCGATGCTTATTGGTAGAGGAAAATTTACAGAGAAAATGTAAATGATGAGCACAAGCAAAGCTGATATAAGACCTCTTCATGAGCATTTCAAAGGGTTCTTTTAAAATTAAGTATATGGAATAATAGAATCTCCTGAGGTTGAAGGGACCCACCAGGACCATCAAAATCCAACTCCTGGCCCTGCAGAGGACAGCCCCAAGAGTCTCACCATGTGCCTGACAGCATTGTCCAAACACTTCTTGAATTCAGTCAAGCTGGTGCTGTGATCACTTCCCTGGGAAGCCTGTTCCAGTGCCCAACCACCCTCTGAGTGAAGAACCTTTCCCTGATATTTAACCTAAACCTTCCCTGACACAGCTTCCTGCCACTCCTGTTGGTCCTGTCACTAGTTACCACAGAGAAGAGATCGCTGCCCGACTCTCCCTCCCCTCCCAAGGAAGCTGTAGTCCGTGACAAGATTTACCTTCACCCTCCTCTTCAGCAGGCTGAACAGACCAACAGACCTCAGCCACTCTTCACACAGCTTCCCCTCAAGGCCTTTCCACACAGAATGAATAGTTCTAAAATTAATTTTGCGTAGATGTGGCACTTAGGGACAAGGTTTAGTGGTGGGCTTGGCAGTGTTAGGTTAATGGTTGGACTTGATGATCTAGGAGTAAATGATTCTATGGCTAAAATATAAGTGCAAGCTTTCTGAAAGAAAAAAAATTGAAATATCAGTTTAGGATCAGTTACCTAGAGATCAACAAACCACTCTGCCATGCCTGGCCCCTCAGCTATTCTGGGGAGTCTGCCTGGGCACCCGCATGCCCTGCGTCAGGCTGAATACGCCCTCCCTTGGGGAATGCACCCAAATGTCCCAGCCAGCTCCTGCCACAACTGAAGAGTCAATGAGGTGCTCCCAACTGGCACAGCAACTGGTAAATGTGAGCTGGGGGGGTTACAACACTGTGACACTTCACACAGCCAAGTGGCCACCTCTGCTGAAGTTATCCTCACCTGAGCTTGTTTATTTTGTGGTTTTATACTTTCAGGTTCCAGATGGGATAGAAGAAAAGCAAAACAAGAGCAGCACGACAAATAATAGGGAATTACATTTATGGCAAGTCCACATTCATTCATGGAAATATGGTTAACTGGGTTCTAAATAGTTTTACTTAAATCTCTTAAGTTTCCACCAGAATAAGGTCTTTAAAAGCAGACAGGTGATACTAAATCAAGTTCACTGCAGGCTTAGCTGCAGGAACAAGTTATCCCATCCCACTGATCCACTCTGACTGTGTGCATCAAATGCTAATTTGAGGTAACATAGCCTTGATGAAGGAAAAAAAGGGATTAGCTAAAGGAACATCTATCCCAGTAAGTCAGGGTGATGTGATTTTTATTTAGATGCTTTAATTAACCAAACACCATCTTCTTATGTAAAGAAGCTTCTTGCTGCTCTGTGGGACTCAGAGCATTCAGATGCAGGACAGCAGTATCCGAGGCCGCTTCATCAGAATTATTGCCCCTCTCATTCTCTGTGCACGTAATCACCACAGTCCTGCCAAGCTGAAACAACATCCCAGCTGGGTCACCTCAGGTGAAGCCAACAGGATGTGCACTGGCTTGCCTTCCCTTGGCAGCAGCACAAACATCCCCAGCAGCTCACCAGGAGCTGGTGCCCATGGCCAAATGCACACTGTCCAGCAGTGGCTGGCACCCTCTAGAAAAGAGCTGCTTTTTTTCTCCTGTGCTAAAGGACACACAATGCCAAGCCATTCGACTGCCTTACGAAAGAAAGGCTGGTCTCAGCAGGCATGAAGCTGCCTGGCTAATTCTGGTCCTCCTTTGGATGTTTCTTCATGTGATAACTTGAAGTAAGTTGTTACAAAGATAGGCTTCAGCTTCAAAGAGCAGTGTGAGGAAGAGCAAGCTGCCTGCCCCAAGCCAGTTGCCCCCAGTGGAAGAGGTGAAGGCCTCAGGTATGGCTGTCAGGTTGTCAGGTATGGCTCCAAGGTCCCAGACGGATCTGTACCCTGCTGCAGACCAAGGATGGAGGAAAAGGGTGCTTGAGGGTTTCTAGAGAAGTGCTGTCATGGGATCTGGGGAATGATGTCCTGCCTAGTACCTCTGCTACTTTTTCCAGTGGCTTTTGTTGATCTGAACACAAGAACATGGTTTGTCCCTTAGAGCTACAACAGCTCTCATGTTGTATATCCCTTAGTATGTGCTAAGTGACCCCTCAAGTTCCTTGTTAGGACAGAGACAGCAACAATATCCTCTAGGATATCCCCACATCAGCTCAGATGCTGGGGCACCTCTGCATCAGGGGTGCAGGGCCTGAATGGCCATACCCTGATGTCCAGAGGGCTCAGGCTGTGGGAACTGCTGTAATTCACAAGCCAATTGCATTTTTTGTAGACACCTCTCCTTGCAGCAAACTGGCTGAAGTTCGGCCAAAGCTCAGGTTACCCTTCTGAATGCTGTATCAGTTTGAAAAGAGTGGGAACTCTCTTTTCTTGGAAGGGTAAATCATGCTTTTGAATAAAAAATTTTGCCAAATTTATGCTGAGAATTTTATCTGCCTAATAAATTTATATGCACTAGTTGAGGCCAGTTCTTCTGGATTTTCAGTAGAGGCCAAATTGATGAAGACCTTACCCTTAGTACTGTACATGGTCTTCAGCTTCATTTGAAGATCTTTTACATGCTCCTTATTGTAGCAGCAGCACCTTTCACAGAGTTCAGAGTCCTTCATTCAGGCAGTAATGTCCTTCAGCTGACAGTCTGCACATTTTCTTATGCATCCAGAAAATGCCAGCGGCTGCTTTTGCCACAATGCTGCCCTGAAAACTCACAATTGATTGTTTCTTCAATGGGAACCCCACACTGTCTATAATCTTTGCTTTCCAGGACCCAGAGAAAGCCTGTCCACTTTGTTTCCAAGATGCCTACCTTCATGCTTCCGAAAAAAACAGTATAAATATTCGGCAACTTTTTAAAAGATGAAATATTATTCCTCTCTGACCCCATTTCTATTTAAAATCCTGCCAAACTGGGGAGCTCCTGTAAATATGGGCGCAATTACTGTCAGATGGGCAGCACTACCCAACAGCATCTATCTCAACTCTATTTTTGTCACGACTGGGCAGCAGTTTTGCAAAAGTCCAACCACATCTTCCACTGAGACTGTACCCTCATTCTGCTTTTGTATATCTCTGGTAGGTGTTTTTGCTCTGCTTGGAGTGAAACTTTTTTTTTTTCATTGCTTTCCCTGACTGAGTAAATATGTACTCAGTGCCATGACATTGTTCTTTGGGCTTGGGCTGTTTCCAGCTGATTAATTATTACAGCCATGTGGTAGTTCTTACAACAGGAGGACGGGGATGTGCGTCAGATTGCTGGCCTGAATGGACTGGTATCCTGTCTCAGAGGTTTTGGTTAAGTATTTGGACAAGATTATTAGAGCCAGGGCAAGTGAATTTGCCTTGTCAGAGTGAATTTGTCCTTGGTAAACCTCCCTGCCATTTGCTAATCAGCGTTTTGAAAAGTCTGTGAGCTGGAGGTTGTATCCAAATGATTGTTTAATTCAAATGGATACACCTTGCACAAATGTGCGCTCTGATATTCTCTGGCAATATGTTTCTTCATCCAGATGTTGTGTAAGGAAGTACTGCTCTTCAACTGTTTCAGAGGAGTTGTCTGATAATAAACAAGCATTCTGATTTTGTCAGATATACAGGCTAGGAAAGTAATGTCATGCCCTATGTGTTCACATTTCCCAGAACAATGTGTTCACATGGTTTGGGCACATGTTATATCTCAGTTACCTGGACAAATGCATTAGCAAGTGACAGCGTTCAGTGACACTCCCTGAGCACACATTACTGGTGCTACCTCTGCAGGAGCCCAGATGAGACCTACAAATGTTGGCTTTACTGGGTCACTGGGCCACCAAATGGAGACAAGTAGTTGCCATTCCTCAGCGGTGCTCCCAGGAGAAGGGCGGCCAGGGAGTGTAAGCTGGCATGAGCAGTGCTTTCAGACTTGAGCAGTTGAGTATGAGCCACTGAGTTACCCATCCCTGCTGCTTCTGGAAGCATCCTGGATCTGCCTGCCATTGTGCTCCCTGCCCGACCATGGGCTATGGCACTCTGCAGAGACAGCCCATGCAAATGTCTTGCACATCTGTATTTCCAGCCATGCAAAGAAAAAAAGTCCATTGTGTGCAATGAACACACCTGTATTTGAGGTTTTTTTAAAAGCTTTTTTTTCAGACCACTGTCTGGTTTTCACTGAGGAGTGTTACTTTCTTTCAAAGAGGAAGCGGGTGCTTAGAAAGGATTTTTTTTTTGCAGTGAAGGGAAATTGCAGCACATTTGGCCATAGCTCGGCCCTGCTTTTCCTGGCCCAGCAAGCCCCGTGGCCAGCAGCCCTCCCCTGGCAGCCCGGGGGCAGGCACACGTGTTCACACCTGTGCATACCTGTGCCTGCACACAGGCTGTCCCTGTAGTGTGAAGGCTCTCTTCACCTTTTACTGCTTGATAAAAAACAGAGATAGAAGAGAAATTTCTGTGGTGACAAAACGGGCCTGGAAACAAGTGTCACTGTCGTTCAGGGGCCATATGTGGCACCCTGTACCTGGGGAGTCTCACAAGATTTAGCCAAAACCTAGACTTGACAGGGATGGGTAAAGGGGAGGGGAGGAAGGTAATACTGAATTGTTTCTCTGTCCTTCTCTTTGGTGACCCTTTCTTTCCTACTTGAGTGGAAGCGGCAACTGGGTTGAGAAGCTTTTGGGCAGGATTTACTAACTGCTATGCCACCTGCTTCTCCACAAACCTGGCAGAATCCAATTTCTTTTCTTCTTATTTACAGGCTTTTCGAAGAAATAAACACAGGTAACCAGTTTTAACCAGAGATTTATTTCATCTCACTGTCTCACCAATTCTTTGACCATTTCAGAGCTGTTGTGGATGAAATGCTGTTTTATTACACAGGAATTACAAACGTGGGGAGAGTTCCCACTATCCACCTGTGGAGGTGTTAGCCCTAGCCAGGTCTGGACAGAGGAAGCTAGACATGATGGTATCTCCTTCGGACTTTGTTGTTTATTATATCTTATCTAAAGTACAGCCTCACGCTATGTGAGCTCTGTCTAGCAGGACAAGGAAATGTCCACTTCTACTTTGTTTCAAGGACTTTTAAGCAATAAGCAAAACCAATTAAAACCTGACACCTAAGTTAATTTTATTTATAACCCAATTAAAGATCACACAATGTCCACACTGCGGACATTTTCACTAACCAATTAGAAAAGATCACTCAAACCCACGAAGAAGGAGGAAGAAGAATGTGAAGAAGAAGGACCCAGACAATGCCCAAATCCCTTCATATTGTCTCATATATGTATATATATTACTATTCTATATCCTAAAACCCTTAACCTTAACTATTTCACCCTGTGACATCACACACTTCTATGCAACTGCACACAGATACTCTCAGTGCCATCATTCAGTTTTGGAAGCCATTCCCATGGCCTCAAGTCAAAGGCAGTACCCCTCTGAGGGTCACCACCTGTCAAAGCAGAAAGCCCGACATTTTTGGCATCCAGGGTTCCAGCATCCACCCACACCTTCCATGGCAGGGCTTTGCATGTGTACTGAGCCAGGGTGGCCACAGTGTCTGTGCCCAGACAGATGCTCTGTGTGGCCTTGGACACTGGCAGTGAGAAGGAGCATGCTGAACAGCAGCTGATTCCCAGGCTGTCTGCTGACAAGAGACCCTCGGGGCAGGGCCAGCACACGGTTGAGGAGCAGGGCCTGGCTCCCTCTGGACATGCCATGTCTGGTATTGCTCAATGCAGGGACTGCCTGGCCATGGCACGGGGCAGGCACAGCATACTCGCCCTTTGCACAGGCCTGCTGAATGGATGGGAAGAGAGAAAAGAAACAGGAACTTCTCTTTGGAATCACATCATCCCAAAACTGAGAGAAGAAGCGAAAGTTAAATAAAAGGGACTGTTTTTAGCAAAGGCTGTTAAACTTCCTAACCTCACAGTAAGCAGTTCCCATGCAGCAGTCTTTGGAGGCATGGCTTGATTCAGTCCAACAGTTTCAAGTCCATATTTCCTGTCACTTGTTTGTATTAATTACCAGCTGGCATTATAGGAAACATTCTCTTGGTGTCTTCTAGTGTGGAGGGAAATCTCAGACTACCTCTAGAGTGAAATTTAGCAAAAAAGTATTAAAGTCTCAGTTTCTGAGTTACTAGGGAAGCATTAGATGAAAGTAGGTGCAGCTTTCTACACCCACTGTGGTTAGTATGACATATCACATACTTATCCTAGCCCAAAAAAGAAACAGCACCTTGACAATTTTTCGGTGCCTGCATCTCTCAAAAAACTCTGGCACAGTAGAAGTGCAGGCCTGATTTTCAGACGAATGGTTCACACAATTTTCACTTGTGAAGGCTGAGAGCAGCATGGTCATGCCCAGTAGGACTTTCAAAAGTGGGTGCGTGGTAAGGTTGAATGGCAAGTCAGAAAGATTCTAGCATCAACTCTACTGCAAATCTAGCTTGAAATCCTATTAAACTCTAGGGAAGACAACATGTTAGCAGGTACCAGTGACTTCACAGGTATCACCAGGCACTGCCAACTCTGCTCCAGTGGGAAAAGGACCCTGATATTTCCTCATTTCAACATTGCATGTCCCAGATGTGGTCAAAACCAATTTTGATCAAAAGAGGTAACCTTTTTTTTTCAGATTGCAAAAGAGAATAAAATGGGATAACCACAAGCATTGTTCTGTAGTGTATATGACTAATCCATGAAAGATGCACAGAGTTACAATTTCCATGGGAAAATAAATGAAAACTATGACATGTTCCCCCATAGCTTCCATAAAGTAAAATTTTATTGTGATCCAGGACTCAAAAAGCAGTGTCTTCTCTCAGAGAGATGCAGGATAAAGATATATCTTGAAATATCATTGAAAAATACTGTACTGGGCACTTGATAAGCTTCCCATCCTCAGGATGATATTCACATCTGTTGCTCTAGGAATAAGAAAACATTTCATATTTCTTGGACAAAACTAGGCTAAGATGGAATTATAGCTGGGAGAGGATTAAAAAACTCCAAGTAAAACATATTACAGGACTGTAGCAATTATCTGTCAAAACAAAGTATGTTAAAACTCAAGAAAAATCAGACTTGCAGGTAAATTTAAATGGAAATGTAAACACATGAACATAGAGAGACATAGGCAACCAAGCACAGCAGGGATGATGGTGCCTCTGTGGGCATGATGTCAGTCCAACTCCACAATTTTGGGGCAGCACCTCACGGGATATAACCTGTTTCATCTGCTGTGTGCTCAGCGGAGGGCCCTGGGGCCTTGTTCTTGCACAGTTTTACCCCCATTTAAATGAAAGTACATGTGAAAAATGGGGCTGATTTGTTTTCATCAGGTCTAGATATTATTCTGGAACTCTTTCCCTTTAGTTGGTATAGACATTAGAGTATGTCACTCCAAAACCCCAAACTTATTATTAGTTCTATAAAAGGTCATACCACCATAAGATCCTGCCTTACCCCATCTTTAGCTTTCCAAGCATGCTGCCAGGTTGACTTTTTATAAATTTTTCAATATATAATCTCTTCATTTTAAAAAGCGGTTATAGCTCCCTGGTATTCATGGGAAGATAGACACCAAATCTCTCAATTTCTGATTTCCAGACCCAGCTTACAGTTGGTTAGATGACATGCCTAGTTAATGGCTCCCTCACCCAAATATTTACTCTTGGCTGTAGTTACCAACAGTAATTCCACCTAATTCATACCTAAGGAGCCAGAATCACCAGCCATACCCCCAGCTCCACTTCTGCCTGCTGGCTGAGGAATAGCCTTTCTCCCTCACACAGAGATTTCTTTCAACCCAAGCCTGTAAATAAACTACTTTGAGGTTGGAGTTTCATGTCATTTTTAGGTCAGACTGAAAAATGCTGCTAGTAGCAATAAAAAAACTCCCCACCCTCCTTTCATTTCAACTAAGTTTAAAAGAGATCTCATCCATGTTGTTCATGTAAAAAACCTCTCACTCCCTCTCTTAAGTGGTTTGATGGGGTTTTACATCTCTATCTGATCTGCAGGGATTTTTTCTGGGCGTGTACATAGTGCTTGCTGTCCCTGGGGCAGGTAAGCAGAGCTGCCTCTTTACTCTTGGGCTTCGCTTTAGCTCCTTTCTTAGAAAGTACAAGCCATGCAGAAAACCTTGCTGAAAAGTCACTGCATGCCTTAGAAAGTGAAAAACCTGCTCTTGGGCAGGGCCTGAAAGTCTGACTGTTAGCACTGCGCTCCGAAAACTCGAAGGTGATGGAGCTCCCCGCAGCCCTTGGGAGGCAGTGGGTGGATGCAGAGGTGGCAGAACACCCCAGTTCCACCCATCTGACCCCCTGTGGCTTCAGTTAGTAAGCAATTAGTGAGTAACCACTTTAATCTCATATTATGTTATGCAGCAGAGACAGTTTAAAAATAGTTTTCTTGGTGGTAGCCCAAGCTTCCCATCCCCTGACATGTGTCTGAGTCTGGCTGCGACGGTCATGGAGGCAAGAGCTGTGCTCCGTAGAACATGAACTGAGCAACTTTTTCCAGCTAGCTTCTGCAGATATTTTGAAAGGTGCCAGTGAAGCTGCTGCTGTGGATTTGTTTGACCTGTATTCTGGAATTGAAAATTATCTCTAACAAAAGGGTAGAGGGAAGAAGAAACCTGGGACCTGCACTACTGCAAACTCTTTCACAAAGTGGATTTAGATGCAAAGTAAGTGTGCCACAGCCTGGACCAGAGTACACAGAAATGAATGTGACACTGATGACCAGAGACAGCCCCAGCAGCAACAAAATTCCTCTCCGAGAGTCTTCAGATGAGGTGTAAGGAAAAATCAGGTATGGCTGCCCTGAGGTGGGGGCATTTCCATCCCCTCTCCACCAAAGCATTTTTACCATTTCTGTTTTCAGGCAGTGCTGCTCAAACTTTTACAGAAACCAAGTCACTGTCCCACAGCCCAAGGTTGTCTTACTGTTCACTAGTAGGCTGAGGGGTTGCAATGCATGTCCCAATGGGAAGGTTATCAGAGAGCACTTGTTGTGCCATGTGAGTGTGAGACTACCCCATGACCCACTGGCATACACTAAAACCAGTACCCACTTTGGATAAACTGAACTTTGCATCAGACTGACTTGAATTAGATATTTTAATGAGAACAACTCACAGACACTGCCTGTTCTATCTTCCATATCACATAAAGGTTTGCAGATGGTTTATGAGGTGTTACCGTCTGTGCTCTGACAGCTGCAAGATGTTCAGGTTGTTTATAGAGACTAGAAGAGAACAAATCCAGCCTCGACCCCTTCCCCACCTACATGTGAAGCTATATGTGGAACAAAGTGTCTAATGTTTGCACTGAACCTCACTTCCACTTGCAGAGCTGAGGACAGGAGGAAACAAGAACAGAAGACTGCAGGGCCTGAATACAATCGCAGACATTCACTTGAGGCTTCTTTCAACACCCCACTCTGCAACACAGCTTTAATCTTTTCACTGCTATTCTGATCAATACTTGTTTCCGATATGATCTTACTGGGGAGAAAAGGTGCTTCCTGAGGGGATCTACAGCTGTGCATCCAGAACAGACACACTAAAGTATCTGTAATCTCAACATGACAGGAAAAAACTTTGCTCTGCCAACACCAGCCCTTCGCAGGCTTGTCATCACTTGGCAATTTTTGGTGTTCAGACACGCTGCCGACAGAAATTGTGTGAGTTGCATAAACAGGAGAATCTGTGCTCTGGATAATGCCAGTGAATCATCATCAAACTTCTGGGAAAAGGTTTTTACCAAGGTTAGCCAACAGAGCTGCAAAGTCGCCCACCCCAGAGAAAAATGTCACATTTAAAGCAGCAGAGGGGAAAAGTCTTGGCTAAGTGAGGGAAAGGCTTAAGAATTAACATTATTCTCTGAGAGAAGGGATTAACTATCATGCACACTTTTATTTGCTGTGAAATAAATTAGACATAGCAAACAGTAGCGTTTACAGAGAATTCTGCCTGGTCCTGAAACAGCTGTGAAACCCAAGACTACCAGACAAGCAAAATCTGGAGCTTTTGCTCAGTGTGTGTTGAAGGGACTGCTCCAAGCTGCTGTCTCTGATGGGTCAGCCTTTCCCTGTCACAAGGTGTGCCAAAAGCTGACACTGCATTGGGGAGGCTGGTGTGGCTGAGGAGCTTCATCTACAGCTGAGCATACGACCAAGCTGACTCAATGACATCTGAAGGCTTGTGTTTCATCCTCCCAGGAAAAGTGTTTTTGGTGATCAGGAGCCTGCCAACAGGCTGTCCTGTTCTGAAGCAGGTTTCTTAGGACACAATGGGATGTGATTAGACAGCAGTTTCCAGGAATTAATGGTAAATGGTAAGCTCAGCTAGATTGATATTCATGAACATTATTTTAAGGACACCTGAGAAGAGAAAAATGTGATTGAAGACACGTCAAAAGAGTGGCTTGCTCAGGATTTTGGAAGGGGCACAGCTTCTCTTGGACTCTGACAACAAAATAAATATGAAATGTAACAAATCAGGACCCCATCTGACTCCAGAACAACTGAAAGGTCCACATGGAATTTTGAACCACAGAGATCAGAGATAGATTTCAGGGCACTGTATGGCTGAAGCTATGAAAAAGTTAATTTAAGAGACTCTTAAAGCCATTTAAGAGACTGCAGAATGCAATGCCACTGCCCAATAAGGGATCATGCTGCAGAGATCAGGAATGGCTAATGCAGAGAACAGGCAATGAGCTAAGGTCTAAAGCTTTGCCTTTGTGGGTTCTTAACTGAAAACAAGTGCAAATCCTGGATTCTGGGAAAAGAATGGGTGGGAAGGAAGGGGAGGGTAGGGGAAGGGGGTGGGGAAGGGGTGGATTTAAAATCAAACCCAAGGAAATCTAACCCAAGACAAGGCCCAGAAATTCAGATACACAAGGCTCCTGTTTCTGTGTCATAGGGGATATTGCTATGAACCATGAATATTTTGTTCATTTTGGCACTGAGCAGATGGTAAGAAACTGGAAGGGATTCAACCAATGGTAGACATGATTTAGGAGACACTGGAAGAACTGGCTTGAGAAACAGGCAAACAAATGTAAAACGAGATGAGAAATGTGCTAGAGCTCTTTAGAGAGTATAAAAGTTCCACTGAGAGAGGAACTATTTAGTTTTATAGAACAGAATATAAACAAAATGAATGTACCGTGAGTAACAAAGAACTCTGCAAAATTAACACTAGCTGGTCTCACTGCACTGATTTAAGTTACCAGTCCTTTTTCTTGCATCTCAGCTACAACAGCAGAAACAAGACAGGTAGTGCAGCCTCCCCTCCACTGGAAGCCCACTGCATGGTGAATTTAAATCCTCACTTCTCCCAGAAGTGCATGCCAAACTTAGGTGAGCTTGGGTGGCCAGTGCAGGTCTGCTGCCTTTTTTCCTGCCCCAATATCTCCAGTAGTGCAGGGATGAAGAAGAAAGAGTGGTTGGCAATTTTCACATCTACGCCAGAAGAGCTTCTTGTTGCTGTGAGTAACCCCCAGCAGCAGCTTCTCTGTGGAGGTCTTTAATAAATCTGTATGGAGGTGAGGTAATAAAAGCAAACATCTTGATCTGGTGACCCACACCAGAACCCCTCTTTCGAGCACTGCCAGCTCCACTATGCCCTGTACACAGCTTCACTTGCTCCTTACAACTGCCTGGCCAGCAGCTGCCAGGCTCTGCTCTTCTCTCTGGCTGCACTACTTGCAGTGCATCAACAGACCAGTAAGCCCCAACAATTTCAGATTATCTCTCCCACTCCTTCATAAGCCCTGTGCACAGCAGGAGAGAGGACCAACAGGATGGGTGGGCTCCCTCTACAGAGAAGCCCACTCCTTAAACTCCTGAGTGCCAGCTTTTATCACCTGCACAACTTGCAATGCACAGAGAGTTGGCAGCATGTTGAGCATCCTTGCAGTTCCACCCCCTCCCTTTCCAGCTCATCTCGCTTTCTAAAGCAAGCATGAAGTTGCAGATGCCCATACTGAGCCCATGCAAAATATTTCAGTCCATTCACCTCAGAGCTTTTCTGTGAGGCATGGCTCCCAGCTGGTGGCCCTTTGTGGAATGCTCATGCCTGCAAGTGACCAGAGGGGTGCTGTGCCCCACATGGGATGCCTGCCCTTGCACCCATGCACTCCCACCCTCATGCACTCACGCAGCAGTGCATTCATGCATCTGCACACCCATGCACCCACCTTCCCATGCACCATGAATCCATGTGCCCGGGAAACCGCAGCAGCTCCTGCCAGCACTGCAGCAGTGCTGTTTGCTGCCTCCACTTCAGTGGCCATGGCAACTGTTGTTGTGTAATGTAGTGTTGCCAGGATCCAGGCTGGGAGCAGAGCTTCGTAAAGGAAATGAAAAATAAAAAAAATCAAAGCATGGAAAAGCATGATGTCAAGCCAATGAAATCCAAGTACCCCTCTGCCTGGCATCACACGCACTTTTCCACACTGGCTGCCTGCAATCCAGCCTTGCCACAGCTGACCCAAGGAGCAGCAGCTGAAGAGTCACTGCTCAAAACAGTGCCTATTGTTGTTTGTGCTACTGTGTTCTTTCTTTCTCCCAATGATAATCAAGAACAAATTGTTTTCACCACTCATCTGGTTGTTCTTTAAGGAAGTGGTTCAGACAACTAAACACATCTTACCAAGCAGCTAAGCCAACAGAACAGGCTACCTACTGCAGGATACCAGGCTGGAGCAGCTTAAATACTTGTTCTTTTGACCCAGAATTGTTTGCATGTGTTTAGCTGAAAATCTCTTCATTGAAAGAAGAGGTGTTTTTAAAAGTGTCAGAGCTTGAAGGTCTCTCTAGGTTTGTCTCCATGAGGGGCAAATTCACCAAGGAAGCCTGGATACAGGGAGGCCTGAGCCCTTTCTGTGCCAGCCAGCTCAGATGCAGGAACCTCATCCCTGCTATAGTGAGCCCTTGTCAGGCCAGGGGTGTTCCAAACAAACATACAGGAAATACACAGCACCCCACGGAGCTGCAACTCAGCTGGGTTTTGCCTGTGTGATTTCTGAATGCCTCTCATTGCATAACAGGACAGAAGGAAAGACAGGCAATGGACAGAGGAAACACACATTAAAAAAAAACCAAAACAACAGAGGGTGGAAAAGCAGCAGAGGTGAAGGAGCAGGTATTAGCTGCCAGCCTTTAATCCCTGGATTCCACAAGGGCATCTCACCTCTGCAGCCTGTAGCCCTTGCCAGGCTGGCCTACCAGAAAGTGAGTTTGAAAGCATGAGAGGGAAATGGGGAAGGAAGGCTGTTTTCTAAACAAGGGAAGGGGAAATTGCCTCTGTCCCCAGACAGAGTGGAAATATGAGGAAATTCTATGTTTGCACTGGGCAATTTCTGTTTTACTCCCAGGGTTTTCAATCAACACTTGCCTTGGTAACTGGTGTCTAAAACTAAACACTCTGGGACAACATTTCTGTGAAGAGAAAAAACACTAATGGAGCTTTAAACTACTTGCATAAAGTACGCTGGTGAGAGCTGTTTCCCTGCCACTGCTTTCACTCACTGTAAAGCCTGTAGTGTCCCGTCTCAGTCTGAGCTCAGGAGACCCTACAGCTCATAGCTTCTTCAAGGTAGCAGTCACAGCTGCTTTCCCTCTCAATAGCCATGAAACCTCGCAGCTATCAGTCTTCCCTGGCAGGATCCTCCAGGACAGCCTCAGCCTGCGGGAGGCGGGAGCGGGGAAGATGCAGCTAATGGTCTCCAGGAGATGTTAGCCACCTTCTGTCACGCTGGGACAAGGGCAGGAACTTCGGGTGAAAGTTTTCACCCCTTAAAATGTATAAATGCATGTTTATTTACGAAGACTCTTTGTGCAAAGGCGCGAGCGCCCACCCTTCCTTTCCCCCCTTGCCATTGCAATGTGCCAGCTCCCCGCCCTGCAGGGGTGAAGGTCGATGGCGTAGCCCAAGGCTCTCCCAGGCAGCTCCTCCATGGATCTGCAGAAAGGAGTTTGCGGCTCGGAGCAGCAGCACTCGCGTGTTTGGGCTGACATCTAGTGTCGGCATGGACGGTGCCTTTCCTCCCAACATGCCTACGGTGACATGAAAGGAAAAACGAAGACGACTTTTCTTTGGATTAGTATTTTAAATCTGGTCAGAGACCTGACCCGTGAGCCCTCGGGTATCTTTGCTCCATTAAACACCGAAGAAAATATTCATAGAACACTCAAAAGCGGAAATAAATAGTGTTAAGGAAACTTCTCTACCCTAGATTTCCTGCAGCAGTGTCAGGCCTCTGACTTCAGCAGTGGGGAAATATTAGAGAATTGAGTGGTACAGCAATAGGAACAGCTCAGCCTGGGTGGCTGCAGGGAGGGACCACAAACAAAGGAATCCCTGGGCTTTTATACCCTTACAGTCTATGTACCTGTTTCAATGGTTATTTTTGGAACTGGAGTCTTCCAGCTGTTCACTGGCTGGGCAGTTATCATCCTGTGTCACCTTTCAGCTGTTTTTCTATTTTTGACTTAGATCTGTTCTGACCTTTCCACATGGTACAGTCAGAAAAAAAAAATTTGTAACAGGCATTTTATCTGAAGCTGCAGAAACCGACTTCAGGCTTATGAATATGTGAAGGAAGAGGAAAGCATGTTTGTGCTCTACTTTCCCCAAAAAACTAGGAGGGATTCTTGTGCAAGGGGGGTCCCTAGGTCCTGTTGGTCAAAATCCATAGTGTTTATGCAGGAGTTGGCTTTGCTAAAAGGGTCAGATGGAGTCAAGGAGCAGATCTTATCATCCTGACAGAGCAGGCATCCTGACATTGAAGTTTCCCCAGGAAGTTTCCTGTTGCTATTTAACCTTTAAATATGTGGTCTTTCTTGTCAGATTTCCCATCAGATATCCCATTTCAGACAACCAGGGAATTCATACTTAAGTTGAGATGGTGCAGGGAATCTTGTGGAACAATGAACTGTTTGCTCTGTACACCCACTTGAACTTCAGAACGTACACAGAGATACTTTATATTAAATTCTGGCCCGTTTAAGGTCAAAATAATCCCTCATATTGTTTTAGTTATAGTATATTTTACTTCATGAAACATTCAAATATATGCACATATGCATTTATGGCGACTGTTTATGTTTGATACAGACCCTCTGTTTATCATCATGGCCACGTTGCTGCCATCACAGCGCGTGCAATCTGCCTCCCCAACATAAAACCAAAACGGCAGAGAGTTGATCTTGGCATGTAGAAACAGCCACTGAAAACAAACCTCTGGAGAGGAACAAGCCTATCACCAACCCCTGCACATACTGAAAGCATCCTTTAGTGACAGGTTTCCTCCTGGCTCAGCTATAGTGCTAAGGGGTTTGGATGGTGAATCCTGTAGGGAGAAAATGGTCTGACATAGCACAAACAATACACATCAAGCACAGTAGCAAGGGTTTGGGGGTTCATTACCCTCTTCTAGGATACCAAGGCCTTCATAGCACTTGAAGAATTAGAGTTTTCTTTCAGAAGCCTTATTCCTGAGCCAGCTGCTGCTGGACGTACCCACTTGGGCAAACACTGCCTCTGCCATGGCAAAGGCAGCAGAAGGATCTGTTTTGAGACCACACCTCAATTATTAAATCTGATGTGTTGGCTCAAAAGAAGAAGACAAAACCCACTTCTCTTTTACAATGTATTCTTTTAGAGTGAGTGCTGTAAACCATTAGTGGTTTCACATTTCATAAAATCATGTAATGCTTTTGTTTTGAGGAAAGGCATACTAGCAGCTGCACAAGGGCCACATAAAAAGCAATGAGTAATCATGAGTTTCTGCCTATGGGCTATCCAGAATGAAACTTGGTTCAGAGACTGATGCTTCTTTTCTCTTCTTTGGAAGAGCTTTTCCAAGCTACTTTGATCAGTATCCCACAGAAAAGTTTCTCGGTCCAGTGTTTTGGCTGCTTGGAAATGTTGACTTGCTTCAGTGCTGTGCCACCCACAGGCAGTTTTCTAAGGAAAATGTCTCACACTGGGGTAGCAGCATTTGCCTTTCAGTTTCACTGAGCAGCATTTGCCTTTCAGTTTCTGTAGCTTCAGAAATGCTTCAAGTGTCATCAGTAGGAAAACGTTTAATGGCTTATGCAATGTATCTTTAATTACTGTTGATCCAGAGTCTTGCTGACAGATGTGTAGGAGACTGGATTACAGGCACCCTCACTCGTGATAAGTCACAGCTGTGTTAATTACCAAAAATAGCCTTACCCTTAATGGGTCACAGCTATATCCAACAAGGATGAGTGCGGTAAAAGGATGGGTTGGCTGGTCAGGGGAGAACGATCCAGAGGGGAGTATCCAGAAAGGTTGGACCAAACAGGAGAGAGAATTGCCTCTGTGAGGGGTCTGCTCTGAGGTCAGTCTGAGTCTGCAGCTGGAGTCTGCTGTTGGAGCCTGCATTCAGAATCTACAAGGAAAGCCTACAGTAGTAGTAGTCTGCTGTAGTCAGAGTCAGTGAGGAGTTGGAGTCAGGATGGCCAAGCTGTGAGAAAGAGTAAACCGGGACCCTTTCACACTGATAAACAAGAGTCTGTGTCTCATTTCTAGCCTTAATGCAAGCCCTGCTGCAACACAGATGCTCATGTCACACATTTTAAAATAACATGCTTGTAATTCATATTTAGAAAGTATTGGTCCAATCTAATGCTTATAGGTGATTCCTGTGGCATATTCCAGCATGGCAGCAGTGCTATGCTGATGACGACTGAATGACCAGGGAGTGGTATCCCATGGTACTCCCCATGGAAGTGCTTGACCCTTGTGCTATACTAGTTCCCAAAGGAGAACAGAAACTGGAAATCACCTTCTGGAGATGCTGGGCACAAGAAATGCCTGGGCAATGGTGCAGTGACTGGCAAGGGGCAGCGAGGGCTGCTGGCATTCAGATGAGAGGAAACCACATCAGAGAGACTCAAGCTGGTGTCAGCCACAGTGACACTGACTCTTTCCCTCAGGGAAGGGAGTGAATAACTCCAGTACTGTGCACAGGGCATACAGAGCACGTTGGCACAGGCTGTGCTTCCACAGCAAAGGACCATCTCCTGGATTTGGTCTCACACACAGCTATGGGGACCTTAATACTTCTCCAGTCCAGCCAGGGTGGACACAGTTTGAAATGCTCCCTTAAAGCGTGTTGTAAATCCCTGCCTGCAGTACTGGAAATATCCCTGTTTCTCCTGACACTCTGCTGCTTCTGAGCTGGTGCAACCATTTCCAGCTTGTGGAGGAAGCCACAGCTGTGGGGAGAACAACAAAATAAGCTGAACTCCAAATGAGCAGAGCAAACAAGCTCTTAACCTTATTTCTTGGAAAAAGAGATATCCATTTCAAATGTTTCTTGCACCTGCTAAATGCATTAGCAGTGGTGGTGTATCCTGAACTAGCAGTCCTGATGAAAGAAAAATAGCTTCTTTGTTGTGATCTGGTGTGCTTGTGACAGCCATTCAGGAGATGATTTACAACTCTGTGCTGGAAGCTGGACAACCCCACTCAGTGCTCACATGGTTGCGCTCCATAGTTTCCAAACTTCCTTGAAAGAGCTAAGCACTTTGCCACCTATTTTCTCTTTCAAAAAAAACGTTGGAATGAGGTTTTGCACATCTTGGCCATGCCAAGGAAAATACGTCCTTATAGGGAAATGAAGGCAGAGGGCCGTTGGCCCTGGAGGTTGTTACAGAGTGTCCAGTTCCAGCAGCTGACAGCACTGCAGGAAATCTCAGATGTTTTTTGCTGCCATGCTGGATTAACACATTAGCATAATGTCAGGAGGAAAAATACAGAAAATATGAGCCACATGCTATTAAAACAGACTGAGCAAAGAGCTTGGTTGGCATCAGGCTGGTGCTGGAGGAACCGCTTTCCACTTCAGGCCACCAGCTCCCTCTGCTCTGCCTAGGTGGCCTGAGACCAGCTCCAGACATAAGTAATATGTTAAAATTTCCCAACCTGAGCACACAACTAGTGAGAGAAAGTAATGCTGATCCTGATGTCAAGATATGACCTTGCCTTCCTAGAGGGAAGGACATCATCCATGGTGCTTAGACAGGGATGGGATTTTACCTGTAAGAAAATCTTATACAGATAAGGTTTTGTTGGAGAAGTTGTAGCCTGTTGATGGAGAAACACCCAAAGCTGGGAAACAGATATCATGTAAATATTTCTTTACCCAGAACAGTGGTTGGGTTGTAAAACGTCTGTCTCTTCTCTCTGGGAGCAAATTCCCCAGAGGTTACTCAGCAGTCAGCGAGATGAGAACCAGACACTTGTAGTTTCCGAACAATGGGCAAAATTGAGACTTTAATCTGTGTCCTCCAGGTGAGGATTTCAACCTCCAGCATAGCCTTACTAATGAAGATGATACAGTAATGAAAAGCCAGGACTGATGAGATCAAAAATTTGGAAGCCAAGATGGAAAATTTGCAGTGGCACACCAAAAGAAGTAAGGGCAACTGTAGGCAGCAAGCTCTCTGCAGAACAGGGCATGCTTGCTGCAGGCAGCCTGTCAGAAGCCAGCCTTTGGCACCTAATTATAAATATTCTCAGGTTAGCTTAAATAATTACTGCCAGAATAAAGGCCTGTTTCTTTGTTAGATCATGATGCAAGCCCAACTCCCTCAGTTCTTAAGCACTAATGTCAAAAGTTAAAGCTGAACTCCCTATAACCTCGGCGCTATAAAGGATGCCAAATGCCAAATATCTTTGAGTTTTAAAAATGACATTTTATGCTAGACCTGGATAGTTTACTTTGTAGGTATACTAAGTTCAAGCTAATATTTTAAGTCTCTTTGTGCTCCATGTAGAAATCTAGCAGAAAGATCAAACATAGAATATATTTTATTCTTGGAAAGTAGGCACAGAACACTGATTTGCCAGATAGTTTAACCTCTCAAATTACTCTTCGTTTAATGGGAAAATCTGAAACGAAAGTACTTTGCTTAAATAGGTCTACGTTTGACTAGCACTAGATGGCTGTAAGACTGTGCAAGATTGTTAGACTTGTATCTCATACTGTGATCTTTTAAGCCTGATGCTCAAGCAGGAACTGCTGTGCAAGGCAGGGGTGGACGTGCAGAATACCCTGTTGTTTTCTTGGAGGAGCCACTGGCATATGAATGGATGTGTTGAGTTCAAGTCCTGGGGAACATGTTAGAGTCACAGCACAGCAGGATTAATAACACCTACTCTATTTAGCTGATTATAGTTTTATTTTTTTCTACTAAATAAACTAAGTAATCTTGATCAACCTGCTTAGCTTGCCACTCACACCATTACATGTTGACCCCTCTTTCTAGAATAGCAGTAAAATCCTTCACCACAGTCCCCTACCATACAAGAAATGACCACACAGTAGAGATGAAGTGGAATGTACAATATCCAGGTGCTTAGGACGGACTGTCTGGTTTTGCTAACTTAGGAAACTTAACTTCTCTGATTTCAACGGAGAAATACATTGCACAAGGGGTATTTTATCAATGAGATAAAAATCTCCTGTGTTGCAGGACACCGATGTTCAGACAAGCACAGTCTTGGGCTAATTAGGCAGTAATGTTGCAGAGATGTGAGTTATAAAGGTTGGGGAAATAGTGGTGGTGGAGATGGGTTGATACTCAAGCAAAACTCAAATTCTTTGGAAGGGGTGAAGACTGGTTTCAGTCCAAGACAATGGCATTGTCCCCTTGAGCTGGACAGTCCTGTGCTCAGGCTGCCACATCGTGGGTCAGGGAGGAGGTGGTTTTGTGTCACACACAGCCATCAGCTAGTGCAGGCTTCCCAGTGTTTCTTGACCTGAACTCCTACATATCTTTCAGTGACAGAGGTTCCCTGTGTAGTGAGTTTAAGCCCACTGGTGAACTGTTTATTTTTCTTAATTGCCTTCACAACCACTAGGAAGTAATTCATAACCCTCCATGGCTCTGCAGGGTTCAAGTTAAAATTGTTATTCCAACCCACACTAGCTATATGAAACATGCTTTTCCTTAGGGGCCCCTTTTGGGAGTGCATTTGAAGTGATCCTCTCCTTCCCACCTCAGGTGTGCAGATGTGCAGCCTCTCCCACTGGGCAGCAGTTGGCTGCTATAGGGGGCTGGCATCACGCAGCACTGACTGTGTTCAGTCCTGTTGGAGACACATCCCCCTTGCTGCTGGCCCTGCAAATCTCCTCTCCTCTCCTCCTCCTCTCCTCCTCCTCTCCTCCTCCTCTCCTCCTCCTCTCCTCCTCCTCTCCTCCTCCTCTCCTCTCCTCCTCCTCTCCTCTCCTCTCCTCCTCCTCTTTCTCTCCCTCTCCCTTCCCCAAGCCAACTCAGAGGAGTTTTCAGGCCATGCTCTGGGAGGATTCTGCACACATTTGTAATTTATGATCACTCACTTTAGGAGCGATTAACGGCAGCAGCAATCTAATTACAGCCCCCCTGGCTGAGCACAGCATCCTTTGGGGCTGGGGCTTTAATTGTTTTCTATTTACATTCAAGTTTCCAGGGGCTAACAGCCCAGTAAAGACCCCCAACTAACCCCTTCTCCTAAAAGCTTCATTTATTCTTAATAACATGTTTATAGACCTAGCCTCATTTTTCACAGGAAGGTCACGTTTGTTATCCGTGGTTGTTAGGGAAATGATTAAGGAATCCCGGAAACAGTGGAAGTCCCTACTAAGGAACTGCACAAATGTCTGCGAGCAAAATGCTCTTTCCAGCCCATGAACAGCCATTCATGGACATGGATAGGAGGATGCCTGTGGCATATGGGATCTGTACCCAGGAGAAGAGCAGGAACTGCCTGCACAAGTTCAGCTTAATATGCTCTAATTAGTCCTCTCGGCCTTGACCAAAACATAAATTACTGCCATCAGTGTTGTTTTTTACTAAGGGGAAAGTGGAATAGGTTCAACCCACCTCACAGAGGTAGGAAAATATTATTGCAGACAATAAATTTGTCAGTACTTTATTTGGGGAACTCGAGTGCAGTCACTCTGTCGTGCCAGCATCCCGGCAAACACGGAAGCTTTCAGATAGAAAGATAAAGGTCTCTCAAAAGAAAATCTCCTTAAGCAAACTGGAAGCACAGCTCTCACCGAGGGCAGCTGGTGGATTAGCATTTCAGGTTTACTTATTTGTGTTAAAACCGGAATGAGCATTCAAGGGTGAGGAGCTCAGTGTGGTAGGTCCTGCATCACTTCAAATCAAATATTTTGGTCCAGTTGCAGCATGGTTACAGATGGCCACTGCTGGGAACAGACAGATGAGGCTCCTGTGGTGTTGAAATGTTTGTGACACTTAGTTTTGATAGAACATTCATTTTGAATGAAAAGAAATTTAGTTGCCTGTTTTTTTCTAACTCTGCTTTACTGGTTGTATTTTCCTCATTTTGATTATTGCATGCCTAAAAAAGGGGGCTCAAGGTGTGACTTGCAAGGAGACTTCAAGAGGTTTTTTAGAAGACCTTAGATGTACATTTATGTAGCTGAGAATTGCTGTACATCAGCTGAGTCTTGACAAGAGGAGCAGTGGATGTGACTCCAGATGCCAGGCAAAGAGCATTTCCTTGAGTCCCTCTGAAGGGCTTTTGAGGACAGCCTTTAACTCATGAGGAATAATGAGCTGGACCCAGGCAACTTTGCTCAAGATAAAAATTTGGTTGAAACTGGTACACCACTCCAGGAACTTCAGTTTGGAATTGTCATATTCTAATGAAAACCCCATTTGTCAGGAGGAGGACATTCCTGACATCTCTTCCCTGAACAGCTTAAATTCCCTTCATAAAAGCAGAACAATTAGATTACTTAATATTTATAATAAGGGAAGTTGCATTTATGCTTCCAGACCCTTTTTTGTGTGCTCACAGATGCAACTTTCAGCCAACATCTTTTCATCATCATCTGCTGCAGACAACCTACAGAGGACACTGATGTGCTGAGAGCCCAGGCTGGGGTTTAAGGAGGGGTTCTCTATCTGAAAGTCTTGCTTGAGCCTGCAAAACTTGCTGCTTAAAACACATTTAGAGTTGTGGTTGGATATTTGGAAAAGGTTCTTCCCCCAGAGGGTGCTGGGCACTGCCCAGGCTCCCCAGGGGATGGGCACAGCCCTGAGGCTGCCAGAGCTCCAGGAGTGTTTGGGCAACACTCTCAG
Source organism: Argya squamiceps (assembly GCA_037834095.1). NCBI lineage: Eukaryota > Metazoa > Chordata > Aves > Passeriformes > Leiothrichidae > Argya > Argya squamiceps. The sequence goes on from JBBMKD010000216.1 coordinate 59,408,047, forward strand.
GAACACGGTGAGATTGTTGGGGTGTCTGTGCAGGGCCAGGAGCTCAACTTGATCCCTGGGTCCAACTCAGGGTATTCCATGATTTTATATCAGCCCCATGGTGGCAAAGAACCCTGCTTGTGGTCACAGTTTGGGAAGCAGCACTGGACAATGGTCCATGCTCCTCACAGGAGAGGATGGAGTTTGGCAGTCCTGAAGCATGGAGGAAAGGATGGCTAACTGGCCCTGTGGCTTTCAATGATCTCCATGTGCCAAAAAACATTCTTGCCTCTTTGCTAATCACCGTGGTCACTTCAAAAGGGAATACCAAAAGGCTGGATGCATGGATGATCCCAAAAAACTGCACGCCTCCATCTTTGGTATTTTCCTTGTCTTTAGGTGGTGTTTCACAGAGTAGTAACTAGTGGAACTGCAGGGCTGGGGGATCTCTGCTTTCTGCAGTGATGAAAGGGTGAATCCTTCTGGATCCTGAGGTGGAGGGTGTGAGCCACCAGCCCTTCCTCCCACACTGGCCGTGGAGAGCAAGCAGTGCTGGATGGCCTGATGCTTTTATAACAACCTTTCCTTCACAAAAAGTCCAGAGCTCTGTCCTTCACTTCAGCCTTCTCCCTAAACCCAACCCACATAATTCCTACTGCCTTTCCCTGTCAGTTTGCATAGTCCTTTCAGCACCTCCACCATCCAACTTTTTTTTGGAAAAACTCTCATTTTTCCCTTGCTTCTCCTGGTGGGATCTTGAGACTTACTTACATAAATATTCCTGGGGACTCCAACAGACCATTTTCTGCTGAGTTACACGGCTGGAAACCCAGAGCAATCCTACTCACTGGAAACACTGAAGTCACTGGAGCTACTGCAGCATTCACCGGTGGGAGTTGAGTGATGTCCTGAGCAGCTTCCCGGTGTGTTTCCCTCCCTTTCTGTTCCCGTTCTCTTCCAAGGGGACGGAGAGTGAGGAAGGGAAGATGAATGGATGTGTGAACCACGCAAACACATCGACTCCCTCTAGTGGCTTTGACTCCTTATGGAAGTTGATCGTTCCATTCCTTCATCTCCAGCCTCAGAGGGCTGTTGGCCAGAGCAGCCCAGGGATTGGGCTCAGGCAGGACAAGGGACGCTGCTGCAAAGACCTGTCGTCTAATGGGACTCTTTTCCCTGAAAAATGAGTTTATTTGGAGAAGAAACAGCTCATGTGCATTGGGAGAGGAAAGCAATGGAGGCAAGAGCTCCTTGTGAGCGTGGAGAGGCCAGGACACGCTCAGGATTAAATACACGACAGCCTCTAGCTTGCGGTGCCTCTTGTAGACAGTGCTTTGTCCAAAATAGGCTTTTATTCAGAGATTGTAAAGCCCTGACAGCCGAAATGCTTTGATTTGCCTGTCTTTTCTGCCCCACGTAGCTGATTTTTTGGGGGTTCTCCATTCTTAGCTCCATGAAACCATACCTATGTGTGATTGCTTTTTCCTCTCATAATGAAGTCCTCTAGTTACTCCTGCAGCTTCACTAAGCTCAAAATCATTCCCAAAATCCTCCCCACTGAATGCATGAACACAAGAGTTAGATTAGTTTTACTTTTTCAGTAAAAAGCCTTTTTAAATTTTGTATTTTTTTAAACAATACCACAGGCCCCTAAGGGGTATATATTTTTTCTCCCAGAAACAAAAGAAGACAATTGTCTTCAAATTGTAGCCACAGAGGACAATGTCAAAGACATGCTCATTAGCTAACTAGGTCCTCAGTGCAATGATCCCAAATGTCCCTGTGGATTTTCTTGGTTTCCTGCAATCCCCAGCCCTATTACAGGCATTCAGGCAGCTGTGAAGTCTTTGCATGTTTAAAATGCAGCCGTTGTGAACAGACTTTCCCTACTTTAAGAACATATTTTTAAGAATACAGGAATATCAGATATGAGGAAGAAAGGTTTTACAATGAGGGTGGTGAGGATCTGCCACAGGTGGCCCAGAGAGGTGATGGATATCCCATCCCTGGAAGTGTTCAAGGACTGAGGCACCAGATCTAGCTGAAAATGACCCTGCTTATTGCAGAGGGATGGACTAGGTGGCCTTTAAATGTCCATTCTAACCCAAATTATTCTGTGATTCTGTGAATACAAATTTTTCAGCACTCCTTGAAGATATGGCATCTTCTGCCCACCAGTGGAGCTGCAACTTTGCTCAAACTCTTCCTCTCTCAGCATCACATCTGTCTCTTACAACCACTGCTGCCCACCTTGAAAGCTCTTGCAAAGGTTCTTGTGCCACCATGTGGCTTTCACCATGTGGCTTTCACCATGTCACACCACAGTGCATTTCTAGATGGTTCCCAAAATTCCCAAACCCATTCCTACCAGCCCTTTTTTTGTCTTCTCACCTGTTCCCATGCCACTTTCCACTTCCTATACAGTATCAAGAAACTTTGCACAGGTCATGGATGTTCACCTTCGTTCTTCCAATGCCTGCTGGATTTGTGCTCTCTCCTGTGCTTGCAGGAAGTAACCAAAGCACAGAGGTGCATCCTAGACCTCCTGAGAAACCTCTTTTAAAAATTCTTTTGCGACAGCAATAGGAAAAAATGCACAGAAGTGGGGTCCTGGCTTGTCACATTGAATGTTCCTATGCCCTATGACAGTGGAGCTATGAATAGAAGAAGTGATGACAATAATAATTAGGATGGGGCTAATTTTTATTATTTTTCCATGGTAACTGGAGTGTTTCTGTCAGTGTGATGCCTTGTGCAGCCCGAGGAGATGGAGAGGCCCAGTCTCTGCAGGGTGACTCAGACCCTCTGGATGAAGCAGAGGGGGTCTGAACTGCACAGCTGAGCTCAGGTGAGATTGATCCCTTGGGATTTGCAGCTGCCCACACCCCAGAGCTTCTAACGGAATGGAAAACGCTCCGGGCTTTTGGAAGAGGCAGCCCTTAAACCCTTGATGGGACTTTTGGTTTTCCTTTTGTAAATGAAGCTAGTGATCCCAGTTCCTGACCAGTCTTTGTTTCCTGACAATGTAAACTCCTGTGGCAAGGATACTTTTCCCCCCCTGATTGCAGCAGAGTTTGGCTGCTTGCTCATCCTCTCCTGCCTGGGCCTCTGGCTGCTGCAAGGGCACGAAGGGATCATCACTGTCAGTTTACAAACACAGGCATCTCCTATTTTTTTTTGTGGTTTCCTGCTGAATCTCCAGACTAGGACACTGAAAAACATACAATTAGTAAATCTTCAAATCCCCAGCTGAAACAATTACAACCCCGTGGCTGTGCAGCAAGGAGATGCCGCTGGATAACGTAATCACAGCTTTACATGGCTGCTGCTGATCTCTGGGTTTGTAATGATTTCATTTCCCCTCTCCCACCTCCTTTATATTTGCTATTATGTGAAAGCCTAAGAACTAATTACAAGTGGGTGGATCAAAGATGATACATTTTAATTTTCCTTCCAGCCTCACCCACTGATGGTGAGGAATCCAGCAGAACCCATTAAAGTGTAGGTACTTGCTGACAGAAAGGGAACCATCTGCTGAACAACTTCTGTTAATTATTTTGGAACACACTAAGGAGAAGAAAGCACAGGCTTGTAGTGACCTTTCCCTTGGTGGCAGAATCCACTGCAAAGTAGACAGTTGTGGCTTGAAGCCAAAAGTTAATGGTTAGTATTGGCACAAAAGACTCCGGCGCACTAGTTTTTATTAATTTCCCTGTAGTGGAGAAAATATTCCAGGCATTCTGAGTATAAAACCTCCTAGCACCTGCACAAAACCAAGCTCCAAAATATTCATTTAGAGCATTTTTCAAGAGTCCCTCAGAAAATGTGGACTTCACATGTTTACTTCCTTGTGGTGTTCTTTTTGTTTTGTCACATCTGATTTGGTCAAACAACCTTTTGTTTTGTTTAGCAATGAGCAATATTTACACAGGGCTTTTTTGGCACATAAGAATCACAATTATTTCATGTCCCTGAGGCAAAGAGGTCGATGGAAACTTATGCCCCTTGTAGACACGTGGACTGGTAACTCATATGTTTTATTTTTATCTATTTTGTCTGTTTTAGTGCACCTGAATAAACTGGCTTTTTCTTTGCCCTTTCTGGTAGATGCCTGCTGGGCTTAATCCAGAGATCACAGAGGTTTCTGTGGAGCTGAGCAGACTTTGGATCACCCCTCAAAGTATCTGGATATCTTGAATATGAATTACCCATCTGCCTTAATACTTAAATGGTGTGAAACTTCACCCTGTTTCTTAATAGGTTTTGCAACAGAGCTGTGCCACTGTTTTGAGGGAAGAGAACAGAAGAAGGATATCCCACTGAATCCTGCAGGGTATTTCAGCTACAACTCTGTCCGTCAGTGCTAAAATTTTGAACCTTTGGACTGTATTTTAAATTAAACAAGGGGTTGCCCATTGCACAGGCAGCCTGGTCTACTCTGCTTGATTCCTGTGGGGTTTCTTTGACTGTGGAAACTGTGGCATTTCAGTGCAGCAGGGCCATTTCAAGGACAGTTTCCTCACGTGTCTAACCAGGAATGCTCTTTCTAGGTCTGTGTTTGCAGCCTTGTTGCTCTAAGAGCAGCAGGTAAAGTAAAGACGCAACATAAGTGGTAAATTAAAAGCTGTTTGTGTCTAAGTCATCCCATCTGTGTCTTTTGGATTGAAGTCAACCATCTTTGAAACCACATGCATCAAGCAATTGGCTAAACGTCCTCATAGACAGGATGTCTCCTATTTGCATTTGAAGTGCTGTGCTTTCTGTTTAAAATATGAATGCAACTCCCTTATACCATTTTCTCGACCTGTTTACAAATAGTGGCTGTTGCATAATCGAAAATAGGTGTTAAAATGCTGAGGCTGTCAAGGGGCTTTAAAGCATCTTTGTGTGAAGTACATGAGATTTATTGAAAACACCTGAGGTAGTGAATGCCCCGGGCTCTCCCCTGCCTCCAGCCCAGCCCACCACCACCACTGCCACCCACCACCACCTTTGAAGTCCCTTCATTGGTCACAGAGGCTCTGCAAGTTCGTGTACACACCTATCATTCAAAGGGCAATATATTATCCACATGACAGATGTAATCAGTCCCTTGGTCTCTTAGAAGTGCAGCTGTTGGTGAATTCTTTTTTGTGAATGTAATATTTGAGAAGACTTAAGTTAAAAACTGACACTTCCATTGAAATCTCATCTCCTTTGGAAAGAAGGTTTCCCATTTTCTGGCTCTCCTCCCCGTGTGACAGCCAGGGATGTGTCAAACAGCATTCAACTGACAGTTTCCAACAGAGATGCCATTAGCAAAGATGGCATGAAAATAACACTCCCTTAGAAACACTTTTAATGTGAGCTGTTTGTTTCCAGAGCTGTGGCAAGGCCAAGTGAAGAGGAAAAACCTAATTTAGGAGGAAGGCATCTATTGCAAGGGAAAAAAAAAAAAAAAAAAAAAGATGCTGCAGTTTGGGAACAGGTAGGAGGAACTAGAGGGAGCAGGACCAAATGAGGAGAAGGAGAAGTGCAGGAACCAGTAGTGGTGACCTTGGACCATTTAACCTTCAGTCTATGCACCAAGCAAGGGGATTCCAGCCCAAAGCCACACTAGGAAAGGACATTAAGGGCATGGAGAGGTCGGGGGAACCATCTGAAAAAAATCATTGGCAGCAAATGCCCAGAGAAGCTGTGGCTGCCCCTGGACACCCGGAAGTGTCCAAGACCAGGCTGGACAGGGCTTGGAGCAACCTGGGATAGTGGAAGGTGTCTCTGCCCATGGCAGGGGGTGGAACAAGATGGGCTTCAAGGCCCCTTGCAATCCTAACAATTCTATGATTCTCTGAGGTCTGGAAGGAAAGCATTTCCTTGAACAGGGAAAAGTACCCATCCCCAGCTGGGCCAACTGCCCAAAGTCTTGGCTCAACTGGGAAGCAAACCCCAGGCTGCCCAAAGGCTCATCCAGTGCCTGAACCGCAGGCTCGTCCTTTCCTTTTATTGGTAAAAATAAAAATATGACCTTCTTTTGGCAGCCTTACAGAGCAGATGCTGCTTTTTAGATGACAGCATAGAAATGCAGAAAAACTTTGGGGATTTGCAGAAATTCTTTCCAACGACAGATTGTCTGGCCTACCAGTGTCATAATGTCAGGCCTGAAACATGCCATAAAGCTTTCTTTCAGCAGAACAAACATAACCCCCTAGACCAGCTCTGTGACAAGCAAGTAAAACAAAGCAGGGTAATTGTGACTGGAAACCCACCAGGCTCTTCATGTGACCTCTTGAATATTAATAGTTATTAGAGATGCAATGAATAAACATCAGGAATATCACCAGCAATCTGTATTTAAAAGAGGGACTCCAGAGGAAAAGTTTGTGAGCAAAAAATTCTCACTTTTGAATGTGAGTTACAGTAAGGAGGAAACACTTACGTGGCTCCTGGAGAGTCTGGATGTGTTTTTCATGCACTGGTGGACTCAAGGATGGAGACAGAGGATTCCTGGCTGCTATAAGCTACCAGATTATCAAATCCCCTGATGCAGAAGATGAAATCCAAGTTCTTTATGGAGCTTCTTTGCTCAATAAACACACAGGTGGAAAACAAGTGAGGAGGGAATAAAAAGGATATGGCACACTGCATGCTGATCCACCTCAGCATCTTTGGAAGGCCACAGGGTGCCTATAAACAGTTTTTTGTGGGTGGGAGAATGTGTCAGTCATGCATGCAAGGCACTCCCAGGTGCCCAAAGCTCTTGGGAGTTCCCACTCCATTCTCCCTCCCACCCAGTTACTGGAAAACTGGGGGAGGTAAACCAGGGATGTGTGAATTTTGGGTTATGGTCAGAGTGCCTTCAGAGCAGGAAAGCTTCCTTTCCTGGCAGAGTTTGCCTCTGCCTTTAACTTTGAGAATTTTAACTATAATCTCAATACTTTTTCCACTTCCAACTATCTCCTTCGTGCTCCAGCATCAAGGGTGACATGTCAGGGCACAGGTCCTGCCCAGAGATAATTCTGTGCCGAAAGCAAACCCGGAACTTTAATATATGCAGGCAGAAACCTGGTGTTGGTTAGACCAAACTGCAAAATGCAGAAGATAGACTTTGTGATGCCAAGAGAAAATCTGGTTTGGCTGACAAGTTTCTGCTCTTCTTTGCATAACAATGTGAACAGAGTTGACAGAGTGAAAAGTACAACATCCCCCCCAAACCTATATTTTGTTTGTGTAGGAGCTGGAAGAGGAGAGAAACGGGACACTGGGTTTTTCCATATGTGGGTCTCAGTGCTGCAAAGGAGAAGCCAAGAGGTTTGATTCCAAATAGCCACTGGTGTGTGGCCATCATTGTACCCTACTGAACAGCACATTTTACATGGTACTACTCCTTGCACTAATTCTTGAATTTTTGAATTGAAATTACTCAGATGCCTTAGATGCTCCTTTAGTTGGTGCCCCTATACCCACAGCAAGGAATAGTCTGACCTCCTTTATCCACATTTAATGAAGGAGCAGAGATCTTGTGGCAGCACAGCCAAAGCTGGTGTGGCTCGTGCAGAGCTGTTCCCCTTTAAATTGGCTGCTCAGCTCAGCCATTTGTGTGATTTCAGTGGATCAGATATGTCAGCCTGTTTCCTTTTTCTCATTCCCTTCTCCAGCGTCACCAGTGATATGACTTAAGACTTGGGAGGTAGCACTGAGGCTCGTTGGGTGGTGTATGTAAAATGAGACACTGTTTAGTTTCAAGGCTGGGAATTCAAGAGCCTGGTTGTACAGGCTGGGTAGAAAAGTGTTTCTTTTTATAGGTTTTGAGGGTGCCACCTTTAAATGTCATGGAGAAACCCCTTGTTCCTGACATGGACCTCTGCATCTGCTTGACTGCTTCCTACTCCACCAAGTCATTACCTCTTTCTCTTCTTTCTAAGGAAAACAGTCCCTTGGAGATATTTTTGTTTTGGTTTTTGTTTGTTTGTTTGTTTTTTGGGGGAGGGGAGGTGGCTTGTGGGAACACAAGTTTTCAGCACTAAAGCACAGGTTTAACTTCAGTGATTGAGTTTGACAGGAATATAAGGATGCCCTAAAGATACAAAAACACCCAGCTTGTAAGAGAGGATGAGCCAACCCAGGCCAGCATTATTTTGAGCCTGAGCTGGATTCTCATCTTTCAAACCCATGCCTCACCCAGGAGCAGAGATGTCCTGCTGGGAAAGCTGTGATCAATGTGGTGCCGATTAGACTTAAAATGGCACAAGGCTGAGGTCCTGATTGCTTCCATGGGTGTTTGCACCTACCCTGTGCACTGCAAGTTGGAGGCATGGCTGGAGAGTTTCTGGTGTGAGGAGATGTGTGACCCAGGCCAGTGATACAGGCTCGGTGCTGGGGAGCTGCCTGAAGGGTGTTTCACCCTGTTTCCCACTTGCTGCAATTAAATTTCACCTCTATTACCCACCCTACACTTCCCCAGACTTTTCCACCTTGCTGTGGATGCTGTGACTGTCCTGCCAGTCAGGCAGGGGTAGAGCAGAGCTTTTAGTAATAAAATTCAGCAAGTTGTGTCCCCTTTATCTGATGGGCCCAGGGAGCCTCAGCAGCCCTTTGTTCTCAGCTGTGTGGGGGGGAGCCAGAGGATCCTCCTGGTTCTGGGATCTAAGGGGACTGGCACCCAGAGACACTCTCAGATCCGTCTGCCTGCCTAAAAGTCCTAAAAAAAGTCCTAAAAACACACTGGCTGCAGCATGCATAGCCCAGTGTGAAGTCAGCCAGGAACAAGCCAGAGAACCTGCCTCTGACCCTGAGGACATTGCTTGAAAAATATTTTCCAGAACTCAGTGCCTGGGGACCTGCAGCTAACAAACATTCTGGAAGTGTAATCACAGCCTTTGGCTCTGCTGCCGAACCACCTACGGGAGGTGAGTTTAAAGAGAGCGGCTTTAAAGCTGTCAACATAAGAAGGAGGGAAGCCAAATTGCTTTCGTGCTTGAGCTCTCGTGCCAGCTGGTTTGTCATGGGATTGGTATGTAGCAAAGATAGAGTTGTCTGCAGAAAAGCTGTATTATTCTTTTTTTGGATGGGTCCGCTGGAGATCAGTCAGGACCCACAGTAATTTCCTGAGGGGACGAATCCAGGCCTGAGATAGGCCACTGGCTCCTCAGACGTTGCATGGAGCTCTGCGTTGGGTCAGAAAGTCAGCCTTTGAGGAGAAGAGCTGGAGAAGCCTTCCAGGAGTGAGAGCTGATAAGACAGCAGCTCCCCAGCTGGGCTGTGGCCTCACAGAGCTGTGGATGTCATCGGAGGAATGAGAATTAATAACCCCAGGCCAGACTCTGACCTCTGCTATTCAGGCATAGATCTCTGGCAGCTTGTGGGACTTGTCTCAGCCCTCCCACAGCCCAGGTCCCCTTGTCTCCCACAAACTCTAAATGGAGCTGGGGACATCTGGTCCCTCTCCAGATCCATGTGGAGAAGGATGTAGTGTTGGAGAGCTGAATGCCAAGGGTGTGCTTCTGTGCAGAGCGTGGCCACACTCTTCCTCCTGGCACCTGAAATAGAAGGGTGTGATAAGGACCACCCAGCCAGGGATGTAATGTCCTGTGCCAGTCCAAGGGGGACCGCTCAGATTTGGTGAGAATGTGGCACAACAGGTCAGAATTCATGAGCAGGGATATGTAGGCTTGATAGAACAGAAATCCCTGGCCCCAGGCAAAGCATGTGGTGTATTCCCACAAGGATCCAGGTGAAACTGAGGTCAATCACATTAACAGGAGCTTTTCCAGATGAAGAATTTGCCAGGTGTCCTGGCTGCAGGGTGAAAGGTGTTGGTCAGCATGGAGCATCCTGGAAATGTTCTGCTGGTGTCAGCTCTGTCTGTGGGCTCATGGGACACACAAAACTTGAATGATAAGGATGGGGGCAAGGTGGCCCTGTGCAATGGTGCAGGGCAGGAATATGTTGCCAAACCATCCTGGGAGGATGGGCAGAGAAAATCTTTCCCCTGCAAACCAATACCCAGTGCTCTTTCAGGATTTTTCTCCTAGACACAGACACAAGTGCCCAAGGTGGCACCCTCACCATTTCCTTCAACAACTCCTTAAGTTCACTTTCTCAATAAAACACACTAATATAAGAATTAGGAGGGATTAATGGGCTGTAGAGAAGAAAAGGACTAAATCTATGCAGCATAAATCAGGGGTAAAGTGTTCCCAGCCTCTGCCCAGAGCACTGTCTGTGGTCTGTGTGGGGCTGGGGTCTTTCCTTGGCTCAGCCACTGCCACTTTCTTAGGCACCTTGAGGTGAGAAATCTCACAGCTGGCCAAGCTGGGCTGGGCAGTCCTGACAAATTGTCCTCCTCTAAAGCCCCAGCTGGGCTGCAACCCTGCAGCAGACATGAATCCAGAGACCTTTCCTCACCCTCTTCTCAAAGGTGCTTTCCCAGGGATGTGAGATCAGCCCCCGTCACTTCCCTGTGCCCGGGGCTGCGAGGAACCGTGTATGAGCTGCAGCCCCACGGCTCCTCCCCACATGTGGCTGATCCCTGGTGATGCTCAGCCCACACCCTGCATCCCCATCCTCCCAGCGAGCTGTTCCCACCCTCCAGCTGGCTGGGGAGAGTCTCCAGCTGCCTCCGTGAGTCAGGAGCGCCGGCTCGGCCCGTCCTCACCTTTCTGGAAACATTGGCAGCCTCTCGTGGGCCCCCAGGGACAGGGCTGCAGGAACGTGTTCTCAAATAAGGCTTGCAGTGTGGGGAAGGTGTGGGGAAGGAGGGCAGGTGGGAAGTTCAGTCCTTGCTGGCATGGGGCTCTGTTCTCCAGGGAGAGAGATGGAGCCCATGGATTTTGGGGACCATGGATTTTTCAGTCACTTTTCTTACTCCACTGTTGTGCCATTAAATCACAAACAGCCAAGTGTGGCTTGTTGATTCCTGGGTTTATTGGGGTGGATGGATTGAATGGTGCTTTCCTCATTTAGTGCAGGTGATCCAGAGGTAACTGGTGCTTGCGAGTGGCTGGAGATGCTGAGATGAAAAACACGTGGGGAGCCGAAGGGCTGGGAAGGGACTTGTTAAGTCCATGTGTTGCATTTCTCTCAGCCCCGAGCTGCAGGCACTTACAGGACCCAGCAGACTCCACAATGAACAGTTCACCTGTGGACCTCCTCTGGGTTTTTCCCCCAGGGCACTTTGCAGCCTCAGAGAGTCTCCAGCATGGAGTGGACAGTGTCAGGCTGATGGGCAGCACTGAGGATGAGGATGGTGCTTTTCTCAGAGGTGAAGCAGGGGTAATTCCATCCCAGCTCAGACAGAAGGATTGGTAGGAAAACCAGGTTTTTTATTTAGCCTTTATGGGAAGAACTGATACTGTTCCTCCAAGATCTCTGTGTATTTCTAGGACACTGCAGGGCTTTAGGACATGAGCAGTGCTTTCTGGCTTTTTCTGGTGACTGTAGGATCCTGAGGTTTTGTGGTGTCCTAGTGAGTGCTCTGAGGCCAGGACTCCAGGGAGGCACAGGAAAAACCTCTGCCTGCCCAAGCCGGCTGGTACAGGTGGTCCCTTCCCATTCCCAGTTCCTGGGGTATTATATCATCTGATGTGTTTATCCATCTGTTTGCAATCTCAGGGAGGTTTGGTGTGGTTTTAATTAATGAGCAATTGTTTTTGTGGTTGTTGTGCAGAGCCCTGAGCGATTCAACAGGGGTGGGGGATGCTTATAAATAAAACAATTATTATTACCCAACTTCATTAACATGCAATGCTGCTGTTCCCTCCTTCTGTCTGCCCCTTGCTGCTGTGTCTGGTCAGGTGGGTCTGGAAGGGAGAGTAGTTACAAGAGCGCAAATGCCCTGAGCAGTGGCAGTGTGGACTCTCTGATGAGTCTTGCCCTCACCCAGGCTAGAAACAATATCTCTCTCCTCCAACCATTTCCACAAAACTTCCAGAAGACAAATTCTTTTTGGAAGTTTTACTCCTCTGCCAAATCGAGCCAAAATCATCAGCGGGTTAGAAGCTATTTGTAATAGATTGATGGTGTGTGTATCCACCTGTGCACAGTAGTTATATAAATTCTGGGGTTGAGGGGAATGAGGCATAGGTGCCTAAAATCACATTTAGGCAGAATTTTGTACCCAAGTTGCAAAAATCCCTTGCAGAGGGGCTCTTGGATGCTCCCGAGGTGCTGGATGCCTTTTGTGCCCATCAGGTGCTGCAGCTGGTCCGTTCCCCATGACCTGCTTCACCTCAATAAGGGTTATTCCCAGGTCTGCTTTTTTACTGCCTGCCTTCTTACAGCTCCTAAGAGTCCCTGGAGCCTTGTGATCTGCTTTCTCCAGAAGATTTTATAATTGCTGCTTTGTTTTTTTCCCCAATAACCAGAGCAATGCAATACAGCTCAGTGTGCTCAGCCTTGCACCTGCTGTGGGGATGGAACCTGCACCCACCCCCTCCTGCTTTCCACTGTGTTTTGGATTTAATTAGGAGGTGTTACACTGGATATGGGATGGGATGACTGTGGGAGGGTGTGATGTGGAGCAGTACAGTGCCAGAGGCACTGCTCTCCTTGTCACCTCATGGCCACAGCCTCCTCCAGGCTGGGACACACAAGATGAAGCCAGCTGGCAGGTCTCCAGGGTCCAGGAGAGCTGCTAGCCCTCGGGTTCTGCTTCCTTGGGGATGGATGTGGCCAGCCCTGGCTCCTTCCAAGGACTGGAGGGAGAATGAACAGAGCCCAGAAACTTTCCTCAATCCCTGCTGATTTGCCTGGATCTTCATCCCTGAGCCAGGCCACACCAACTCACAGGGATGTGGGGAGAAGCAAACCTTCTGGTCTCACCACAGACAGATCCAGACATGCTCCACAGCCTCAGCACAGTGCAGAGTAGGAATTCCCCATCAGACAGCTCTGCTTGACCCTCCACATCCGTGTCTCCTCACTGGGGAAGGGTGGCAGATGGCACCACACCCTGGTGTCAGCTGGAAAGGCGGATCTGGTTGTCCTTGGTCCCTGTCCATGTGTAAGGAGGTGTCCTGGGACACCATCAATCCTGCAGCATCAGCTGGAGGAGCTCTGCAGAAACCTGAGATTTCTGAATGCTCAGACAGCAAACTTTGGGGTATCAACTGGGGGGGGGCACCACAAATGATCAGAAAATAGCTCCTTTTCTTCCTTGGAGATCCTGCATCCCAGCACCTCACCCAGTGGGACATGCACCCTTTTCCAGCCCCTCTTTTACCAGGAGGGAATTCCAAAGCTGGGGTCTCCTGGAGCCCAGCAGGACATGGGTGACATCAGCTGTCCCCTGGCTCTGAACAGGCAGGAACTGCAATGACAAGGGCAGGGCTGGTCCTGGTTTAAGGAGCTGATGATCTGCTGGTGACCAGTGGAGGTGGCTGAGTGCAGAAGGGGGACGTGGCTGGAGGGCCAGACAGCCCAACCCTGCCCTGGGGCACGTGCAGATCCAGGCAGAGCACTATGGATTATTTCCCTGCTTGCACTCGCCGTGCCAAACATAACTGAGTAGCAGGAGGTTGCTCTGTCTCTAATTGGGTGATGAAAGCCCGTTTAGGAGGCCAAGACCTAGTGGTCAGAAGCAGGAGAGGCAGGAATGGAAATGGGGCTGATTCCTGGAGCAGCCAGCACCAGCTCTCCCCACTGTGTGGATCTCAGTCCTCCGTGTAGCACAGGGATCTTGGAGCTGCACTTGGGGAGGATGGGGTTATCTCCTGGGAAGGCCTTAGTATTGAAAGGATAATACATTTTGAATATTGAGATGTCTTGGCTGCACATTGTATAATATTTATATTAGGCCTTCTATTAAAAAAAAAAAAAAAAAGAGGAAAAAGAAGAGCTGATTGGAATGGCAATTTTTATCAAACAAAAATTCCCTGTCTCCTGGAAGACTTTGGTATAGATTCAATTCCAGCAAGGAAGAGCTTGGTTTCTGTAACAGATGCTTTGATGATGGCCTCCCAACACATCCTGCCTGGCAGGAGAAGGCAGGGTGGACCCTGCAGACCAAAGATGAGCAAGAGAAACCTCAGCCTGGCAGATGAGAAAGAACAATCTGGAGGCCTGGAGCACATGGTAAGCACAGGGATCAGCACACATATTCCCTGCAGGCTCTGTGGCTTTGAAGCCATTCCCATGCACCCCTCCCACCAGCCCCCCGTGCTGTTTGCAGCATCTCTATGGGTACCCCATCCCTGTGGGGTGAGAATTCAGGACTCCTGAAGGCAAGAGATTCTCAAAGGGACAACATAATGCCTTTAGTCCTCCTGTTGTGGGTATCTCAACAGCTCTGTGCTTCAGCAAAGCCTCTGCAGCACCCGAATATCTGCTAATTACACACTTGGCCTGTGAGCTGTGTTTGCAGAGGAGGGGAGAAGAAGGGATCTGTGTACATGGGAGATACAGGGCAGTGAAGTGATGGAATAATTCACTTAGTGTTGGGACATTTATGAGTCACCTTCCTCTGCCCCTCCCCTCCGAGGTAGATGTCATAAGGGAGACTAACCCCGCAGTAATCTCCATATAACATATGTGATATGTTTACTTATTTCTTTCCTCTGTCTTCCCTGCTCTGCAATGTAAACAGTCATTTGTTCCTCTTCCAGCTGCTGGTACATGGTCTCACCAGTAGGAAATATATTATCATCCAATAAAACCAAACTCTTAGTGGCAATGATGATGATTTATTGATTTTGGCTCCGTCGCCCTCCCAGATGGAAATAGAAGCTGGCAGTTAGCTCATGTCTTACAACCCAGCCTAGCCCATTCCCTTCAGCTTGCTGAATGCTGCACTTTGGAGACGGGATCTGCTCCTCCAAAGAAAGTTTCCAGGGTTGTGGCTGGATTTTTTAAGAGTTCAATCAATGTTGGTTAAATGTGAACGCATCACGGGGACCCCCACTTCCTAATGGTGAGCTCCCCCTGGGGCAGAGACATCCAGGGCACCCCTCCAGCCCTGCAGGGATGTGTTGGCCCCAGTAAACACACGCACTGGGAAGCTCCTGAGCCAACCCAAATAAACACTGAGGAACAGCCTGCAAAGTCCTGACCCATGGAAACTTCCTGGGTCCAAGGGTCTCTGCAGCTGGAGAGGACGTCCTCGCTCGCAGCTGCGGTGCCTGCTCCCTTCCCAGAGGCTCCCTTCCCTTTCCCTGCCCACCCTGACCCCATGTGAAGCCACAGGGCTCTGGGAAATGGCCTGGGAGACCTGGTGTGCCTCCTTCCCAGGGTCTGGTGCTGGGCTGCTCTGCTTGCTGGCTGGAGTTCAGCAGGCAGAGCCTTCCCTGGAGCAGGGTTTCCAGCCGAGCCCACACACTTGCGTTGTGAGAAGAGCTGAGACCTCTGTGGTTGGTTCGTGTTTCAGAAGCCACTTGTGTGTGGAAGCCTCTTGGCTGGGCACTACTGGCTTTGCAAAAAACCCCTTTTTTTCTTTTTTCTTTTTAATTTTTTTCCCCCTCGTTGATCCTCTAACCAGGCCAAGAGGAACCCTGGGAGCCACCAGCCTGCTCAGGGCTGAGCAGATCCTGATGCCTTCTGTGCAGGGTGAGGATTAATGGAGGGAACAACAGAACCACCTTGGCTTGCCACATCAGCTGGTTTGGAGACCTGGTTTGAGTCCCATAAAAAAATCTCTGGCTTGTGAAAGGCACATGCAGTCCCTGAAGCTCATTTTCATGCTTCTCAGGTCCACAGCTTCTTTGGAACAACACCAACAGCTAGAGGCATGGCAGAACAGCCACTTCTGCTCTGCCATCTTCACCCTGGGAACCCCCAGAGCAGCCTTTCCTTGGTCTCCCACTTTTGGCTGCATCACCCACCGTGGCCATGAGCTGGTGGAGAGGGGTTTTCCTGGAGCAGCTGAGGAGCAGTAGCCTGTTTTCTGTGGCAGGAACCTGCTGGCACGGCCGTGCCTGGGGCTAGACCGGATTACAGCCACCCTTAAAACTCCCGCTTCATCCTCCGACTGCTCCTGGTCAGAATCTTTCATCTGTTTTGGGAAAGTTTGGTTAACTTTCATGTGGTTTCCAAAAAAGAAAATCATCCACCAGAATTTCCTGTTATGCCATCAGCCTCCAGCCCGGGCCAAAAGGAGCAGTTTACTGTTGTTTACATAGCTGCAAAAATGTACTAGGACCTTCCCAGCCCAAGGTGCCTGCTTATTCTTAAAGCCTGGCCTCCCGAGGCTCTGAGTGCCATTTGCAGCTGTGTTTTGCTCTGCAGGCTCTCGTTTCTGGGGAGGGAATTTCTCTGAGGCAGGAAACCATGTCTTCACATGCCTCCACTCTGCACCTCGTGCCAAGGGGCCCTGGTTCTGACGGGGGATGCAGGATGCTCCTGCATTTGCAGATGTGTACTGGAGCAGGGAAACTGCTCTGAAAGCTCCTGCTGCCAGTGTGAGTGCTGTTAAATTGTGGCATCTCCTGCTGGGCAAGGAGGGAGGGGAATGGCTTGAGGTGCAAAACCAGGGAGGGTTGAAAGGGGAACTGTGGGGCAGAAGGAGGGAGAGCAGCAGGAAAGTGTGGAGCTTTCCAAGAAATCTCACTGCTATTTGGGGAATGATGCTGAGTCCTTGCCAGGCAGGAGCCAGGCTGGGACCCCATGTAAAAGACCTCTGGGATCTGTGGGAAGGTGAGCAAACAGCCTCTATCACAGGGGCTCTCTTGGAAGACATGTGGTCTTCTATATTTTTGTGTTAATTGGCCTCTTTTCCAGGTGCTGGGGTTTGGCATATGGAAAAGTGGTACTTGCACAGGAAAAGAAACCTGTTTTTTGAAGTAGACCTGGAAGGATCTGGGCAGCATGTTAGACCCATCTGCTCCCTGTAGCTCTGGCATGGGGCACCTCTGGAGTCCTTCAAACATCACGGTGAAAAAAACAACCTCTCAGCAAATGCTGCATTAATTTTGAGCATTATACAAACCATCTGTGCGTGGGGTCTGCTGTCTGGGGAGACAGCTCTGGCAAAGCCTGGCTCTTGCTAATCAACCAAAAGGCCACTGTGGGAATGCATCTATGGGGGAAAACCCACCAGAAATAATCAGGGGTTCAGAGGAGGAGAGGAACCATTTGAATTTGTACCTTCAGGGTGCTGTAGGCATCATTTAAGTCCTGAGTGGCCCATAACTCCAATTCCCCAGCTGTCTAATGATGTAAAACAATGCATTTCATCAAGGGCCATGGAGATGCTCCAAGGGCTGGAACCAGGCTGGGAGAGCTGGGGGTGTCCACCTGGAGAAGAGAAGGCTGCAGGGAGAGCTCAGAGCCCCTTCCAGGGCATAAAGGGACTCCAAGAGAGCTGAAGAGGTACTTTGGACAAGGGATGGAGAGACAGGACACAGGGAATGCTTCCCACTGCCAGAGGGCAGGGCTGGATGGGATATTGGGAAGGAATTCCTGGCTGTGAGGGTGGGGAGGCCATGACACAGGTTGCCCAGAGAAGCTGTGGCTGCTCCTGGGTCCCTGAAGTGTCCAAGGCCAGGCTGGATGGGGCTTGGAGGACCCTGGGATAGTGGGAGGTGTCCCTGCCCATGGCAGAGGGTTGTGACAAGATGAACTTTATGGTCCCTTCCAACCCAAACCATTCTCTGGTTTATGTCTCTATTCCTATGATATGTTTCAGCACTGAGGCCTAAGGGATTCACTGCAGAGGGATTATGCTGCTCTTGGTTGGCAGAGCAAAAAATGCTTACTAGAAAACAGCAAAACCTCTATCTAGAGGTGATATCTGAGTGAATTCAAGGTATCTGGTCTTTGAATACCTCTGAAAGACCTGCCATGAAGATAACCCCATCTCCCACTCAGTTGCTTTCACCTGCAGGGTTTTTATTCCCCAGCAAAAAGAGCTGAATCACTGAGCTTCCCCCAGGGCACTGATCACAACCCATAAAGTGCACTGAGGTTTATGGAAGGAAAAGCCGAGTTATGTTGGTCACACATCATATCTGAAGTTTATAAAGGGTTAATAAAAATTTAACAGGCAGTTTTGCAAATGGTTACTCACTTTGGTGCCTGATGTGGTCCTTCACAGCCATCATTTGCTCATTAGGATCAATCTGTAACACAGAACAGTCAGACCTGTGCTCTGCTTAGGGACAGAAATAATTTGGTTTCATTTTTCTGATGAGGAAGTTATTTTAACAGAAACACAGTTCTTTGAAATACACAAATGAAAGGCTTGAAATGGCCAGTTCTGTAAGGAACAAAGTAAACTTTTAATGTACTTTTAAGTGTATATTTTGTTGTTATCAGAAAAAAAAAAAATCAGTTTTGCTTATTTCCTCTCTTTTTTCATTTAAAATGTGGGAAATAAATTCTGCAACCTTTTTCATCATATACTCTATTTTTTTGCCAGACTAAGTTTAAAAAGCAATTTATGAACAAATCCTTAACTAAGACCCTGTGCTTTTATGTTTATATGGCTATTGATTTACAGTATTTTTAAAATTAAACCTTTGTTTTTCCATTAATGGAAATTTATGTAAATAAAGAATGAAAAAGAAGTCAGTTTTGATCTAAGTAAACTTGTAAGATTTTTGCCCAGCTCAGAAGTGATGAGGATTTCAAAATACGGTCAAAATATGGAAAATCTCTCTGCAAGGTAAAATAACTATGCAAGCAGCATAGGAAACGTTATTTATTCAGAATATTTATCAGTTTTCTAAAACCATTCTCCTGTATGTTTTTCAGTCGATTATGGAAAATGTTTCTCTTGCAGGAGCAGGGCAAGAAAAGTGGAGACTTGGGGTTGCCTCCTTAATGGAAACCAGCATCACATAAGGCTTTCCAATAAAAAGAATGTTCTACCCGACTGGAGCTCCAGTCCTACAATAATCAGTCAGAATACAATTATCCATCCTGGAATTAGATCAGTAGAGCTGGTAAAAAAAAAAACAACAAAAAAAGTTGGAATTTTTTTTCTTTGCTTTTTTGTTTCCCTAAATGAAAAGTTATTTTCAAAATTTGTTTAAATGGAAATATGCTTGCCTGAACATCAAACACTGGAAAAGACCTCTCACTGTAGAATTGTAAAGTCATGGAATGGTTTGGGTTGGAAGGGATCTTTATAGACCATCCAGTTCCACCCCTGGCATGGTCAGGGACAACTTCCACTAGCCCAGGTTGCTCCAAGCCCCATCCAACCTGGCCTTGGACACTGCCAGGGATCCAGGGGCAGCTACAGCTTCTCTGGGCACCCTGTGCCAGGACCTCACCACCTTCACAGCCAAGAATTCCTTCCCAATATCCCATCCAGCCCTGCCCTCTGGCAGTGGGCAGTCATTCCCTGTGTCCTGCCCCTCCATCCCTTGTCCCCAGTCCCTCTCCAGCTCTCTTGGAGTCCCTTTTGGCACTGGAAGGGGCTTTAAGGTCTCTCTGGAGCTTTCTCTTCTCCAGACTGAACACTTCCAGCTCTCCCAGCCTGGCTCCAGAGCAGAAGGACTCCACTGCTCCAGTAATTTTCTGATAAAAATGGTATCATTTTTTGCCCCCTCTGCTAATTTTAATTTGGCAAAACAAAAATATACGTATAATTTTTTAAAAAAAAATCACTTTCTCAATGGGAAAAATAATCCTATTTTCTGACTTGTTAACAATGAAGTTATACCCAGCAGTGAGTGCCCTGGGAAGGTAAGTCCATGAGATTAAAAAAAAATCCTGCATATTTATATGTTGGTAGAGGAACAGACCCTCATCTTCTGCACAAGGATGGAGGACCTTCAGTGGGAATGTGGTTGGGATGGCCTTGGGTTCCCGTTTCAGCTGCAAGGCTGCATTTTAGGCATAACATGTTCTGAACTTGGTCCATTCAGTCCAGATTCTGTCTCCAACAGGAAGAAGACACAAAGGGAGGTGTGCATGTGGTGTTTCTCCCCAGAATCCCACTACCTCCAGCTCAGAGGATTTCCTTAGCCTGACATGACCCATTTTCCCAATGATCCCACCTGGAGTGCTCCTCCAAGTAATTGTCCAATCTCTGGGATCCCAGGAAAGCTTTTGACCCTCAGAGCTCCCATAAACAAATATTTTCAGTGGTCCCTTCCCCACTGTGGGGGAAACGCCTCCTTTTGTTTATTTGGAGTGTGTCTCCTCTGCATGGAGCTGCTCGTCTCCCACATCCTGCACAGAAATCCAGCTTGGGGAAGGTTTCCCACAAATGAATCATCTGCAACACTCCCCAGAGCATTTCTTACCATGCCCTCCACTCATGTGAAGTAACCAATAAATTTCAACAGCGTTCAGCTTGTGAGGGCTGATAAGATCACAGTGAGAAAGGGGACAGTGCCAAAAATATCCAGCTTTTTTAAGGATGTGCCATATAATGCTTTTAACATTTGGAGTCCCTGAGGCCAAGGGGATCATTAGATCATCTACTGTGACCTGTATAATGCAGGCTGGAGAGTTTTGCCTGCTTAGCCCCGTGCTGAACCCAGGAATAACTGGTGTTTAAGTGAATGGGTAACACTGAGGGTATTAAAAAGCACCAGCACATGAAACTGCAGCTTCAGTAGCAAGGAAGGATAATGAATCTGTCAACTGGAAGCCACTGTCCTGGGACTGGAGAAGGAAAAACTAATGCCTAAACTCACACAAGTGAGGTAAGGAGAGAAGGATGCTCACGGCCACCACATATCCTTTGTCTGATCCCATTTTTCTGGAGGGTCTGAGAGCAGAATTTGATGCAAGGGGCAGTGGGAGCATGGGAGATGCAGAAAATCCCATGTGGTTTTGTTAAGGACAGATTGTGTTGCTCTGACTCAATATATAATCATAGATATTCATTAAGATAGCTGACTTCTTTGGCAAGGGGGACTCATGTTCCATATTTTGTGCCAAGCAATTTAATATTGGGTTTGAATAAAAAAGAAGTGGGGATTACACTAGAAACACCTCGTACCTTCAACGGAGCAACAAGTCAAAGAAAAATATTCTTTTTTTTTTTGGAGACTGACCTGACATCTGAAGAACCTGCTGAAGGAGTGAGAAATAAAAGTACCACAACTTTGGGTGATATTGTCAAACCTGAGTGATACCAAAGAGGCAGCCAAAGTAATCTGATGGAGTGGAAGATGCTTGGCCACAAAAATGCAAGGTCAAGTGCAAGCCAGAACCATTCCCTGGGTTGGACACCAGTGGTTTGGAAGTGCAGAAGATGGGACAGAAGGATACACTCCTTCTTTGTGGGTTGACAAAGGACCACCAGCATGAAAATAGCTGGTATGTTGGTCACAGACATGTTTAGGCTGAAAATCAGGAGAAATTAGATCCTGAGAGATATGGGATCTAATGCACACCTCACCAAACTCAGGGCACAAAGAGCCTAGAGCTTCTTGTGTCACGCTGGTAGGCACAATCCTGGGATTGGAAACCAAAGCTTGTGGTATGATGTGCTGGGTGTCTGACTGTCTGGAATTTCCAAGTAGGATTAGAAGAACAGCTGATGCCCATGTTTGTCATAGAGCATTTACAGCACATTAAATTAATCACAGGCTTTGCAACTTCCTGGCTCTTGCAGGGGATGAGCATTATTTCCTCACCACAGCTCCTTTCCTGCTCTTTGTGCAATCTCACTCCTGGATTTGTTTTCTTGCCTTTCCCTAAAGCCTGGTGACTGGTCCCAGGCAGAGCTGGTGACCACAAGCCCAAGATGCTCCTCAGACTGACCTTGACCACTGCCTCTGTTATAAAAGTGTTAGTAGATCTGTGCTCAAGCACGAATTTTCTTCCCACTTAATTAGTCAATTATGGTTGGGAGTCCTACTGCTCCCACAGGATGCATCATGGGTCCCTTCTGTTTTTCCCTGGCATAGTTTATACTCCTGCATGGACCAAGCTTGATCTCTCCTGTTCTTTTTCTGTGCCACACTGCAGTTTTTGAGGCTTTCTCAATTCATGTCTGCAGAGCTTGGCTGTGAGGTTTTTGATCTTCCCCTGGGCTGGAAGAAGTAACATCACATAACTGAGCCTGTGAATAGAAATTGCTCACCAGTCCACAGTGACTCTGCTCACCTGTCCACCTGTAAGCACAATTTTTGCATTTAATTTGGGTGATTTTTGCTGCATTTGCCGCATTACACAGAGGAAGAATTTATTCACCTGTTTTCACTCTAGTAACTGTGAGTGTAACAAAGCTCTAACAATCTTAAGGTATTGAACACTCTTGTTGATAAAGTGGTGTCAGGGAGAAGAGAAGAAGAATAAGCCAAATAAACACACTCTTCTTATGCCTTGGGAAGGCTGACCTGGAACAGAGACTGGACAGAGCTAGAGAATAAAGTAGATATTTATTCAAAGCCTTTAGGATACACCTTGGGCAGCACAAGAGCCTGACCAGAGCTACACCCAAGGTGGACTCAAAGTGGTCACAAAATGGTCACAAAATGGTCACAAAATGGACGACAAGTCATGAGGTCTCACACTTTTATAAATTTTGGCCCATTTGCATATTGGGGTTTAATTGTCCAATTACAACTTCAGGTTGTGAAGCCTCATCCTTCTTGTTCCTCCCTTCAGTCCACTGTTGTTTGTGCTTTTGGGCCTGAAACTTGTACTCCTTGTCCTTGGTCTCCAGCAGGAAAAGGATTTGTTTTGTCTACCTACTCTGTGAAGAGAGCTGACTGACACTTAATATGAGGCTCAGAACTACACCCCTGGGCAGCATGGAATTTGAAAAACACGAAAGCTAAAACTTAAGGCATCACTCCCTCCCAGGAGCTACCTTTGATTGATCCATTGGCTCAATGATTAATCGATCAACCCCACTTCGGCAAAGATTCCTTCTCAGGATGTCAAAACAAAGGAACAGAAGTGCTCCTTATCTTTCCCTCCATGGCCATCTCTTTCATCTCCTGTTAACACCCTTTCTGCTGAGGCTGAGGGCTCTGACTGCCACCCTGGAGCTGTGTTCTCACCCCAGGTTTAACTGGGCTCTTGCACAAACCTTTCAGATAAAGCCAGTGTGAGTGTAGGGGCAGGTGGGTGTCTGTGAGCACCTGCAGAACCACATGGCACAAAGTGACCACCACTGGTGAATGTGGCCACTCTCCAGGGGTGTGCCAGCCAGAGCCCACACTCACGGCTGGCAATGGCTGTGCCCCATTCTGCTACACCTTCAGCCTTAAATAAGGTAGAAATGTGATGGGTTTCACCAGCCCTACAAATTAGGCTCAGCCCTTGTGTCATCCTGCATGGAAGGAACAAGGAGAAAAGCATCATTTGACACTCAGGGAGCTCTGAGCAGGCACCATTTGTCTGTAGGAGAGCTTGGTCAGGCCTCTTTTCACTGCTGGGCACTGGGGACAGCAGCCTTCTCCCACCATCTGTGTATAATAAATGAAGAATTTGGGTCATAAAAATTTCTACCCTGTTTAAGATGCACGGTATTGCTTTGCTCAAGCTAACTGCCCCTGGCAGTTCCAGTTAATACTTCCGTTTGAAATAAAAACCTTAAAAGCCTTTTAAGTTGACATTTAAAGTAATTTGGGAAACAATGTGAAAACATAATCTCTCTTCCAGGGTCTTTTTGCAAGGTATGGAGTGTAGCAGCTCTGCAAAGCCTTTTCCCATGGCAGACAAGGCTCCGTGAAGCCTCGGGAAGAAATGTTTATCCAGGTTGTGCAATATCATCCCTGGCTCCCAGCCTGGCCTTGCATGGTCAGTGCCTCTTTTCTCAAAGGGTTTGTGCCAGCTAATGGGAAATAAAATAATGCTGGAGCAGGTGAAGGTGTTTTAAGGAAGTCTTGGCACTCTCCAGGAACATGTGGCTTCATCTCAGCCTTCCTGAGCAGGCTGGAGCCATCCATCCCTGGTGAGGGTGAATGGAACTGCCTGGCACAGCCTGACATGGCCTGGCATGGCTTGGCATGGCCTGGCACAGCCTGGTATGGCCTGGTATGACCTGGTATGGCCTGGCATGGTCTGGTATGGCCTGGTATGGCCTGGTATGGCCTGGCACAGCCTGGCACAGCCTGGTACGGCCTGGCACGGTCTGGTATGGCCTGGCATGGCCTGGTATGGCCTGGCACGGCCTGGTATGGCCTGGTATGGCCTGGCATGGCCTGGTATGGCCTGGCACAGCCTGGCATGGCGTGGTATGGCCTAGCACAGCCTGGTATGGTCTGGCATGGCCTGGCACAGCCTGGTATGGCCTGGCATGGCCTGGTATGGCCTGGCACAGCCTGGTATGGCCTGGTATGGCCTGGCATGGCCTGGTATGGCCTGGCATGGCCTGGTATGGCCTGGTATGGCCTGGCACGGCCTGGTATGGCCTGGCATGGCCTGGTATGGCCTGGCATGGCCTGGCATAGCCTGGCATGGCCTGGTATGGCCTGGCATGGCCTGGCATGGCCTGATGGATCCTGTTCCACCATCTGCACAGGGCCTGACCCCCATGACCGACCCGCCTGCAGGGCAAGGGCCTGGATCTGGGTTTTCCCAAGGGAACCATGAGTCACCTCTTCCCAGACAAATCCCTCTGCACCTGCACCGACCCCTTGCAAAGGAAGTGGGAACATGGTTTTGTGCAAAATACCCCAAATGTTTTCACTTTGCAAGGGTTGGTTGGGCCCGTTTTCCTGGCAATTATTTTTAGCCATTTTTCCACAAACATTTTTTTCCCTCAAAAATGCACAAAAGTTTTTGGGTTTGTTTTTTATTTCTTTTTTTTTTTTTTCAATTATCATGTGCTTGGAATCCTGTCTTTAGCAAGTGCATGGCTGAACAGCTGTCTGTGACATGGAGAATTACAAACATCATTTCAGCTCATGATTTTGTTTACATAGTTTGTGGAAAAATGGTAGAGCTTTGGAGATGTCTCAATGATGTTAGAAATCTTTTTCTCAGGAATTTTGTTGTAGAAACAAGGCCTTTCTGGTGAAGAGAAATCTTTAAGTGCACCACACCAGACACAGGCAACTTTGAACTTCAATAGAACTCAGAATTTTACTGTAAAACAAATGAATACAATTTCTCAAGGGAAACGTTTATCACAATAAAACCAAAAATAAACCCCAGAACAACACCAACAAACAAAACCAACCAAACAACCAAAAAAAAAAAAAAAAAAAACCAAAAAAAAAAAAAACAACATGGGGGGGGAATTGGGGGACTTGTTTTGAAATTGCTTCCAATTTTTTCTTTCTAGTTAATCTGCAGCTTTGACCAGTCCCAAGATGTACATGGTGAGAGAATTGCCAATGGCACCAACCAGAGATATCATGGAGAGGAAATAAAATATGTGTTTACTGGAGGCACCAGAGACAGAGTTCACCTGATGGTCCAACAAATCAAAGTCTCCATCTGAGCTACCCACCCTATGTTCCCCAACAGGCAACAGAGGTCTGATCAATACAGGGTTTAGACCTCATGGATGGCCATGGGAATATCCATCCTCCTCAAACTAAAGTAAATGCCCACCTTTTGTCAGGAAAAACCCATGTGAAAGGTGATCTTTTTTCCCACCTGATATAAAGAAAATCTTGGGATGAATTGCTTAGGTGAAGATACCCATAGCATTGACAACAAAATTAAAAGATGACACTTTTTAAGTTGATCAAGTGTCTTCCAGGGCAGATGGACAGGTGGCTGTGAGTGCTGTTGGTGACACTCCTTAATTAATTCCATCTCTTAATGAGTTTTAAAAGATGATTCTGGAGTACCAACCACCAGGCATATATTCAATACTGGCCAGGAACAGGAGTTTCTATTCTGCCAGGGCTTCCATTGTTTTGTAAAATGAGAATCATTCCCATTTAGAATTGTAAGCTAAAAGTCACAATTGCCTCCAGGATAAAAAAACTGAAAGGGGATTGGGATGTTTTGTTAGACTGTGTTGAAGGAGGTAATTTGTTTTGACTTTTACATTGTATCAACTGTTAAGTGCAGCTGAACATGTAGAACTACATAATCTGCCCTAATAGAACAGGATTGTATTGTGATAGAAAAGTCAAAATGTCACAAATTGAAACTACACTATCAAAATGCAGTGTTTTGACTTTTTCCTGACCAAAGAGTGTCATTGACATTTGAACAAGTTCCTGCTTGATTTCAGAAGGAACAGCATTTTCCAGTGGAAAACCTCTTGGTCAAAAATATTTTGACTGGCTGAGCCAGGGACGGAAATGGAGGGTGAGTACAGGAGAAGGAACTGCTGAGGATTTCTGCTTGAGTTTTCTGCTCAGTCCTACTCCATCCATCTCAGGGTCTATGAGACAGGAGTGGAGCTGGGAATGGAACATGAACAGCCACACACAGCCAGGAACACCCTCTTACAGAGTCAAAGAGTCCCACTGACCTGCTCTGCTCTTCACTCTGCTGAGGGACCAACCCTGACAGCAACCCAGAGATCCTCTGGGATTATCCCACCTCTCTGGAAAAAGAAATCCTGGTGGTCTCACTCTGCCTGACTTAGGGGCAGCAGATCTTGCACTCCAGTGTGTCCCTGCCCATTTCAGGCACATTCAGACCTGGTACTTTGATCAACAGATCAATCTTATCAGCACAGCCCGAATATTGGGATCTACCCAATAGTGATAAACAACTCTCCCTTTCTCAAATTTTGGATTATTTTTCCCATCAAAGTTCTGTGGAGCAAGAGGAGAAGTTTCCACTCTGTAGTTTTCACCTGGAAAACCCAAGGTTTTTGAAATCTTCATTTTCTTGCCATCCAGTATGTCCAGCACTGAACAGCTTCATTATACCCAGAGATAAGTTATTGCTGATGGAAGGCTGAGCAGCAGATGCTGTCACCAATGTCCTTTTAGACTATGGCTCAGGGCAGTGTCTCCCCTCAGCTTCATTGATACCTGTCCCTGCAGAAGCAGCTGAAGGCTGTGGTTGAACTGGGTCCCTGATATTTGGGAACTTCTGGTCTAGGAAAAAAAAGTGATTTTTAAAAAATTCTAGTCCTCTTGATGTACACAGAATTTCTAGAGTTTTCCTTCCATGGGGCATTTCCAACACCTTGACTCTCCATTTCAAGGCTCAACTCTACTGAATCACAGTTCAGTGTTTAGTTGTTAACTTAGAGTAGCACTGTCCTGAAGACAGAAACTTCCCTCATTTAGAGCCTACAAAAATTACAGACAAATAAAATAACTTACTGTTGAGACCAAGGGGCTACTTGGCCCAGGGGGGTCTACAGTCAGAGCCTCGTTGCAGTGAGGACTCGTGGTCAATGTCTGACCCATGGAAGCCTCACTGATGTGTGTCTTCAGCTCCTTAACACATGCTCTAGAACCACCAGAAATATGTTTTCCATCTAGGCCCTTCCTAAGCCATACTGAAAATGATGGCCTGAGTAAAATTTTACGCCACACTTGAAGGTTTATGAGTTTGCAACGCGTAATTTACCCCTGGTGAGGGACTCAGTGGTGGTTTCGTGCTCTCTGTAATGCTCAGCCAATGCTGGCCCTAAAGATAGATCATCAGTGTTTAAATTGCGAAAAGAATGTTGATGACATTTTCTTTTCTTTACTCCGCTCTAGACAAGAGAGGTTCATGTAAAACATAAGCTCTGGCCCCTTTCCAACGTTAATGCAATTTACTGCAAAAGTGCTCACTTTTTTAATTAAGCTGGAATGCTGCTACTCTTCCTAGGAATGCAAAGCCAATGGGTTACTGACAGAGGGAAGGGCTGATGACGGCAATCTACAATTAACTGAGCAGGGAAAGGCTTTGCTCAGGAGTAAAATTTACTCAAGGAGCAGCTTTGGGTCCCAGCAAGCAGAGAGGCTGTTCAACTGTCTGAGGAGTAATTCTGCAACCTCTTCCCTCTTCGGTGAAGTCACAGTGATCAAGTGCCTGGGATGTGAATTTCATAGGCTGATCTAGTTTCTGAATAAATAAAAGTCTGGAATTTTTTTTTTTTTTAACTTCAAATGGCTCAAAATGAAGAATCTACAACCCCTCCACATGTGCCTGTAGAAAGCTGTTTATGAAAGGAGAGCATAAAATATGTGATCATGGTTTTGATCCAGAACATGCAAACATTTGTCCTCTTGTGCCGGCTTCACCTGGTGGCTTTCATTTTCTTCGACATAAAGACAGGGTGAAGCAAAGTAATAGAAAAATAGAAAACATCTTTGTCAAAAATGAGATTGCAGCTGTGTAACTGGAGCGCACAACCATAAATCAGAATGTCAAATCCAAAGCACATGACTTTTTGCGAGTTCTCCATGTGTGCTATAATGTGATTACAGCCTGGTTACTATTATGATTTAAAACAAAGTCTTTCATGCTAGAAACAAAATGCGGAATGTGAGCAGCCTTGGGGGAGAGAGACAGGAGACTTAGCCCTGCCTGTCAGAGGTGGGCTAGAGGGTTTCAAGTGCTTCTCCGTCAGGTGTGAGGGAAGAACTCAACCTCAGCTTTGGCTGCAGTCTCAACATCAGGGACAAATTAGCCAGTGCTGCTCAGCTCTGTCTCACAATCCTCAATTAGGGATGGGGTAGGTTTCTGTCTCCCCATGCCGTAGAAAATCCTAAAGCCAAATACACAGATTACAGAAGTCATTCTTTTCTGTCTATCATATAAACAAATGGTCCAGCTGTTACTGCTAAGATTCCAGTTTGAAAACTTGGACTTTCTTGTATAAACTTCAATGTAATGGTATTTAAAGTGTCATAGACAATAAGCATCTAATCCTAGTCAATAAATTGCAGACTAGTTGCATGAGCTTCGAGAGCTGTTAAAGACAGCTGTGCTTTTTTTGTAATTCAAGTCATTTCCAAATTGGGCAGCCCTCCTGGTGTATTTTCAGACAAACACAGTGTGCTCAGAAAATGTGTTGTTTAGAGCAGCACGAGCAGGAAGGCAAGGGCGTCACAATCACCCAGAGACAGAGGGGGATCACATTCTCCATTTCTAAGAAGCTCAGGTTGACAAGGGGGAATTGCTGAGATGTCTGTGAAATTAGTAAATGGCCCTGCAGATCTCCCGAGGGAAAAATGTGGCCCCTGTGGAGAAGAAGGGGAATATTCCTATTAACTTCAGTTGAGCCAACAATATAAATGGGTCCGTAGAGACTCCCATTCCTTTCAGAGAGAGGGGAAAGAGGGCAAGCATTTTTTAGCTATCACTCAGCTGTTTTGGAGAAACAGCAGCCTGCAAGGTCTGAAGAGGGTGGTCAAAGCAATATTTTCCAGGAGTCAGCCAGCTGCCATGCCCCTGAGGAAGGCTGGTTGGAGCCACATGGGCTCCACCAACGTGAGGTGTCTGGGACACATCTCAATGCACATGACTTCTCCTGCTGGGATCAAACACAAGGGGTCAGAACAGGGCTCCCTGGGTAGCGAATTTTGGGATGGCGATCAGGGTTTTGCAAAAAAAGCGGCAACCACCAGCCCCTCTAATTCCTCTTGTTGACCTCAGTAGGAGATCAATGCTTCTGAAGACCAGACAGGTGCTTGCAATAAGCTTTCAGAGCCTCCCTACCAGGCTCAGGGTGGAAACCTTGGCTCAGATGTGTATTTGCGAAGTATTTCAAACGTTACATTTGAAACCAGTTAGCACAGGGTCACTGCCTGGTACCGGGGCTGCCCTGCGGGATTTGGTGGAGTTGAAAGGTGCACTTGCTGCTGGGCTGTCACTCTCCCTCTGTGGCAGCTGCGGTGACAAACATCCAGTTGAGCTGTTTCAAGGGTATTTTTCCACATCTGTGAGCACCAGGCAGATTAATCTATTTCTTTCCCTCCCACTCCCCCGTAAGTCGTTTTATGGCCATCAGAAGGTTTACACCTGAGGAGCAGCCCTGCCTCCTGCTCCACAGTGCTCAACATCTGCCCCTCAGCACGGATCAAATATCCCTCTTCTTGTCAGCAGCATGAGTAAAACAGACAAGCTGGCGGAGAAAATATAAATCAAAAGCCTCCACTGCAGGGCAGGATTTTTCCAGACCTTTTCATGGGGCCGAGTCCCCAGCGCGTTCACCTGGGGTTCCATAAATCCCACTGAGCACCTGCTGCAAGGGCATCCCAACACCAAGCTGGGTTTAAATACGTGCAGGCAAGGTGTTTCTGTCCAACCCATCTCCCTGTGTTGCCCCAGCACCGCATGGGGAAGGGTTCCAGGATGGGCAGCCAAGCCCCAGTCCTGGAGCTGGGAGCCTTGGGCTCAATTTCCAGCCTGGCCACAGGCTTCCTGTGTGGTCTTGGGCAAATCATACAGTGCAGGGCCCACTCTCAGCGTGCTGATATTTTGAGAGAGCCGTGGTTTGGCAGGTGAACGAGGGGAGAGGAGGGTTTATTATTAGCGCTGGTCGAAGCACAAGCGCCAGCTCCGTTGCAGTTTTGCAAATCTCTCGGAGCAGGGTTGGGAGGGGAAGGCTCATCCAAACTTGTGCACCCCAGGGATTCATCCCTGCCTCATGTGCAAGTGGCAGCATCTCCGGGAAAGCAACTCTTGCTGCTCCAAGCAGCCGAGAAACCAGCCCACCATCACGTACGTCCTCAGGAATGTGCGCCTGTGTGGGTCTCTGTAGACAACCCTGATTCATCACCTCCAGAGCAATTAATAAAAAGTCAGGCTGGCCCTTCCCCAATATATTGAAAATGATTTGCAATTTGAGAGCGAGAGTCAGTGTTGTTTTTCACATGGAATCAGTTTAATTAATCACACTGTTTGAACAGCTGGGTCCACCATGCACTTCTACTCGAGTTCAGCATTCCTAGAAAACTTGTCAAGTATGAATCAAAATAATACCATCTCCCTGCTTCCAGTGATTAATCGTATATCTCTCCTCCTCATTCACACCTAAACATCAGCTAAATCAAAAGCAGCCTCCTTCCCCACCATGGAGTTTGTGGCTTCTCGCCAGTCTAGGATAAATTATCTAGAGAAGGCTTTGAAAAGCTGTTGGGTTACCCTCAAACTTTTGTTATCTGTTGCAATTTCACATGTATTTGTAGTCTCTTAGGAGCCGGGGACCGCACAGGAAAAGTGCACATTCCAAAATTAAGGATTTGTGGCACAGAATTAAAAAAATAAAATTAATTTCTTGCATCTGGAAGTCCAAGCGAGGTATTTGCGGGAGGTCTCCAAAGGGCGTCTGAACAAAGGGTCAGAGTTTGGAAGAATATGGCTCTGATTTCCAGCGAGGAGTCTGGTATGTCCTGCACATTTCTGTTTGCTTAAAACAAGGCTCTGACTCCGGCTTTGCGGCGCTCTGCCGGCACAGATGGTGGATCCTGGTCACCAACACCACGTGTGAGCTGTGAGCTTGGGATAGCAGGGCTCAGGCATGGAATGGTGCCTCTGCAAGCCAGAACGGACATGGAAGAGGTGGATACACGTGGGATTTGTCCCAAGTCTGAGAAACTCTTGCCAAGTGGGTACAAGTTATGGCCCCACTGGCCCTACCCAGAAAACAACAGATTTTGAGAGTGCAAAAGTGAAGATGTTTGTGGAAACAAGGGAAAGCTTTGGGCAGACATTGGAAGTTTGGCTTTTAGAGGGCAAAGAAGAGCCCTTGAGGCTGTTGGGATTTTCCATCCCAATGGAGTCATAGGATAGCACAGCACAGCAATTTTACTCACCGAATCCCCTCTGCAGAAACCTGCCCCCAACCCTGGGAGGGGTTAAGGCTTGTTTTCCTCCTGCCATGCCATTGGGCATGAGCCTTGGGAAATCAAAAAGGGGGTAGAAATAGCTGAGTCTTCCCTGAGAAACATCCAAGAGTAGCTAAATAGATATGGGGTTTCTTTTAAATAAAGTTGGAATCAAGGAAGGAAGGAGACTAGAGCCAATAGGGAACTAAAAGGTAACACCTGGTCCTTTTCAGGGATCACTGGTAGCAAGAGGCTTTCTCTGGAGAGGGAAAGTGTCCAGAGGAGCCTTTCCTTCAGCACAACAGGAGATGCAAGTAGGGAAGAGAGGTTTAGAGACATTGCATTGATGCCTCCTTCTGGTCCCAGTGCCTCCACACTGCAGAAAAAAGGCATCAGGCCTGGAGATATGGCCTTGATCACCCTAGAGGAGACTCAATTCATCTGTGCTCCACAGAGAAGTACCCCATGGAGGCACTTGAGCTGCTTTCAAGCGACAAACTGCTGCCTAAAAGGAACAAGTACTGTTCTGGTCACAGTGTTACAGGGCCAGGACAAGGCAATAAGCTCAATCTCCAGGCAGCACAGTGGCATCCAGGGATGGACAAATGAACAGAGAAGCTTGAGGCTGCTCTCCCACCCTCCTCTTGCAGCATTCAGCCTTGACATTCGAGCCATTCCACCCATCCATTCCCCAGGAGTGAGTCCTCCCTGTGTACTCCATGGGAAACACCATAAAATACGAGTAGGCAGGGGTGAGGAGAAGCTTTGTCCTGCCAGGATGGCTGTGGAAGGTCTGATGGGAACCCATCAATCCGACCCTGTCACCAGGGGTGCCAATTAACCAGAGTAAAGTGCCTTTGGGAGATAAGCAAATCCAATCGTTGACCTTCTGAGGACTGAGCGATAGCAGGACAAGTCCTTAACTTGACAGCTGGGCAGGCAGCACATGACGTGTCCCTGTTGCTGGAGGCTTTTCCCAGAGTTTCCCTGTCTGGTTTTTAAGCCCGTGGGCCTGTGTTTTGGTGGGAGATTTTGTGAATTCTTTAAGAGAGGAAAAGGGCGGGTGCCGTTTTCTCGGGATCGTCGTGTTTTTCCATCCCCGCCGTCCTCTGACCCATCTGCCAGAGCCCTGCCACGACTTCTGGCAGAGCAGATGTCCTCAAGAGTGACACGCAAGTGTGTCTGCCAGAGGACGTGTGTCAGAGCGCCTGCCAGGGGTTTGTCCTTAAATGTGCTGGTGGTGACATCCCCTGCTCTGCTGAGAACGTATAAAACACCAGACTGCTGCAAAAATCAGCCCTCGGAATGAATCACACCTCACTGTCCCACTCAGAGTGTTCAGGCAGGCTTGGTTTGCTCTGCAAACCCTTCAGGAGTTCCCTACCCTCCCTTCAGCTGCCTGGGGTCACACATGGCAGGGAAAGGAGGGAATAATCTGTCCTTGCATCCATTGTTGACAGGAAAAACCATTCTGGAGGTATCTTGCAGCAAACACAAGGAACTTTCTAAAAGGCAAGATAAAAAAAGTCAGGATGGGAGTACCTGGGAGAGGATGTGGTGTCTCCATCACCAGGTTGAGCTGGTTCTGCCACGGGGCAGGAGGATGGAGGAGGAGACCTCTGGAATGCTCCCAGCCCTGGGACCCACACATCTGTGCATGCAAAAGATGTGATGATGAAATGATTTTGCTGCTCCCTCAGGCTTCTCAGCCACAAATTCCCCTCATCAGATCCCACTTCTTCTATATGATTCTGGCAAGAAAATGCATACTTTGAAAAAAAAATTAAAAGAAGAAAAAAAAAAAAGGCAAAAGAAAAGAAAAACCCTGGGTTTGCTCTCCATAATGATACCAGATATCCTGCCAACAAAAATACAAACCCTGAAATGGATCTAGTTCTTTTCCCACATTTTTCTAAATATAAGGTCTGAATAGCATCTCCAAGCTCTCACTTGGAAGGAAAGCTGCAGCCCAGGGCTGGGGTTTAGCTCAGCAGGGGGATGATTGCCTCCGGCAGTGCCTCAGGATTGCATCCTGGATGGGGGATTTCCCGGGAAGCTGAGCTGCTCCATCGGGGCTGAAGCACGTGGGCAACTGTGTGGGGCCAGCCCAGGCTTCCAGCAACACCCTTTTCTGCATCCAAGCTAGAGGGAGACTTTTGTTGGGATAA
The DNA here is from genome assembly GCA_037834095.1 of Argya squamiceps. Lineage (NCBI taxonomy): Eukaryota > Metazoa > Chordata > Aves > Passeriformes > Leiothrichidae > Argya > Argya squamiceps. The sequence continues at coordinate 59,441,705 of JBBMKD010000216.1, forward strand.
CAAATGGAGCAAAACCAGCCAGGAGCTGGTGTCCTTGTCTGGGTGGACTGGGGCACTGAGGGGATTTGCAGCCAGGTGAGCAACCACTGCTGAGCTCTGATCTATCCTTGAGGGTTCCCCACCTGGCTGGATTTTGATCAGATCCCAAAGGTGCCAACCCACATCCTTATCAATTTTCTCCAAAAGATTAATAGACAAGTCTAAATCAGGAGTGAAGGGACCAGTGCTACTGCCAACATTGGGCAGTTCTAGTTTTCCACTGCCTGGATTACAACAAAAATTTTAAAAGAAAAATTAATTAAAGATAATGAAAAATACAACCTTGAGATCAGAAGTAGGTCTTTTTTTCTCATTAGTGCACATACAGTTCCCCTTCCTCAGGTCTTGCCACAGGGGCCAGGATGGAAACCACAAGGATCACAACCCAGCCTTGCACAGGTATTAGGAATATAAAGGTCCTGGTGAGTTTAGCAGCAGTTAGAACCAGTGGAAATCAGTGAATGCTGTATGAGGCCAGGGTATATTCATTTCTGATTGCTTCATCTCTCTCTGAATTCTCTCTGTTTCTCTCTCTCTGAATCTCTCTGTGGAATTGCTTCTGCCCTGCCTGGGATATTCCAGGGCAGGGATACCACTCAGAGAAAGAAAAACTGAACCTGGGAGCATCACAGGCAAATTAAAGGCCAGGTGGGGAATCTACTGAAATGAGCAGACTTCTTAGTGGATTTGGGATCACTATTAAAATCTGAATACTTGTGTCTTTTCAGCTGGACTGTCCTGTGGGCTGCAAGGCTGGGTTTTCTTCCATCCACAATTTAATCATCAGATCCTTTTCAGGGTCTTTCCCAGGTCTTGGACTGCACTAGATTTACAGGACCATCCACCACCTCCCCTTCAGGTCGCTCCCATGGAGTATTTTTGCTCCTTTCACTCTCTCTTTTGCTTTGGCAGGAGCAGGGGAGGTTGGAGGTGCCAATGGAAACAAAGACCACACAACCCCCAGCTTCTGGCCCTGGAGGAGAGGGGTGCTCTGAGGAAGCCTGAAGGAATGCTTGGAGGTGGGAGTGACCAACACCTGGGGACACTGCTGGTCTTTCCCCTGAGCCAGTGCCACCTTCCCACCAGCTTCCCCAAGCCACACTTGTCAAAAAAAGTATCCGTTAAAAGAAATTACCTTTTTTCCAAACCTTTTGGAAATAATCACCATTTTGGAAACAGTGTTGGGAGTTTTTTTTCAATAAGAACATTGGAAAATGCTGATTTTTATTTTCTTTTTCTTCCCTCCATTTTCATTTTTTCCTCTCATTCTCTCTCTTTTTTTTTTTTTTTTAATTTTTTTTTCTTTTCCATTTCCAAAGTCTGGATCCTCTGGTCCTCCCATTAAATGAAAATGTTCCTTTGAGTGGGAAGCTGCAGGGATGTGTCTGGGTGAAGCCTCCTAGGGATGTCTGGCCCTGAGCTTGGTGGGAATGGGCATTCATTCACTCAGAGCAGACTTTTTTTGTGTGGCAGTCTCTGAACAGTCCCTGGTATCTGCCTGCACTGTTTCAAATGTAAGTCATTCAAAACATTCCCTGTGTTTTCTTGCTCATAAAACTGCTGAGGTACATCCTGTACAGTGAACAAATTACTCAGCTTTAAGCAGATATTTATGCTAATTATCCATGGGAAACTCTTTCTGCCATTGTAGTTTTTCATCCACTGGCATAATATTCCAAAGGTTTTATGTGGCGTTAACTATCAGCAGTAAAATCCCCCAAAAGTAACATGAGAAGGAATAATCTGCTCTGTGCACATTTATTTTCTTTAAGTGTTCTTGATTTACCATCTATGAGATGAAAGTGTTTACACTCAGCACTTCCTCCCCATCACTGCAGCAGCCTCCTCTCCCTGCCTGCTCTTGTTCCAGTTTATTTACCAAATAATATTCATATTTTGTAAATCCCAGGTATTTATTCCCTTGATTATTTTGGCATGGTGCATTTTTGAGGATGCTTGCTTTGTTTTAAGCAAATCTTTTTTTCTGCCTTTGAAAAGCAGAGCACTAGTAAAAACAAAGGCAACGGCAATATTTGTTAATGTAAGTCCACGCTCCTAAAATATTTATTCTTTTTTCATATGAAGAAGATTAAATGCTTGCAAAATTCTACAGACACATGCACATATTTGACCCAGAAGGATGTCTCTTGGGATTTGTAACAGCAAATGTGTGTTGAACAAAACGTCTTGGCCCTGTACAAACTTACTTTGTGTTCTGAAAGCCAAAAACTTCATTTTAGCATGACCTTAGAAGAATAGCGATACTTTTAGTATTTCCTGGTATTTGGTGCAAGGAATGTTTTTATTTGAATGCAGATGTCATTTGGTTTACAGGAAGGATTTGGTAACATGTCCATGCCAGTACTGCACTTATCCCAAATTTCCTGCTATGGAGGAAGAACATATGTCAAAGCTCACTGTTTGTTAAATTGAAAAGATTCAGTACACCAGAAGCTTCTCTTCTAAACATTGTGACTTTGTGCAATTTACAGAATGTTCTATCTCCATTAAACAATAAACCCTTGACCCCTGGAGCTGGCTTTCAGGATCCTGCTATTTGAGAAGGTAGACATAATGGATGGCAATAATAAATGAAAAGTTCAAGAGGTTAAGAAAAACTGTTTAATTATTTCTCTAGAGCATGGGCTGCAGAAGAATTGCATATCTGCCTTCTCTCCTGCAGGAACCCTGCAAGGAATGACTGGGGCAGTGCAGCTTGGGCAGAGGATAAAGCAGGTTGCTGGCCCTCAGCTGTGTTTATGAACAAACAGTCTCTGGATACTCTTCCATCGCTGAACCTTTCAGCTTTCTGTGAGTTAACTCCCTGCCAGCAGCGAGCCTGTGCCAGCCCCACAAACCTCAGCATCTGTTTTGCAAGGCTCTTTTATTTGTTAGCATGTGAAAGCTATTGCTCATGTGTGTTTCCCAGCTGTGGTGTGCTTGGGCTTGGTATCTTTAAAGAAATCTTTGCTTTATTCGCTTGTTGAACCCAGACACACACAAAGCAGAGAGTTCTCCCCTCCCTGCATGAGCCAGCAATGCAACCTCTGCTGACAGGTCACCCTTCCCTGCCTTTCCTCTGTGAAAACCCAGGACAAACTTCATGACAAGAAAATCAGGAGGCTTTTCCTTCCTTGCCTTGAACAGGCAGCTCTCCTTTTTACACTCCTGTTTGGTTTCTGTCACAGCACTTGCTGCATTCAATTACCACAGGCTGTATCATGGGACTGAGAGCCTTGAGCTAAAATCATCATCCTCTAGTTATGCAAGTCACTGTACAAACACCCAGCCAGGGAAAGGCTGCTCCAAAAACATCCACACCAGGGCAAGGGGTGAGGGAGACACAGGGATCAGGAGTCATCACATCCAAGCTCAAGCCCATCCAAAGCAGAGCTTCAGATAGGATCCTGCTCAAGGTCTGGCCTGTGGCCACCTGCTGATGAACATTTCCTTCATACAGAATCATGGAATGGTTTGGTTTGGAAGTGACCTTAAAGTTTGCCTAATTCTAACCTCCTGCCATGGGCAGGGACGACTTCCACTATCCCAGGTTGCTCCAAGCCTCATCAAACCTGGCCTGGAACACTTCCAGGGATGAGGTAGCCACAGCTTCTCTGGGCACCCTGTGCCAGGGCCTCACCACCCTCACAGGGGAGAATTTTTTCCATGCCTTTTTTTGTGGCATTTCTTGGGAGGTCTTCCATGTACATGGAGTGTGGCAGGACACAGGTGTGGGTTGGATGCAGTGGTGGGGTCACCCAAGGAGGAGCTGGAGTGTCTCTGTCACTGGGACACAGCCTTGCACTGCAATGGGGACACCCCAGTGAATCTCCACCACCTGATTCCGAGGGCAAATTCTCTGCTTTGGGATCCCAGCTTGCCATGCAAGACCTGGTTAGTGGCATGGTTTAGTGGCAGGTTTGGCAGTGCTGCTTTAACTCTTAGGACTCAATGACCTTAAAGGTCTTCTTCCAACCCAAATAAATCTATGATCCATGTTTGGCCCCCTTTTTTGTGTGTCTTGCACAGCTCAAGGCTTTCTCTGAGGGTGCTTTGGGAAAGGAAATTCATCATTTAATGCTGAGGTCAGGAGATGGAGCAGACCCTCCTTTGGGGTAAATCAGCTTTGTTACCTCCAAGACTCTAGATCAGTGTGTGAGCTAGAATGTTAGCCAAAGGCTTTTTATGACTATTTTATGACAGATTTTGAAAGGGTTTTAATAGCTTTTCACACTCACTTTCTACATCTAAGTGCCTTGATCTGTAGCTTATACCACCAGGAGTCATTTTCCCAAGATGGGCCTGATGTAAGGAGAATGGCTTGACTTTGTTCTTTCTAAATAACCCCCTTGAAATCAGCTTTCCCTCCCTGCCTACTGTGTGGGATATGAAAGCATCCCAAACACAATCCCCTCTGGTCTCCCCACAGCTCCGTCAGGCGGGTGGGAAACGCGACGTCACTTTGTGACCCTGGTGGGACCCTCTCTGTTTAAATAAACAGCCCAGGTTTCATGTAATGCTACACTCCATCATGAGCCCTGGAACAATAACAGAGCAGGAACCACTCACGTGACTCCTCTGGGATGGGTCAACAAACAGAAGGAGCGTTGGGCACTGGTGTCTTGTGCTGCAGGTTGGATGGGACGTGTCCCCGGTCTGCCACCAGATGGGCAAAAGGGCTTTCCATGGCCACCACCTGTAACGCATCAAACAAAAACACTTTGGGTGGAAGATCTTTCAGGCCCAAAGTAAGTTCTAAGCAAAAGTACACGTGTGAATCGTTTCCAAGCATAGATTTGAGGTTAAAGGGTCTAATGCTTACTGTTGCTAAGGCAACGGAGGCGGTCATCCCCAAAAAATGGGTTTGCAAACACTCTGCTTTTGCACCCCTGAGGTTGTGATGCAGCTTCCTGCCCAGGTTTGGTTTGTTTCCACAAGGGAGATGACTTAGGTCCATCAGTCATAGTGACAGAATTCAGCCAAGGCCTGCAGGTGATGAGAAAAAAAAAAGTCCAGAGAGTGGGAACACAATCTGTTTATGGGACATGGGAGCTCATCCTGGCAGAATCTCCAAAGCAGAAGGATTTCTCCTCTCTGTCCCAGTCCTGGAGTACGTGACATTTTCCTCACACTGGCTACTTCTGCAGCAAGAAAACCGTGGGATTTTGAGGTCAGTCTTCCTTGGTAAATTCCCCATCAGCTAATGACTAAAATAACGATTCCCCACCCTGTCCCCTCCCTTCCCCTCATGGGTGTGGTGGGAGAACAGTCTCATTTCCACTCAAGAAGGTATAAGGAGGAGCTTTGGCTCCTGGTAAAAGCTGTCCCCACTTGACCTGGCTGCCAGTGGTATCAGTCCCTTTGGCCTGGGGAGGTTCAAGGAGACCGAATGGGATCATGACCAGGTCCCTCCTTTGGATGCTGCTGGCCACAGAGCCTGGCAAGGCTCAGGCTGGGAAGCCTTCACTGCATCCTTCTCTGGGCACACTGAGTGCCTCTTGGCTCCAGGCCACGGGGACAGCTCCACATCCAACTGGAATCCCGGCAGCTCCCGTGCAGCCACAGCACAGAGCAGGCTCTGGGCCACGTTCAAACCACTCACAGCAGCCCCAGTGAGAGATTTGGGCACTTGGACTTGCAAATGACCCAGGGTTTTTCCACCTTTCCCAGTGGGTGATGTCCCCCATATCGTTATTGCTCCTCTCTGGAGTGTCTTCAAGTGCTTCCATTTTTCTGGAGCTAAATGTGACCATCTCTTGTGAGGTTCCCCCTCTACCTGAACACAGAATCTTAGTTAAAAAGCATTGTTTGTTCCTCATGGCAATGTCACCAACTCTCTGTCTGGCTCTCTGTCTCCAGAGTTCCTCAGGCAGTTTTCCTCTCACCACAGGCTGACAGCTACAAGTAAATCCAGCACAGGAGCCAGAGAAAGCCCTGAAGTCACCAGTCCATCCTGAAAGAAAATGGAATATGTGCAGCCTCCTCTCAGGAGATTTTGGTTTTACCTTCTTTTGGGGGAGGACACTCTGCAGGACACAAGACACATGGCTGAAGTGGGACATGAAAAAAAACCCAGGGTGTTTTTTTTTTTGCTTCCCATCATGTGCCAGCAATGATGTCTCACTTCTTAAAAGCCACCCTTCAGCCCAGCCAGGACAGGTACAGACCCACCATCATCTTGGGTTTCTCCTTTAGAGCCACTCAAGTACCACTGAGGGTCCCAGTCTCTAAGAAATAAGTGACACCATACCTTGGCAATTTGGTGACAGACCAAACCAACCATGATGGCAAATTTTCTGCTCCTGGTCCTTCATCCAGAGGAGACTGGCACTGCTGGAGTCCCTCCCCACCCCTGGGAATGCCCCTCATCATCTTTGCACAGCAGCATCAGGAGGGAGTTCCTCAGCTCTGCCAGAGGAGCGAGGGGAACCTCGTACAAACCTCATAGGGACACCCTGGCCAGGGCAAAGCCAACGAAAATAATGACTCACTTGACCCCTCACAAGACAGCCAGCACCCAAAAAGTTTTCCACACAGTGTTAAAAACACCATGCACTGGCCTCCAATCGTGCCGGCCATGCCAGACTCCCACCTGTTTATGTGGAAAACTTGATGCACCCAAAGCATGAAGTTTTTTAGCATAATGTGTTGGGTGGATCAAGGTTTCCATGTGCTCCAGCGCTGTCAAAAAGCAGCGTCTCAGCCAACACGGGATGGTGCAAGGAGGGCACAGAAAGTTTGAGTCTTCAGGAACTCATTTGCAGCAGCTCCCTCATTCCTCAGGCACTCAGAGACCTCTCACCTCCTGCCCTTTGATGTACAGAGTGCAGACTGAATCCAGCTCTGGGGGATGAAAGAAAAACCCCACTCCTGCACTGCTCTGCAGCTGTGCCCTGGGGGAGGGCCTGGATAGAGGTAACCCCTAACAGCTGAAATTGGCAGGATGGTGGGTACAAAATGTGACAAAATAGAGAGTGGGCTTAGGTAAAACAGTGCAAAAGGCAGGGCCTAAAAGCAGAAGAGCAGATGATAAGAAAGCCCTGTTTGGAAAGAAGCTGTGTGGACTTGCACAGTGACTCCTGGGGTGTCCTGTGCAGGGCTGAGTGTTGGACTCATTGATCCTTGTGGGTCCCCTCTAATTCAGAATATTCTGTGATTCTGTGGCTCTGCACAAAACGTTTGTGGCAAAAGGTGAAGTACAAAAAATCCTCTCTCAGGAAATTTGCCTTTGTGCAGGAACAGTGTCAGGACCAGTGCTGGCTGGCCTTAATCTAGGATGAGAGACTTGACTAAAAAACTGGGGAAAGTACCTGGACAAAGACAGCAGCACTCCCAAATGCTCTGGAGCCCATGAATGAGACATGGTGCAACCTCCCAGCCAGGTCTTGGCCAAAGGTGTTGCACGTCCTGATGCCAAAGTTCAGTCTTCTGTGCTGCTATTTGAACACTTGCCCCATGTTCCACCTCCTGAAAGTGTGGGGAACAGAGCATTTTTCCTTCAGCCATGGAAATGCAATACTGTTCATGCTGGGAGGGACTTGGCAGGTTTGGAACTCAGGGAACTCAGAACTGAAGTCAGATCAGTTTGCTCGGGGCTTTTTTAGTCACCTCTAGAAAACCTCCAGTTTTTCACTGGAGGTTTTAAGTTCCCTCATGAACTTCCCAGAGTGAACAAGATCTGCAAGATCTGATCCTTCTGCACCTCCCTGTAGGACCACCCAGCCCATCATGGTGGCCATCTGCTAAACTCAGCCCAGTTTGTTGGCATTTTGCTTGTGCTGGGGACACAAAAACCTGGACACTGCATCCCAGACAAGATCTAATGGTCCCTGGGAAATGGGAATAGTCACAACCTCTCTGCTTGCTGTGCTCCTGCTGTACATTTCTCACATGTCACAATTTTCTGTGGGTGTCTCAGCAAGCAGTTAGAAAAGTTTAAGGAAAGTAATCATAGGAATAACTTCTTCTTTCAAAACCAGTGAACATCACAGAAGACATGATCATGAGTTTCAAATTTTAAAAAGCTTTAACCCAGAGCAAGAAAACATCAAACAGTGATAATCAAAAGCGACGTCGTTTGACTGAAAAATACACAGCCCACTTATTACAAATCCTGGCGATGATTTCTCTTGCTCCTTCCCCGGAGAAGCCACGCTGCCAAGGGCTGGGTGTCCTGGGGACAGCCACACTGAGGCAATGCCATTCTCCCTTGCTGAGTTCTGCTTCTTGGACACTGATGAGTTGAACTCTGAGTTGATCGAGGTCCCAGGACTGCAGTGGTGAGTGACAGCTTTGTTAAGCTGTGATTGATGACTTTGCTACCAAATTCTGATTAATGTTTCCTCCCAAAGCCTCCTTGCCCTCTCAATATGCTGTCCATTAGCCCCTGCCAATATCTGCCTGGAATAACCTCCTGGCTGTGATGGGCGTTGTGTGATTATGGTTATCTAAACGTGTGAATAATTGGGAGGTTATGCCATATTACATGCTTCATCAAGTCCTCTATTCCAGTTTCAGGGAAGCATTTGAAGTTCAACACTATGTCTCAATTATGCCTGAATTTCTGGCAAGGGGAAAAAAAAAAAAGTCCCATTAACGAAGCTGTCAAAAACACATTCTGCTTTAAATTTCCTGGGACAATTGGACAATGAAACTTGCTCACGCAGTAAAGAGCTGCTTTCTCCTCACAGCATTAACAAGCTCTTGGATTTATTGGATTTCTTTCTTGCTTGGGCTCTGAAATGAGATCTTGATAAAAAGGAGTTGCACAGTAAATGAGTAAGCTCTGTAAACAATAAATTCTGCGATGAAACATTTATCTCCAGACAGTCTATATGGAAAGCAATGCTGTTCTGGTGAGATATGGAATGAGTTTGCACTGTAGTGATATTTGTAAATTATAAAAGAAATAAAATAGGTCTTTGTTGCAGTGCTGGGACAATATTGTTACTGAAAGCAAGACTTCATTCTCACATGTTCTCCGGAGGGCATGGCTCTGGCCTGGGACTCTGCCCCAGGCAGTTTTACACTTCAGGATTTTTATGGGGAGCAAACCTATCACTATTCTGACAAATTCCTTTGAAATTTCAGGAGCAAAGAGCAAAGTGCAATTGTAGAGTTACAGATGTCAGCACTGGACACCATCACAGGCTCTCCAAGGCAGAGCTGGGATTCTAACTGGGAAGCCAGACCTCCGACTGTTTTTTCTCCCAGTGCTCACATTCTGTGTGCTGGCAGCACATTCTGCCAGGACAAGGGAGACTGGTACAGGCTGAGTTCAGTGTGAGCAGACACAGGTCAGGAGGTGGCTGGAGAAGTCCAAGAGGTGTTCAAGGAGAGGCAGGAGAATAGCAATATCCATCATCTCTTCCACTTGTTCTGCCACTGTTCCCAGTGTCAGACTGGTTTGGGACTGGGAAGTCACCATTCAACTTGTTGCAGTGAAGGTAAGTGAAATAAATCATTAGAAAAAAGCTTTGTTGTTTTTTTTTTCTCAAAGACTGTATGAAGAACTTCTTTCTGCACATTTTCTCCATGGAGTGGAGGCCACCTGCATCTTCACTTCCTGCTTAGTTGTGATTGTGTGGAGAGGAAGGATTTGTGCTCCATCACAACAGAGACCAAGCAGGGAGCAGCCCATGGCCATTCAGGGCTGTCCAAGGTAAAACAGGGCAGTCAGTGGAGCCAGAGAAGGGGTGGGGATTATGCTTTATGCTCAGTGGGTGCTGAGCAGGGGCCACCAGCTGTGGCAGCTCCTGGAGGGATGTGCAATAACGTCACCCAGGAGATGATGACAGAGCCAATCCCTCTGTTTGCCCCATGTGTCACCTGTGGTACCTGGACTGGCATGACCAGGGACATCTCCTCACAGCTCTGGCTTCCTTGTGGTGGGAAAGCAGCTGGCAGGCTCAGTGACAAAGCTACAAAACCACAAAATCACCTTTAATAGGGACAGTAGCCACGTAGGTTGTAGCTCTTCTCCACCTTCCCCCTCTTGGGGTCCTTCCCTTTCTCTTGGGGGATGCTCCCTGCTGCAAATCCCACAGGGAACATCCCCTCTCCAGCAGGAGGCTGGCCATGCTGAGTTCACAGTGCCTCTTGCCATGCAACAACAGTGGGAAAGACGAGCCAGTGAAAGGCTGCAGGAAAATCTCAGCAAGGTGAATGCATGGAGGCAGACCAAATGTGTTTATATTTCCCGAAATATTGCAAAATACATCCAGACTTGGCCTACAGTGAAAGCACGAGCACTAGAGGAATCTAAAGCATGCAGATGCATTGCATACCAGCATGGAAAAGTGACAGCAAGACAGGGCCAAAGCAGGCCAACCACACTCCCTTGGGAGTCTAGGAAATAAGTGAATCAAACAGGGCTTGGGGCCAAAACAGGCCAAAACTTTAGGAGTCCAGGAAATAAAATGAATCAAAGTGTGTTTGGGGCTGTTACAGGCCAACCACAATCCCTCTGGAGTCCAGAAAATGAGTTTAAGTATTGTCCAGGCCAAGACAGGCAATTAAGCTTCCCCCCACAGGGACAAGTCAGTTGTGAACAGCAGAAAGTGGGGCCACTCTGCCTTGCCATGGTCAGGACCCCAGAGCACAGGGCAGCAGCCTCCTCCCAAGTTTCCCTTGGGAAGTCCCAGAGGCCCAGGATGCACATCTTTAGCTCTGGGATAGAGTCACCTCCTGGCCAGGACCTTCCCTTCTTAAATTCTCTTTGACTTTCACATTCCCTTTAATCATAGAATCCCAGAATCACAGACATTGGAAAAGACCTCCAGGATCAGTGAGTTCCAACCTGTGACTGATTCCTGCCTCATCACCAGCCCAGAGCACTGAGTGCCACATCCAGGCCTTCCTTGGACACCTCCAGGGATGGGGACTCCATCACCTCCCTGGGCAGCTCCTTCCAATGCTTAGCAACACTTTCCATGAAAAAAATTCCTCCTGATGTCCAACCTGAACCTCCCTGGGACAACTTGAAGCTGTTTCTACTTGTTCTGTCCCTGTTCCCTGGGAGCAGAGCACAAATCCCCCCCTGGCTGTCCCCTCCTGTCAGGGAGTTGTGCAGAGCCACAAGGTCCCTCCTGAGCCTCCTTTTCTCCAGGCTGAGCCCCTTTCCCAGCTCCCTCAGCCTCTCCTGGGGCTCCAGACCCTTTCCCAGCTTCGTTCCTTTCTCTGGACACACTCCAGCCCCTCAATGTCCTTCCTGAATTGAGGAGCCCAGAACTGGGCACAGCCTTTGGTGGCATCACCAGTGCCCAGCACAGAGGGACAATCACTTCCCTGATCTTTTGGCCACACCATTCCTGATCCAGGCCAGGTGCCATTGACCTTCTTGCCCACCTGGGCACACACTGGGCTCACATTCAGCTGCTCCTCTGAAATCTCCCTGGATTTCCCTGGAGGCCCAGCTGCACATACCCAGGTTGAGAGCTGTCCTGGCCTCTCTCTGCCCATGGAAGTCATGCCTGTGGCACTGCTGAATGTCCTCATGGACGTGTTTGCAGCAGCACTGGCCACACTTGCAGCAGCCTTGCCCAAATTTATGGTGGTGTTGGCCATGTTTGTGGCAAAGATGATTTGTGAACTTCAAAAAGGATCACGAATAAGTTTCTTCCACTCTTTCTAGGCTGGCAGGTGGGTCTGGGCCCACAGATGCAAAATAAGAAGCACAGTCTGCATTTGGGCATCTCCACAGGAGGATTTTTTAATTTCTTTTTTTTTGGCAAATGGTCACAAACCATGGGGAGCCTCAGCACCTTCTCCCCGAGGCTGTCACTGCTGTCCCTGAGGGGAGAGAACTGGTGGCCCCTCCATTTTATCCCTGAAGAAAATGGTGGGTAAATGGGGAATAAATCAGAGGAGGTACTGACAGTCCACAGTCAGGCCCAGGGATTTACTGCTGCAGGAGGTTTATTAATAGAGCTGTGGGTGTTGCAGGCCCGTCTGTGATGGGTTGTGGGATAATTTAATGATCAGCAAAGACAGAAAGCTGAGATAAGGATAACTGTGGTGTCCACAATAGCAGTGCCCCCTCTCTGTGCTGGCTTAGGTCCCTCAGAAGGGGCAACCAGAGATGAAGTAAATCATGGTGCCAGAGATGAAGTAAATCAGTTGTCCCTGTCCTGTGCCCCTCCATTAAGGCAAATTGCTCTTCACTTACTCACCAGCACCCACCTGAGGGTTGCAGGCAGTGAATTGTCCCCTCAGGCTGAAGAACAGAGGGGGACCATGGAGGTCCATGAGGACAAACACCACAGGGGGACAGAAGGCACCAGCACAGAGCTGCTGCAACTCTGGAGGGTGCAGTGTAGAGAGACAAACACCACCAGGCAATATCTAAAATGGGATTTTTAACTAAGTGACCCAGTCCTAATCACCCCTGAGGGCCATAAACAGTGTCATGAGGAGTCTACCAAGAGGTACCTGTTGCTGAGAATGCTGCTATCACTCATGGCACTTTTGGAGACCTCTAGAGAAAACAGAATTCTTGGCTTCCTGACACCCTTTACCTTCATAAAACAAACTGAGAACTCAAAGTTGGCACCAGTGGGGTTTCTCTCAGCCTTTTAGATTTGGGCCAAATTGCTACTGAGCAGGGGAATTCCTGTCGTAGGGGGCAGAGATTGAGGCAGCAGCACAAGTGGTCACTATGTACACAACCCAGATTATTGGTGTGTCTTTTCCTGATGGACACACTGAAAAAAAGAGGCAAAAGTTATCTCTTTCCCTGACTCTGTGATGCTGCAGTAAGTGAACTGACTTGGAGCAACACAGCCTGTCAAAATAAATTTATGGAATTAAACTGATTTTCCTGGATTAACAATGCAAACCCATTGAATCCAGCAAAATCACTGCAAATTCCTTCTTATTTGGTTTAGTGGTGGACACTCCCCGAAGTCTTCCTGGGGAAAGTCAAAAACCATGTGTGTCTTGTAATTAGATCTAAATGATTATGAAATTTTGGGAAATTGGTGTTTATGACACCTGCTGAGGTGAACTTCCTCCTCCTGCCGAGAGACGACAACGCAGGAAAAAGACCAAACCTAACTTGTCTGACCTCCCTCTGACCTACGACAAAATCACTCAAGACAATTTAACTTGAAAAAGTGATGGGCTCCTGGTTGTTTGTTGAACTGAAAAAAAAAAAATCCCTTTCACTTCCAAGTACTAATTTTCATTATTTTGCACCTTCCTTCAGGGGAAAATCCAGAGTTATTTTGAAACCACAGGTGATATGACCCATTAAAGCTGGGGTTTAAGCATTGGTTTTATGCAGCAGATGGATAAACTATCAGTCACTCGCCTGTAGGTGGAAAAATCTTTGCTTAAGCCATTAACACTCCCCAGTGTAATACTACCTGTGTTCAGCAAAGGGAAATCTGTTTTCTTACTGTGATTTGATATTGGGAAATAACAGGAGGAGATAAGCTTTATAACAGCACTGGAAACGTGTCTGTGGTAAGAAATGAGCAACGCAGCAAAACCACCTTTGGCATGAGCCTGGCTCCTCCACAAGGAGCAAGACAGCCCTGGCACAGGCTGCAGACAGAAGGGACAAGAGAAGAAGAGCATTCTGCCTCATCCTATGGGCTCCTCCTGCCATGGGGAGGGATGCCCTAATCAATGCAGAGGCAGCAGTGAGGGAATTTCGGCTGCAGCTCTCGCGGAGCACCCGCAGGTGCTCTCCCATGTCACTGCAAAGAGCTCTGCTCCACTGCACAAACCCTGTCCTTAGCTGCTCCCTCGCATTTCCGCACGCTCCAGAGTGTCCAGATCCAAGAGGGGGATGGCTTCCAAGGAGAGGAAGCACAGATGTTGGGAAATCCAGCAAGGAGGCTCATCTAGAGTATTTAAATATGTAGCTGCTGAAAGTGCATGGTTTCTCTGTGGAAACTTGTGCCTCTGACAGGCCCCATCCAACAGTCACTGGAGGCAGTGGAAAGGTGTCCCTGGAGTCAGGTGAGGTTAAGCTGCACTTGCAGAATCTGGTGTTTATGCTCCTTTGAAAAGCAGATACTTAAAAAGCCATTGCCTGCCCATCCATCACAGGGCACTTGACTTCCACATTTCCCCCGAGTTACTGGTTTTCCATGATCCAGACACGTGCCTGGTTCAATGCTACTGGCTGATCTCTCTGTTCCTTGCTGGAAGGGATCTCTGTCTAGCAACTAAGAGAAGGTTGAAGGCTGTGTGTTTATGTTCAATTTATTGTACCTTTTTTTCCTCGTGGTTGTCTCTGTGGTGGTTCCCGAAGTCTCACATGGGGATGCAAACAGCAAAAGTTTCCATTAATGATGATGATGATGATTAATTTGGCCAAGGTTTCAATCCTTCCCACTGTATGAAATCCAGTGTAGCCCTGTCCTGGATATTTTATATGCTAAGTGGTCATTGGAGCCCACTATTTTCTAGCTTATTCCCAAGAAATGTAGGATTCTTTTTTTCCTGTTCCATGCCATGGGGAGGGAAGGACAGATAGCAACACTTTTATTGTCCACTGCCTCTTGACACATCTGCAGCAAAGACTGCAGAGGCCTGGAACAGCTTCCCAGAGCACCAGGAAGGGATTTAAAACATAATCCCATCCACGGATTTAACAAGTTTGAAGAAATCAAACTCAAGAGGAGCCTTTTGCAAGTCCCCACCAATGCTGGTGACTCCAGCTCATCTCTGAGCATGGTGAATGCCTGGATCCCACAGGACTTCCAGGGCTCATAGCTAAAGGAATAACCCAGCTCAAAAATGCCAATGCTCTGTGTGATTAAACTCTTTAACAGCTCACCAAGCACTGGGGAAGACAGATTTACACTAACAGGTACCTTATTTCCTAAATGAGTGTACTCTTGCATTCCTTTTCTTTCCTTTTTCTCTTTTGCTCTCTTTCAACCCTGAAGGCCAAATCCACAACAAACATAAGTGAGATGTGCAGAGCCCAGACCAGTTTGTCTCAGCTGAAGATCCTTGAGAGAGCTTCAGGATCTCTGCATCTCATTTATACAGGTCCTCAAAGTTCCTGACACAAGAACATTTTCCCAGCCCTTTTTTTGTGGAAGCCAGGTGAATCCTGCCTTTTTTTCGCAAGTGATCTGTCTCCACCATCCCTTTCTCTGATGCCACAAGCTTGTGTATAAAGTGGCTGTAGAGAACACCCTGCCTCTCATCTCAATATGACTTACATGCGGTGTCTTTTGGTGGCTTTTTCCTGAAACAGCCTACAAGTGTGAAGCCTTTTCTCTATTTCCCCACTTTCCTCTTTTCTTCCTCTGCTCCTGTTTTCAATCACGGACTGCCCAGGCAGCGTAGTGGTCAGGCTTAAAGACTTGCTAGAACTGGATTCAAGATTTATGAGAACTAGATGTAACCAGGCCTCTCCCAGAGGTTTGGGAAGAACAGCTGGAGTCTGGCACTTTCCATCATGACAAGGACTATTAAAAACTAAGAGTTGAACTGCAAAAAGCCGGGGGGGTGGGGAAATGTTTAGGCTTAAAACGCAAAACAAGCTCCTGCACTATCCAGCCCGTCTGCACAGGGGCCAATTCTGACAGCAAACGCCTTTCGCAGCTGCCGAGACTCGGGCTTATTTTAGAAACCACTTTAGAAACAAGAGGTTAAAAGAAGAGAGGGAGGGAAGGAGGGAGGGAAGGAGGGGGATTGGAGGCCGGGAGCTGTCTGTGTGCGATGCCGGGATGCAGAGCCCGGGCTGGCGGAGCGGGTCACATCCTGCACTGTCTGGAGGCCGTTCCGGCCGGGCCACCCCACCCAGGGCTGATGTAATGGCCCGGCCGGCTGTGTTTGTGGAGATCACCAAGGCGTGCGTGTGTCCGGCCGTCCCAAACTGTGTCCCGCCATCCCCAGCCAGCACGGCAAAGCTCCTGCACAGCAGAGAGGGAGGGGATGTCGGCTGTGCAGGGAAATTTGAAGGCTCTGAGCTGCTGCTTCCACGCTGCGTGTCCTTGGCGTTCCCACCCAGTCCCTGCCTTCCCTGTGTCCCTGTAGGGACATCTCCATGCACAACCTGTCCCCTGTCCAAGGACTGCCCAAGGGTCACCCCCAGATGGGGTTGGGGGGACTCATGGGGCTTTCAGCTGCTCTCACCTGGATGCAGTCACAAGGAGGATGAGAGACCTGGAAGGGAAATAGTGTCACTGCTGAAAACTGGGAGGAGACCGCTGGTGTTAATTCTGCTGGGCAGGTGGTTTGTGCTTTCATTGATGGAAAGATGGGGGGATGCACCAGCACAGTCAGGCTGGTAATTATTCATTTTTAACCATATAACAGTTTCAGACCTGAAGTACCCACTGGCTGAGGTGCTGGTGTTGATTCAGAAGGGATCCCACACTCCTGACTCCTGTGTCTCACTTAAATACCAGCAGCTCTGTGGGATGACTCCATC
Organism: Argya squamiceps; assembly: GCA_037834095.1. NCBI lineage: Eukaryota > Metazoa > Chordata > Aves > Passeriformes > Leiothrichidae > Argya > Argya squamiceps. The sequence goes on from JBBMKD010000216.1 coordinate 59,458,143, forward strand.
CCAGGATGCCAGCAAACAAGGCAAGTTGGATTTACCTACACTTCTTATCTGCCTTTGATCAAGGCTGCTCCATGCTGTTGAATAATACATTTCTAATTCACAAGGAAAAAGAAACAACCTCCCTTTACCTGCTCTGCTTGTCCTGCCCCACGGTTTTATCTGACAGCCACCAGCAGTGTGACATCCCCATGTGGCCAAGATTAGGGGGTCTGTGCCTTCTTTTTTCTCTGGGGATTTTGTCCCCCATTTCAATGAGAATTCTGACTAAGGAAAAACCCACCTTCATCCATTGGCTTTGCCTCGTGCCAAATGGTGTTTCAAAGCTCTCTGTTAGTCCCAGACAGGAGCCATAAACACCCAAAATACTTCACAGGCTGACTTTGGCATCTGTCTGGGTGTCCACACCATGGGTGGAGCATCCCTCTCTCTTGTCCTGCAGTACTAATTGAGGCCCCACACCACCTCCTTGGACCCTTTTTCCTAAAACACCATGAAGCTCTGGAAATTCTGGGGCTCCTGTTTAAGCAAAAATAAACGACCCATAAATCACCAACTCCTGATACCATATTAAAAAATTAGGAATAGCTGCACAGAAGACACCCTCAAGCAGGGGCTGGATGGCAAAAGAAAGGGAATTGAGCCTTCGAATGCCAAATAAATTAAAAAGGCAAATAAAACTGCCACTCTCTAATGAGCAGCAAGACCAGCTCCCAGCTGGTCTTTGAATGAAGCCAGGTTGCCTCGGGAAAGTCTGGTGGGTCTTTTGTGCACAAAGGCACCCATTTGACCCATCAAATGTCCAGACATGGGGGTGGCACAGGCCAGGCCTCCTCGGGGATGGCGGCATAGCTGCCTCTCAGCAGAGAAGTTATTTGGGATCCACATCTGGCAGCACAGGGTAGTCCAAGACTAGGCTTCTCCTAAAATTAAGCCAAACTTGTTCCAGTAGCTCTACTCAGGAAGGGCATCCCTGGTGAAAATCACTTTCTGACCTGTCTAGGTGAAACTAATAAAAATTGAAAATAGCAGTTTAAAAGTTTAATTCCCTGCCTTTGGTTGGCCCCAACACAGCAGTGCTGGCCCCAGAGACTGAGAGACTGTGACAGAATCTTCTAAAAGAGGAAGTGAAAAATACACATATCCATATTTCTGAAATACACCTTTTCCTTTAAGAAATATCCCTGGTCTTGAAGAGTCTGTAATATCATTTCAATACAGCTCGTCATAGGATGTAAAATAAGGCACGGGCTAGCAAACAGTGGGAACATAATTATGATTAACTTTTCCCTAAAAATGTTTGTTTCTGATTGTTTTGGGTTTTTTCTTTTCTTCTTAATGTTAAAAAATCAGCATCTTTCCTTCAATTTTTCATTGTCTCTTAGCAACTGAGCAGTTTTGATCACACACAGCTTGGGTAAGGAGATAGGAAGGGATTTGGCAAACACCACATTCCAAAAAGGTGACCTTTTTCTGCTCTGGGTTTTCAGCTTGGGCAAATCTCTTGGGAAAAATCACAGCCAACACCAGCCCCAGCTGCCCCATAATGCTCCAACACACTGGCAACAACCTCCCATTAGAAACCTTGTTGTATTTATTATTTCTCCTGCTCTTTGGGCCTGCCCTCTGTGTGAGATGGAGCAGAGAGAGGGTTTCCCAGAGCTCATAACATCTGCAGGAGGGTGGGCACAGGTGTGTTTCTTGCTCCATACTTGTTCCTGCTCCCTGAGAGACACAACAGGAAAAATTTGGCCCTGTGGAATTTCACAGGAGAGGGATGTTATGGTACCAGGACTGCAGGCTCACAGCCCTGCCAAGACACAATAAAAAAGAGCTGTTTCATGGTGGAGGAATATGAGGAGCACATGTTTGGTCAAGCTGGTGGGCAGCGTTGTTCCTTCACCTCCCAAGGCTGGCTAAGCTCTGGAATGCCCATAAAAACACCCCCCCACTTCCTCCCCTTGCTGCGGGGGCAACAGAAAAACCTTGATTTCATCCCATGCAATTAAAACAAACGGTTGCCACATGTAAATATTTGTGTTGTTACCCATCTCGCTTCATCTGTGGGGCTCCGAAAAACAAACAGCAAAACACAGCCCTGGCCACTAGAGCAAGGCCAGGAGGGCAAGGGGAGCCTAGGATGGGACTTCTGCTGGATTTTGGATCAACACAGTGCTCACGGAATGGTGCTGGTCCTGCCCTTGGGGGTGTCCCTGTGAGAACACTCTTTTCCCACAGCCTTCCCTGAGCGTGATATCAAAGGATCTGTCACACATGTCCATGGAAAATTCATGCTCCAGAGGTGGAAAACCCATGTTTGGTCTTTAAAACATCCTCCCTGGTGAGGTATCCAGAGCCCTGGTCCTCAGCATGTGTCTGCCACCAGCAGTGGGTAATGATCCCTGTAGGTCCCTTCCAATTCAGGGGATTCTGGAATTCTGTACAGGGATCCTCTCAGCCAGGGACAAATCCCTCACCCCTCATTAGCACCAAATTATTTTAATACAGTTTACACCCATAGGATTGGATCCAGAGAGGGGGAAAACAGAGCTAAAACCAGTCCTGGTTGCTTGTGCCTCTAACCTGTGTGACACCTATGCATGAGCTTGTGAATTATCCAGGTTTGGTTCAGCTCAGCACAAATATTACAAAATCAGGCCTTTGCCATGTTTGTCTCAAGGGTTTTGGCTTTTAGCATTTAGGAGTGAGGTGGATAATTATGCAGGATTTTTCCTTCCCTTGAGAAAAGACACGAAACCTGGATTGTTTCTGGCTTTCCTTGGTGTCTGTCCAAGCAGAAGTTAAAGCTCTCACAGCAATTTCTAAAATCCCCTTTCAGATAACAGCAGCCGGGTTTCAAGGTTATTCTCAAGGGTGTAATAGCAGTATTTCTTCTTTACTGCAATACCATGATCTTGTGCACAGTTTCAAGAAGCTTTAGGACAACTTTAAGACTGGAAAGTGTTTTGTTGGGAAAAAAAAGGAAAAAAAAGAAAAACCACCCTGTTAATTCCAGACTGCTTTCTTTGTGCTGTTTTGAATAAGTTAGAAAGCAAACTGGGAAAATTTAATTTACACCAGGAAAAAAAAATACTGCATTCAAGAGAAAAAGAAAATCTACACTGATACTGTTCCACTTCAACAATTATTTGTAGCATATCCTATATATTTGCATGGGGTATATACACACATATTTATATATATAAATGTTTTTCCCCTCGGGGTTTTCCTTTTAAAGATTTTTGCCTTTTCACATGTGAACTGTAAACAGACTGACAGATGGAATTCTTTTGTATAAACTGTTTCAGATACACTATTCTTCCATGCCTATGTCAGTTGTTTACAGTATCAAAAAGCCACAGATACGCCTAAAAGTAAGGAAAGTTGGAATTTCTGCCAAACATTTGGATACCATCCATCCTCAGAGGCTGTACCCTCGGTGCACGGGGTGGTGCTGAGGAACCTCTCACTTAGAGGCTTCTCCTCAAGATGTGTGTCAGCAGGAGGTTGGGGATCTTCAAAGCAAGGGCTGGGGAGGGAAGAGAGGGGCACTTTTACAGACTGTGGGCCCCCAAATTTGCTGCTGCCAACGTCTACACTTGTTAATGAGTGTCTAATGGGCTGGTGGCTGCTGGGCTGGTGCTGGGAGCATCTGGAGCTCTCCATGTGGGTGGTGCACGGTCCCCATGGCACTTTTTTCTTCTTCTTCTCCTTTTCTTTTTTTTCTAATGTGTTTTCCTTCCTTGTTTTTGTGCCCCGAGTGCCAGGTGAAGAGCGTGACCAGTGTAACCACCATGGAATGGTACTCAGGGCTCTCCATGACTCTGTGTGGGTTTTTATCAGCCTAGTCTGGGCATTTAAAGTGTGAAAAAAGCCCAGAGGCTTTGAACAGTCATCCCAAGGAGTCTTCTTCCTGATTTAAGCTGCCTCAGCCAGCAAAATTTCCAATGCTGTCTCAGGAACAGCTGTTCTGGGTGATGCCCTGCCCCATAGAAGAGCCACGTAGACAAAACTTTTATTTTCTTTGAACTCGATCTCTGGCACTCTACCCTTCACCTGTGTGGTCTTCAGTCATTGAAAACTTCTCCAAATCCTTTGTGCTGCCTTTTTTTCCTCCCCAAACCATGCTACATGGAGGAAGGAAAATGGCCACACATCCCCATCACCAGCAGAGCCTGGGCTGTCATGCACCAGAGTTAAGCACCCTGAAAAATTCCAGTCATGGCCCATCAGGAAGACCACTGTGCCTTCAGGTCTGAGGGATCAGAAGACCCTGAAAAGTCATAACAGCTTTCAAATCCTCTCCCAACACTACAAAAAAAAAGAGGCCCCATGACACAGAGGAAGGTTCTGTGAGATTTAGAGCTTAGGGAAATTAGAGAAAAGGGCCTCTGGATGCCAGCAAGTACAACTTGTCCCCAGGGATTGTCTCAGGGGCCGACCCCCTTCCTTCCCAGAAGACATGGTTTGGCAAGATTTGGGGTTTGTTCACCAGGACATTTATTCATCCAAATTTGGAGCTCAAAAAGGTGCCAGCACTAAACGCCTCAGGAAAAATCTTCACAAAAAAAAAAACCAACAGCAAACAAACCAAAGAAAATAACTTCCAACTGGTCAACACACCCCACTCCATCAGAAGTTGTTCTACATCAAGTCAAGCCCATAATCTCCACTGGATCGAGATCACTCAGGAGTTTGTTTGCATGAACACCAGTGATGCTCTGGCTGGGGAGTTGGGATCCAGCTTTGTCCTTTTCCTGGCTGGAATGCCAAAGCTTGTGGGCACCAGCACAGACTTTCAGCTCAGAAGCTGCCCAAGCATGGCTGGATGTGGAGCTTGGTCTGCCTGGACAACCAGGAAATCTGCCCTCATTTACTGGGCCTGTGAAGCATTTATTTCATGAGTCCATAACCTTCTTCATGTCACCATATCCATACTGAGCCACGTCTCCACATTCCCAATGGGAATAACACATTGCAGTGGTGGAGATGTGGTGGCAGGCTATAAGGATGGATCAAGAAATGCATGGAAAGTTCAAGAACAGACCTAAGAAGTTGCTGTTTAGGTCTCCATCCTACAAGGAGCCAGGTGTCTCCAGGCTCCCTCTGCACCATAAATGCTTCAGCTCTGGCTCATCCTTTTCAAAGCCTGGATCTACCCTCCTTTTCCATTCCTCAGCTGGGAGTCCACCTGACCTGTCTCAAAGATTGTCACCTGGGGACTGTAAGCAGGATTGTTGGATGCATCCTAAAGCATTCCTAGATCACTGCTGTGCCACTTTGGTAAGAGAAACTGGGCAAGGCTGACTGCAAAGCGGGGAACTCAGAGGATGGGAAGGGAGAAGAAGAAGCTCAGTAAGCAGGTGGGGAAAATATATTAATGAATCAGTGTTTTGCTGGAAAATGGAGGAGGGACATGACTGTGCCAAGAGCAAGCTGGACTCTGGAGCTGAGCATGGACCCCATAAGGTGGTCCCTTAAGGCCCTGAACCCACACTGGCACAGAGAAGCTGTGGTTGCCTTATCCCTGGAAGTGTCCAAGGCCAGCTTGGATGGGGCTTGGAGCAGCCTGGGATGGTGGAAGGTGTCTCTGCCCATGGCAGGGGGCTGGAATTAAATTATCTGGATGAGATGATCTGTCCCTTCCATCAGAAATCATTCATGATGCACACTCTTCGTGATTGAAGTGCCCCTTTGCAGGGCTGTGCAGAGTGTTTGAACCTTGGGCACCTGCCATTTGCAGGTGGCCACATCAACAGGTCCTGTCCCTCCTCCTCTGGTGCTGCTGAGGAGCAGAGAGCTCAGAGAACATGCACACCCCAGCATCCTCCCAGAATACAGCTGGGATGAGAGGGAGGGATCTGGGGGAAGGATGAAGCCATTGCAGAAACTCCAGTTGTACAAACAAACCCTCTGGAAGTTGTAGCTCTGAGATGGAGAACACCAACATAAAGGTGTGTGACACTTCTCCAGCTCTCCTGGAGCACTCAGCTCCTTTTCCAGGCCAGCACAGGTTCCTCTGGCTCCAGGGGAATCGGGCTGTTCTCCTCTGAGCCTCCTCTGAGCCTGGAGCTGCTGTTCCTGAGGTCTGTGTAGCCATGGTGAGCTCTGTGCTCATGTAAACATTGCACAACCACGAGCCCCCGCTGTCTGAGGGCAGCAGAAGCACCACTGGGCTCCTCCTCTTTGGACTGCTCTTCCTGGGGGAGGGCAGCCCTTGGTGGAGTCATGGCAGCAACCCCCGGAGCTGCCGGTGCACCCGCAGCACGCTCTGTATTACGCTCACATTGCTGAGAGGATGGGTCACATTTTTGGGAATCTGCCCTGACCTCCTCTGGTGATGATGCTCTGGCTTCCTGAGGATGGAGACATGGAACAAATTCTTGCCCAGACTTGAGGAACTTTACGACATTGGGTGATGAAAAAGCTCCTGAGTCCTTGCAAACGGGGCCTTGCCTGGTGGACACCCCTCCAGGAGGTGGGATGGGGACAAGGTGATGGTGTGAGCAGCACATCCTGGGGGAAATGGGGCACAAAGCTGGAGGAGAAAGCACTCTGGATCTCCCCCATCACTTCTGAAGTTCTGCCTCATGGGGACAGCAGGACCATCTCCAGCACAAATCCTTGCTGTGCTCCTTGCTTTGGGGGCAACAGGGTTTGCAGATAAGACCACAGCCTAGTCTGTGATGGGGAGAAACCTGTGGACATGTTTTCTGCACAAACCCACCTCCTCTGCTTGGAGAAAGGAGCAATCCTGTCCTGTACCTGAATTTAAGACAGACTGGATGATGCTCCCTGAACTGTTTTGCCACCTGCAAGTACCAAGTTATTCATTTGCACACTGGAGTGTTCTTTGGAACTTCAGATTTAGAAATGCAGGAAGAAAAGATTGCATGTGGGCAGCTTTAGCCCTTCCCAAGGACCTGCTGGCTGAGCTGGTGGGAAACTTCAGCTTCTCAAACGAGACAAAGCAAGGTGAAAACCACTTGATTTGTCCATCTCCATCCCCAGCAGCTCCTGGGAGGAGAGGGGAAGCTGCAGGAAGGGCTGGCTGGGTCGAGAGGGACAAATCCATTCTACAGGCTGGGGTCAGGCCACACTGGGCATTCCAGACCTGGCACAGCTCTGGAGGTGGTGGAACAGTGGGAGACACCCTGTGAGGCTCTGCCAGTGCAGGGCTGGGAGTGCTCTGTGTGAAACAGGAGCACGATGCACAGACCTTCCACGCCTATTGGAAACAGATTTTTCCTTGACACACAACACAGAAGATTCCTCTGGAATGAGAGCCCTGACCAAGGCTGGGCAGCAGAGAAGGGTTTCCAGCTCCTTGCAGAGAGGAAGGAAATCCGCCCGTGGGACAGACGATATTGTCTTTTGTTTGGCTCTGCAATGCTGATTAATGAATGCTTTTTTTTGATTTCACAAGAATTTCTGGGGTTTGTAAACTTTCTTCAGAGATTTTTCTGGAGGGAAAAATGGAAACCGTGCTTGGGGTTCTCCTGCAAACAAACCACTCAATATTTTCATTCAAATAAAACTTTTCCACGGATAGCAATGGGGATTTCTCAAGCAGTGTCATAAACATGGCAGGCACTGCATTATGAACTAGATAAAATTTGTGTTTCAGCAGCAAGAACTCAGGTCAGAGCCCTCTTCTGATGGACCTTGTGTAGCAAGACACAACCTTGCCCTGAGGACTTCAGAACAGAAAAGACAAAGGGCAAGAGTAAAAAGAAAAATACTAAAAATACGCTTTAACAGATGGGGCACTGAAGTGGCAAAAGATGAAGTGATTTGTTTGACGTCAGGATCATGGGAACATTAAGCCAAAAAGAGGAACTAAATCCATCCCTCTTGGAAGGCTCAACACATATCTTTAACCACAGACCATCCTTTCCCTCTGGTGTCATTGACTTTTGGCCGAATCTTTGCTCTTCACTTGGGGATAGCACTTGGTGCAGGATTATTTGCTGAGGATCAAGCCCCTTATTGGAGTGGGTTTTGGCTGATTCATCCAGTCCATTACCTGGCACATGGGCAAAATGCATGATGCCTTCTTTTTTCATCAATCCCTTCTGGAGAGACCCAGAACCCTGATAAAATTTTTCTCTATGTCAGTGTAGGCAATGCTGGCAGAGATCTTAGGCTGGGCCACTGATACAGTAATTAATAATAATAATAATAGCCAAAATCACACCTGGATCTCAGGGGCTTTCCTTGGATGCCTGGAACCTGCACCCAGGATTGGACAGATCCTGCAATGGATCAGAACATCCCTGGCAGTGCCACCTCTGCAGAGACAGAAGGAGAACAAGGAGTTTATCCATCATCTGGTAGCTGGGGAAGACATTTGGGCTTGGTTTCCTCCCACCTGGCATGCTGGTGGAACACTGGCAGCACTCCTCTGACCATAATGGAAAGCATGTCCAACACATGGCCAGAATCTGGAGATTTGCCCTCCCTTTGCTTCCTGTGGCAGCACAAATCACAGGATGGCCAAGGGAACTGACCCTGCTCTTTGTCCTCCTGCCTTTCTCACAGCTGCTGGACAAGGTCAGAGGTCAAATGCACAGCCTGGTGATGGGGACAAGCCCCTTGCTGTGACCCCAGGAGGAAGGGACACTTCTGGGAGGGACAGGCTTGGGAGGCAGGGTGGCAGTGGGGCACTTTGCCGAGCCCTGCTGGGCCTGGCGTGCAGAGCGGGCTGGGATTAGGGCTGGAACTCACAGCATTTGGGTCATTGTGCAATGCTGGGCAGCTGGAGGGTTTCACTTTTCAGAGGGGAAAAGAAAATGTGAAAAACTAGAACCAGAAAAATATTTTGTTCTATCCCTTTTTTTTTTTTTTTTTTTTTTTTTTCTTCTTTTTTTTTTTTTTTTACCTATCCAGAGCTTTCCACAATGCTGGTGATTTAAACCAGGCCTGGAATATGAACACAACTCTAATATTTCTACCTTCCTGAGTTACATTGATGAGTCAAGGAGCTGGCTGAGGCTGAAATGCAGCAATGTATATGCACAGGCTATGGATGAAACCTCCCCTTGCATGGACACCTTGTCAGCCAGGGCTGGATCCAGAAGGTTAATAATGTTCTGTCCTTCATGGGAAAGAGATATGAATTTAATTTAAAATCTAGACATGCCTTCAGCTCTGGAACAGAGAACACAAAGCTAATTTCACCAACAGGCAGAGGGAAATGGAAGCAGGGCACATCCTCAACTCTGCATCCAGGCTGAGTCTGGCCTTGGAGCTGATTTCTTGGGACACTTGAGCCCATAGGTGTAAGGAAGCAGGGCCATTTTGGGGGGAGGAATGAGGGGCTGAGAAGGGGAGCAGGTGCCTGGGGTGCAGGTGAAGCACTGGAGTGCCAGCATCCCTTGCTGTCTGGACTTGGAGGCAGCAGCAGGGAGAGCTGCAGGTGACTTCACAGGAACAAGGGGATGGAGGTGGCCTCAGTGACAAATCAAAGCAGGGAAGTCCCAAAGCCAAACCACTGCCTGGTGCTGGGAACAGGAACTGGGCTTTGCTCTCTGCAGCCCAGCCAGAAACCCTTAAAACGGCCTCCTCTCCCTTTTCATCCCTCTTCCACATCCTCAGCCTTCTCACAGCTTCCCCCCCTCCATCCCCCATGCCAAATAAATCTCCTTAGAGTTTAAATAAATGCCATAGTGTCCTAAAATTCTTGCAGCCTTGGAGAGGGGGGAAAAAAAGAAAAAAAAAAAAAAAAGAAAAAAAAAAAAAAGAAAAGAAAAAAAAGGAAAGGAAAGGAAAGGAAAGTTCTTAAACCTAAAAAAGAAATAGTAGATGTGCATCTTCTTCCCTTTGGTCTCTCTGAAGGCTATTAAGTGATGCAGGGTGACTGTGGACAGGTACATGCAAATAATAGGATCAAGGCAGCAGTACAAAGGTTTGTCTCCCAATCTTAATGCAGGTGTGGGAGACACAAACCAGGTGGCTAAAAGGCTCCTTTGTTTGAAGCTGTCAGGAGGAGAAGCTGATAATCTCATGCCTCATCCCTAAACTCTCTTTCAGCTGTGTCAAGGCATCTCCTCACATCAGGAAGTCTGCAATGACATGGCTATGTGCTAAGCTCAGTTAATGTGGTCCGAGGTTTAAACACTTCAGGTTAAAAGTGGATAATTGGTGGTAGTGGATTTTAAAAGCTCACACAGGTGCCTTTGAAAAGAGGTCAGGAGTCAAGTGCATCTCTCCTATGAGAAATGGTGAGCCTTTCCTAAGGAGATCAAAATTCTTCCACGGAGAGCCCCAGGGCCTTGTAGGAACTGTTATTAATTTAGTCCTGTATGTTCCAAATAATGGAAAAACGATACCATATGTGTACAACGCCGAGGAACCGGGGCACGTTCTCTCCGGATAGATAAACTTTCACCTGGCACTCCCGCATTGTTAATTAAGTAATCCCCTCTCAGCCCGAGCAGGAGCAGCACGGGAGCTGCCATCCCCGGGGGTTCTTGCCAAGTGAGGGTGGGGGACACCACGACCTCAGCTCGGATGGTACCCCTGGGGCTGAGGACACCTCCCCGGGGGGTTGTCATGCCTCCCACTCAGGTTTTCCAAGGAATTTGGGGCTCTTTGGCCGCAATTTCGCCCCCACGGGTTGCTGCAAAGCCACCCCCGCAGGTACCCGAGCAAAGCGCACCTTGAAAAGACAACCGCTCTCCCCTGGCGCGGTGCTATTTTCTCCGATTGTGCTTAATGAAGGCAAAGCTGGAGGAAATTAACATCCAATTATTTTCTTAGGGTGGATTTCTTTGTGCCGGCCGCAGGACACGGACCTGCCCGAACACGCAGCAGATGAAAGCGGCTCCTGCCCGCGGCAGGATCGGGTTGCAAAAGGCACCGAGCTCTCCCCGGCGGAGCCCTGCACCTGCCCGCGGTTTAACAGGGCTGGGAGTGGAGAAAACACAGCGGATAAAGGCCAGGAGAAGCTGGTTTTTCCCCCCTATATTCACCATCTGTTCGAATTTGCGGTCCGAGCACCCAAGATGACCAGCGCCAATAAAGAAAACAGCGTCATTATCACCCAAATTTGCATTAAATGTGCGGTTTGGTCTCTGTTAGGGAGTGGTAGCTGTTACCAGCTCCTAATTCCGCTGCCTGAGGTGCCTCTAATTTCACGGTGCCAGTAGCTCCTTTGACTTTGGAACCTTACTCTTTGCCATTTTTGGTGAGTGCAGCCCAAGCACCCACAGAAGTGTCATGTGAGAACAAGTTTATTCCAATTATTGAGAGAACACAAGGAATTTGCTCCTTGAAAATATTCAGGTGAATTTGTTGGTATATTCTGAATGGGTTGATACAGTATTTTTAGTGATAAGGCATCTCCCCAGTCCTGCTGGCTGGATTCTTTGTGAGCAGGTGCTCATTTTGCCAGTTGTTCAAATAAAATAGCTGTTTCTGTCCTTACTTTTTTTTTCCTGTTTGTGCCTGGGATAATTTGCCACTGGTGAAAAACATGTATTTATTGTTGTTGTTATTATTATTATTTGCAATAAATTTATTTGTGTGACAGTAGCCAATCAGAGGGTCTGAACTAACACAAAGCAAAAATATGGTCCCTGCTCCAAAAGTTTTAAATTCTCCCAACTCCCCAGACGTTGAATGGTGGCTCAGAGTTCATCCCTTTCATTTCAATTTCATGTGGCATAGAAACTGAACATTATAGGGGGGAAAAAACCCAAATGAAGCCTTGACCTTTGTAGCACAGTCCATGGGAATTATAGAAGCATTTCTTTTGGATTTATTTCTTTTACCTGAAAAGCAATGAAACCAACTTTAATAGGATGGTTTGGGTTGGAAGAGACATTAAAGATCACTTTATTTGAATCCCTGCTGTGGGCAGGGACACTTTCTACTAACCCAGGTTTCTCCAAGTTCCATCCAATCTGGCCTGGAGTATTCCAGAGATGAGGCAGCCACAGCTTCTGTGAGCAGCTTGCGCGAGGTCCTCACCACTTCCCTCACAGGGAAGAATTCCTTCCCAATATCCCATCTATCCCTGCCCTCTGGCAGTGGGAATCCATTCCCCTCTTCTCCTGTCACTCCAGGCCCTTGTCTGAGGTCCCTTTTCCAGCTCTCTTCTAAAAAGTTTCACTTTTGACAAAATGATCTTTCCCGAAAGGAAAAAAATATCTCAAAGACAACTCCCAAGCACTGGTTGTAAGGAAGTTAAGAAAAGCACTTTCCCTTTTTTTATTAATATTGTTTGGTGGTGAAATGGCTTAATGGCTTGCAGGGTCAGTTGACAGATAGGAGGTAACATTGTTCTTCTCCTCCAGCGAATGTAGTGTTTGGCACGACTTCAAAATAACCCTATTGTTTGTCATCTTCTCAAAATGCACTATAAAACCCCTGTTAAAAGGGAAGATAACGTTTTCTAAGCATAAGTCAAATGCCGGGCTGCCTTTTTTTAAAGCTGCTTGATGAGAATTAATGGCGTTGGATCTCCTGTTTTAAACACATTTGGCCAGGTTTTCTGGAGGCACCTAATTTATCTTGAGGCTCTTTCATCTATTATCTAACTGTGAGCTTGTTCGTAGCTCATCAGCCATCCTGGTTTTGACAGGGGGCCTTGTGATGAGCAGCCAACAGCGCAGAGTGTCGGGGCCGGGCGTATCTCCGGCAGGAAGGTGATGGGAAAAGCCTAACCTTCTGCCACTCCTCCCAGCACTCACCAAACCCAAAAATAGAGTCTTGGATCGTCACACAAAGCCCCTCAGCATGGTTCCTGCAGCCCAGTGTCAAAGAGGATCCTTGTGGGATCAGGTCCATTTAATGGGGAAATAGTACCCTCAGAGAGCTTGGGGTGGTGTTTGGAGAAATGCCCCCTAACTGAGGGGGACATTCTGTGACAGAGAATTGCTTTGGCCAAGGCACAGTGTCCATGGGACCATTAGGAAAGAGGACAAAGCAGCAGAAATTTTGAAAAAAAAAGACCAATCAAACCCAAAACCTTATCTAATAAGGGTGGGAAATAAAGAGCTTATGTAAAAGAGCAATTTTTCCACAGTTCCCAAGCAGGAATTATCTGGTACATGATTCAAGACCATCACAGATGTGTAGATTTTGGGTGTGAGCTCCCCAACCCATTCTGGAACCAGCCAGAGGAGATTTGCAAAAAACGAGGCCGTCGCCTTTTCCTTTTTTTATGCTTTCAGCATCCATGTACGCGAGCGCTCGGAGCGGCAGCTACAGAGCTGCTGGAAAGTTTGTCACCATAACACTGCCTGTTTATGCTTTGTGGGGATGAAAGAACAGCTTTCTTCAATTAAGCTTTGTACTTCAGCTGGCAGGCGGGTGCCGATTGTCTCAAACTCCACCTCTCGGCCTGGCCTGGCCCGGGGAGCCGGCAGAGGCCACGCACAGCAGTGCCTGGCCCTGCTGAGGATCAAATCTGCTCATGATGGGCAAAGTGGGAGCAATCCCACTGGGAACAGCAGCCACGTGCACCCAGGTGGACTGACTACTCCAACCTGCTGGAATTTTCAAGCCGTAGGATCACAGAATGGGTTGGGACAGGCCTTTAAAGGCCTTCTCATCCACAGTGAGCAGGGACTTCTACCACCAGGCCAAGGTCCTCAGAGTCCCATCCAGCCTGACGCTGAATGTTTATTTTCCAGCGATGTGGCATCCACCACCCTCCTGTGCCAGGGCCTCACCACTCCTGTTACAAAAATTTTCTTCCTTATACCTATCAGACTCTCCCCTCTTTCAGTTTGAAACCATTCCCCCTCATTCCATCCTTTCTTGACGCTTTTCCTCTTCAGTCCCTGCTCCGTGCACCTGCAAGGAGCTGACATAGCATGGAGAATCTTGAGGGTTCCTAACGAAGAGTTCAACCTCATTTTAAAGCCCATGGTGGTGCAGGGACAGCACTCTTTCCATTGACTGGGGCAAGTTTTGAACATGTTGCCTGGATACCTGGCCATGGAACACAGCATGTGTGAGCAGCCGATGGATATCTCTTTAATAAGAAACAGGGCATGGGCAGGGAGCTGCCTCAGTGCCAGTGTGGATTTATAAGGCACTGACTGCTCTGTGTCAGGCAGATTTGCACATTGGGGGAATTTGGAGGGGGTTTATGGCTCGCCGGAAGCTGATAGCAAAGCCGTGGCAAAAAGTCAAAATGCACCACCCATGGCAGCCCTTCACAGGGAAAACTGACTTATAAAACAGGATTTAGAGAGCGCTGTGATTTTGCTTCACAACTCCTGAAGGATGAAATACGTTTCCTGAGTTAAGATACAACAGAGAAAAAAGCATGTGGAGAATGAGATGAACGAATGATAATTTATGATGATTAAAATCAAACATACATCTTCACACTCAAGCAAGAGCACATAAGATGCCAACAGCTCTCTGCTATTTGTCATCCCTGTTATTTGTCATCTGTCCTGTTGTGCTTGCATCTTTCACCATAATCACCCTACAAAAGGAGGGACCACAGAGATTGTTCACCTGTCCTACCCCCTGCCAGGGGCCAGAAACAGGCTGCGACCCTGGGCTGCCACACAGCTGAAATTCCTTTGCTGAAGCCAGAACTGATTGTGGTGGCTTTTTTGCATGTGCCAAACAGAGATTCACCGATGGAGAAAGATGAATATGGGTTTTTTTGTGCATGTTCTATGCTGACCCTCTTAGCAGGATTCCTCTGAGGCGGGTGAGTAGTGAACAGTGTTGAGGCATGAGGAGGCAGCAAAATCGTGACCCAGGAGAGGAGCTCTACTTCTTCCTGGCACTTGGAAGTTAATTGTAAATCCTTTCCCTGAGAATAAACACAAGCCCCAATGCTGTGAGATCCTGCTCAGCCTCAGGAGAAAGAGCTGCTCTTCGTGCTCTGAACTCAGGCTCTGATTATTTATTTATTTCCTTTCGGGCTTAAAATATTTCTCGACAATAATCAAGGGAGAAACAATGGCCCATTCACTGAGCTGTCCCTTGTTCCAGGTCCAAGTGGGCATTGCTACTGAGAACTGCACTGACCCGGGGCTTGGCAGACCCAGGTGCAACATCCTTCTCTCCTGGGGATTTCCAGCCTAACCCTGAGCCAGGTAATTGGGCAGCTAAATCCCTTTAAAAGTCTGAGCCCTTTCCTCAGCTCCCTCACTGTAATTCCTCTTCTCACAGGTGGGTTGTGAGATTAAACACATGAAAGACTCGGAGGCACCAAATGCCGCGGTGATGAGACCCATCTGACAGAGAGATCAGCTAACCCAGGGCAGCCGAGCTGGAAAATGCCTTAGATTTTTCTCCCCGACAGCAGGATTGCCTTGTGGATAATTGATTTCCCCCTCGGAAGGCTTGAAGTATATTTTTAGGGAACGCAAACATTTTTATTTTCACTGCCTATTTTTCTTTCCTCCTCAATAAATGGCTTTTCCTCCGCACGGGCTGGCCAGCTGCTCTGAAAATTCGAGGGGAAAAAAAAAAAAAAAAACCAAAAAACCCTCATTAACTTTCCCAAAGCCTTAATTGTCCCATTTATTTCAGGGCAGTAGGAAAGCCCATCTTTCAGTGGCTCCCTCGCCCTGCTAACAACTCACCGTAATCCCTTCCATAATCCCCAGGAATGCCGATCGCTCCGGCAGAGTTTGATTCTCCTTGCTGATGAATTGCAGGGTATTTTATATCCTCTTGTCACAACCTCCTTCTCCTGCCTTTGCTCTTTCAGCAAGGAAAGTCACTTTTATGTTACCCATCTGGGCTTCCCCCACCATCAGCGGCTTTTTTTTTTTTTCCTCTTAGGTACACAAAAGCAAATGTTCTGGGAGCTCTTTAAAATACCTGAGCAACTGGTAGTAAATGAGTAATTTCCTGTTGTTCTAACCTCTTTTTTTTTCAGCTGAGTAGTTATCTTAGCTTGGCATGTCAAGATAGTTGCATCATCTTCAGTGTTTGTGTGGATAAACATTATCTCAGCTCATTCCTGAGCTGATCGAACTGATTTTATAAACAGCCTTTCCTAGTGGAAAAAGGACTGTTGTGGGTTTTTTTTTTTTTCCTTTCTTCCTTTTTTTTTTTTTTCATTTATTCCAGGAGTTTGGTGGATGCTGGAATGCAGGAAAACTACTGTATGTGTGTTTGCATTGCAGAAAGTGCAAATCTGTCCATTTGAATCTTTTTTGAGTGAGCACAGTGGGCAAACTAGGTGGTTTTGGAATGACCTCATCCCAAGATCCCGGCAGAAAACAGCCCATGTACATAGCAGAGTCTGGAATGTGAGCAGGACCTCATTCATAAACTTCCTTACCATTTCTTTACACTCAAAGGCAGGAATAAAAAGCAGCCAAAATAAGCAGAAATGGTGTTCCAGAGTTAACCAAATGGGAAGATATATAGATGCACTTTTAAATTTTATTGTATTATTGAAGTGAGATACTTTTCACCATCTGCAGGAGGTTTGCTGTGGTGATACATTCATTCTTTCTCTTGGATCAGACTGGAAACTTTATTAAGCTTTTTTTCTTTTCTTTGTTCAGAACCTATTTGTTTGTGATAACACCTCCGTTTTCTACCAGCTGCCCTGTTTCAGTAAAAATACAGAGCCTGAAAAATGTGTTATAAGAGGTGATATGAAAAGACTGAAGCTCAGAGGCCTAAACTGAATTACAGAAGGTTTTTAATTAAAGCTGTTAAATAGCAAGGGGAGAAAAACAATTAATTGTTGTACTTTTTATGAACAAAGGTACTTTAGGTCTTCATCCTCCTAAGCAGGCAGGCAGTGAGCAGCAGGTATGTACACATGAGGTCATCCTGCTGGGCTGGAGTGAGGATGAAATAAATTCAGGGTGCAAAATCTGGCTGGGAGACTCCTGTTCTCTCCACCTGGCTCCCTGGTGGCATTGGCCAGAGGTCACCAAACAAGGGACAGGCAAATCTGGACTCCTCAGGCATTTCCCTGGTGAAATACAGCATTTTTTAGGCACATTTGGAGCTTCAGCCAGATGTGAGCTCCACCATGCTAAGCAACATTTTCACTGCTTTTAAGTCCTTTTTTGTCAGCTTGGCAGTTAAAATTGGGCTGGATGGTTATTGCAGCCACTGGAAGAATTTTTCTGTGGTCTAATATAAGTGCAACCAAGGAACTCTGGCATGTGCCTCCAGCAACTTGGATTTCCAAGTGGTCTTACTTTTCAGTGCTGGACACTCCCAGGAGGAACTGAGTTTCCAAGAGAAGATGACAGTGGGTGTATTCAGTCCAACACAGCTGTAGGTACGGTACAAACATGCAATTAGAGACAGTTCCTGCCCTGGAGAGCTTGGAGTCTAAATAGACAAACAGATCATCTCCAGATGGTAGGGGCTGAGGGCGAGTTGGTGGGAGAGCGAGTGAGTGCGTGGCACTTCTGCTGCTGCTGGATGCACACAGATGGTCAAAAGGCAGGGGAGAGAGAGAAGAGCCTCAGGCCTTGCACTGGGAGAGCAGGGAGCTCAGATTTCCTGCAAAAAGCCTGCAGGGGTGGGGCTGATATGTGGCTGTAGGGCTGGTTACTGCAAGGGATGGGGAGAGCTGGAGGAGGGAAGAGCAAGGAGAAAGAAGGAAGGAAGGAAAGAAGGAAGGAAGTCCATTTATAGCAGCTTCCTCTGAAATGCAGGGGGGGGCTGCCAATGCGTGTCGGTGCCTGGTGGTGAAGAATGGATGTGATTTAACTTTATTAGACACTCGGGAATTTGCTGTGGAAAAGAGGATTGATGGAGAGGGCACAAATTTTGGCCAATCTGTAAATGAAGAGCCCAGTGGTGAAGAGCTTTTCCACCTCTCACAATTGCCAGCCTGGACAGGGGGACTCCTGTCCCAAAACCAGGTTGCAGATGGGGTGCTGGAGGATCACAGGAGCAGAAACCCTCCAAAGGGAGTTACAGGCAGCCATGTCTGGCTCTGAAAGTCCCTGATCTGCAAATATTTGGGAGCTGAATAAGTTCAGCCTGGTCTAGAGAGAGATGTCCCTGCCCATGGCAAGGAGGGATGATCTTTAGGTTCCCTTCCAACCCTTAATATTCTGTGATTCTTAGGGGAGGTTGTACAAATCTCATTCTCTTCCCCAGGCCTGTAGAGGTTTTGGTCACTTCCAGAGGCAGGATGTTTGGTGGCATGACCCAAAGGATTGCTCCTGAAGTCCTGCTCCCTGTCATTTCCCTGCCTTGGTCACCTCAGCCTCCCTTTGAAGGGAGTGCAGCTGAAGTACAGAAACCACTGGTTGCCCAGGAAAACATCTGAGGATTTATTTCATACCACAAGCACTGTAGGTGGCTGTAAGGTTTGGGAGGATGTAGATGAGGATATGTGGGGAAGTATTGAATGGTGGCCAGAGCAATAAAGAATAAGAAGAAAGAGGCACCTCTCCAAGCAGGGCTTCACCAGAGTGGGCCAAGGAGCAAAGCATCCACCAGCCATCAAATGCCACATGGCTCTGTGCTAATTCCAGGAGTTCACCACCAAACATGGGAAAACTCCTGTGTTTAACTTGGCAAGAGGAGAGCTGATTTAACTGGTATAGCAGAGATGTAGCTGTGCAGAATAAATCAATGGGCCACAAATTACACAGGAAATTTGGGTCTGGCGTTCAGGGTCGAGGAAGGTGGGAAGATGAAGGAATTAAAACCTGATACCTTTTTAAATATTGCTTCAGGGTAGAGATGACCTTGCTGTAATTCTTTGAAATTCCCTATAAAAAGGGCAGGAATGCATGGCAAGCCACCCTTTTCCAACAGATATCTGGTGACACAGGGAGCAAAACTGGAGCAGGCAGGATGAAAGACACAGCAGTAATCACAGTCCTTTGGATTAAAAGGAAATTAAACTGAGGTGGGATGATTTGGATACGATGAACTCATCTAGACAATCACCTGCCCTTCATATGGGCTAAATTTCTAGAGGAAATATTAATTGGAGGAGGGTTCTTACAAGCTGTATCTGGAGTGAGACCCATCAATGGTTTCATCTGACAAAGTGACTTTCTCAACTTGTGCCATGTCAAGGTTCTGCACTTGGCTGCCACCAGGAAAGCTTTGGTCTTCTAAAAATAGAAGTTTTACCTGTTTCACACTCAGTGTCTTCAGATTTTTTGTAAGTAGAGCTTTTTAACCTAAAAAGAAATAATCATGATCAACTAAGTACCATTGTGCAAAGCAGAGATTGTAACCAGTTAGGATGGAATGAACGTGTAAAGGATCTCCTTTGAAAAAAACATTCATTGTCAAATAAAAACTCTGCATAGCTGAAAATATGTTGCTTTAGTCAAATGGAAAAAATATACACCTGGTGTCTGGTAAGAAATTTGTTTAGTTCTGTTTTCCAGCAAATTAATCTTATTTTGTGTTTGTCTGTGTTTGCTTGTTTTTCTGCTAATGCATTTAGCTTTCCATCTAGCCCATCACCCTATTCCATCTAGTCTAGACTCAATTTCCAACTGTCTTGTGATTTGATTAAGTTGAGCTAATTCTCATCAGATGATTTGAAAACAACATGATCCAGCTTCTTCAGATACCTTGGCAAGCTGATCTCTACCTACTTGAACTGCCTGGGATCGCTTCTGATAATTCAGATCATCTGTGATGCCTTTAGGGACTGATCCAAATTGTGCTAAACCAGCACAGAGGTTTGCCCTGGTCTAACAGGCTTTGGACCAGCCTCTCCAAAACAGCAGGTCATATATCTGACTGAAGGTAAAGTGTCTGGCTAAGTGCCTACAAAATGCATTGTAATACAAGCTGGGGATAATCAGAAGACAAATTTTGTGTATGTGCAAAGTATTAGTGCCCTTAATGATAAAATGCTCGTGCTTGACATAATTTTTGGGAGAGGCTTGGAAACAGCAGGCTCGAGCTGCTTTCCACGTGGGAATACCTTGCAGGCAGTAAAGAACAGATGGAAAAGATCAGCATGAAGGGAATGAAGTGCTCCTCATGCTGCAAACCCCAGGATCCATGGATGTGAGCTACTGTTATGAACTTTGTTATGAACTGTTTGCCCTAAACAGGCATCCTCCCAACCCTGGAAAAGCTTTCCTGACAGGGACAGGCCATGCTCATTGTCAGCTGAACCTGTTTGGGGAATGTCTCTGGACAATCTGCTGGTTCTCCTTCAGGGGATTCTTCATTCCCTTTGCACCCTGAAAAGCAGAGAGCCCTGTGGTCCCTTCTCCTGCAGCAGGACACAGCTGATGTCTCAGGGACATCATTCTCTCACCACCTCTGGTAAGGTCATGGGCAGACACCTGAGCACACGGGGAGAGGAATGGTTTTTGTGTCCCCACAGTCTGTCCTGCTCTGTCACACCTTGGAAACTCACATCTGCAGTGCAGTCTGCATCTTCCTGAGCTGCAGGACTGGAGCCACCAAGTAATTCAACCAAGGGAGCTTTAGGACAGAAGGAAATTGTGGTGGAATTCAGAAAAGGTCTGTCCACACCGAGGCACTCGGTTCATGGTTTTGGCAGAGCCCTTTATATCAGCAGCAATGCTTAATCCCTAAACAGATGGGCTGAAAAATCACTTTGTGATATGGATGGGCTGTGAGGAGAACCATATTCCTAAAGTAAGGCTCTGGATGTTCATTCAGAGGTTTTCCAGAGGGCTGCCTTGTCTGGGGCCCAGCTGAGCCAGCAAATGGGTCTGTCTCCCTGTTCCTGAAGTGCACATCCCTGAAAAGCTGTCACAAAATGCTCCGGCCCTCTCCTGCACTCCAGGAGAAGGTGGCAGACAGTAGGTGACTGCATTACCTGTGGTGTTACCCCATAGAGATGGGATGTTTTGGCAGTGACTGTGGTTCTACACCAGGGTTTTGCTCATTATTTGTTGTCCAGAGGTTTGGAGGGTTTTTTTCCATGCACCCAACCAGCATAGACATGTTAAAGTGACCTGTTCAATGCACCAGTTTACACTTGGTGGCACTGCAGATTTCTGTCCTGTCTAATTTTGTGGCACATTCCAGCAGCCCCTTGATTTTTTCTAATTCAAGAATTAAAAAAAATCATTACCAATAGGAGCTTTTGCTACTGTTATTGCTTTTGATAGCAATCCAAATTTAAAAATCTTCAGTTCAGTGAGTATGTCTTAAGTGCCCAAAGTCATATTTGCTAAATTTCCCTTTCTTTCCCTCATGAGCTTCTTATTTTAGTCTTTTTTTTACTGTCTTCCCAGCTGTAATCCAGCTCTTCACTGTTCAAAGTGTAGCAAAAAACAAAAAAACAACACAAAAACTTAGAGAAGACAAAAAAGTCTAAGTCTATTTCTGCTCTACTAAAGTTCTGAAGGATGTGGTGCTTCACCTTGAGTTACTCCAGGACTCGAGGGCAAAACATTTCCGAAATTCTGCATCCTTCATCTACAAAGTCCTTTCCCTTGGACCAGTCCTGGGGCGATCTCATCCCCCAGGAATGCAACATCCTTCTTAGAGTATGGATAAGTGGCTGGGAACAGATGCTTGGTAAAACAAGGAGACCAGGGAGTTCTCAGCAAAGCTGGAACAGATGTTGTTCCACAGTGACATTGTTCTCCCCTGGAGTCTATTTAATGATGTCTCAAAAAAAAAAAAAAAAAAAGAGTTCTGATTTTTGTACAAATTTTTCTATTTTCCTGCAGCTTCTTATCCAACTTTGCAATTCTCCCTGATCATCCAGGCATCTCCACACACTCCTCCACACCAGACTGTGCATTTCACCTGCAGTGTCACATCTCTTGCTGGAATTAGCCATCGTGGTGGTCCTATGGAAAATATGACAAAACTCTTGAGGAGTAACTGCTCTGTCTGGCAGGGTTTTGCCGTTCCATGTCTCATTTAATGTTGTGCAGGTGCCTGAATGTCCAAATGCTTCTTGAGCTCTGTCCTGAGCTCTGGCCATTTCCCTGGGGAGGCTGTTCCAGTGCCCAACCATCTAAAGAGCCTTTTCAAATATTTCATATTTTCCTAATATCAAAGCTAATCCCCACCCCCAACACAATTGTAGGCACCTCAGTTCAAGTGATTTTGGGTAGTTTTGGGCCAAAATGCCTTTTTAATTTTTTTTTTCTTTTTGTGCAAGGAATCAGGACTCTGAGGCTTTGTGTGTTTTCATCATGGTCAGATTCCTTCCCAACTCTGCCCATCCAGGGAAGGTGAGCTTCACATGCCAGCAAAGAGAAACATCCTGCTGGTAAAAGTCTGGCAAATTAATCAATTGCTGGTACATTCCTGCCCTCCCAGTTGTCTGGCAACACAGGAGACCTGAGTGGAGTCTTCCCAGTGGAGAGAAAACAGGCAACACCCAATCACCTCCTCTGCAAGAACACACAGAGCAGGTGCTGTTGGCTTCAGGAGGGACTGCAAAAGATTTATGGGATAGATCAGCAAAGCCTGAGCCCAGGGTGATCTTTTCAATAATCAAACTCACTGCCTGCAGACTCTGATCCCCACCTAATTTCTGCTGTGGTGTTTTACAAGCAAAGCTTGGGAAAGCCCAGTGCTGGAGAGGACACACAGGAATACTCAAACCTTCAGGGTTGTGTAGGGATAAAATGAGGGGTAATGACTTCAAACTGCCAGAGGGCAGGGTTAGATGGGATATTTGGAAGGAATTGTTACCTGTGAGAGTGGGAAGGGCCTGGCACAGGGTGCCCAGAGCAGCTGTGGCTGCCCCTGGATCCCTGGAAGTGTCCAAGGCCAGGTTGGACAGGGCTTGGAGCAACCTGGGGTAGTGGAAGGTGTCCCTGTCCGTGGCAGGGGGTGGAATGAGATGATCTGGATGAGATGGGCTTTAAGATCCCTTCCAACCCAACCCATTCCATGCATCTTCCATCAGTGGCTCATGTTGCAGCTCTCCTTGTTGGCTGAAGATCTTTTGGAGACCCCACCTGGACCCTCAGGTGCCTTGAAGCTTTTCTGGAACTTTCTCTTCCTGTCATCAGGCAAGCAATTAGAATTTTGCCTGATTTCTGATTTACAAAATAAGAATCCTACCATTTTAAGGAGCTGTTTTCCAACAGTTAAGGTGTGTGAGGTGCCCCTGGGAGGATTGTGGGTCAGGAAAGCGTCTTGGCTCAGGGAAGAGAAACATCCTCAGCTTTTGAAGTGTCACTGGTGTGAATACACACAGTAAAGCAAAGGGGTCAGCAAAACCCACATGACAAACAACCAGTAAATACTGGAGAGCAGCAGGTACTTGTGCAGAAGCAGAAACCAATCCAGAGACAAGCAGACAGCTCAAATTCACGAGCAGAGATAAAGCCAGCTCAGACCTTGACCTGCCTTGATCACAACCCAAGGAAGACTTTTATCAGATGTGTTTAAACAAATCGCTTCAGTGATTCCTGACTTGTGTCAAGGGAAAAATATATTTTGTCCCTGAAAGAAAACTCTTACAGTTCCTTCTAAACTCACCAGTAAATCAAGACAAGCCAGAGATCTCAACTTAGCAGCTGCTGGTCTTCATTCTCCTTGCTCAGCTGAAGGGAGGTCTCAGCTTTTGGGAGGACTGTGCTTGTGCAAAGCAGCAGAACCAGCTCTGCACAAGGCCCAGGGGCATTTAGAGGAGCAGACTGGCACTGCCTGAGGTACCAGAGTGAGTGGCATGGCCAGGAGCCTCTCCTCACTCTGCCTGAGGTCCCACTGACTCCAGCAGGGAGCACACCAGGGTTAGCCAGGGGCTAACCCTGCTCAGCAGCAGATTTCAGTGTATTTTAATATAAAATCAGTCTCCAGACACACTGTGACACTCCCAGACACTGGCAGGGAGCCAGACCAGTTCCAGATCAAGCTCCACGCCAGAACAGAAGTTCTCTCAACTCAAGAAGCCCAAAAGGTCAGTCAAGACCCAAAATACAAACTCAAACTCTTACTCCTTGTCTTCCACTGTGGAGACTCATTAGATGGAGTGCCAAGAATCTGGAATGGAAGGGAATCATCTTTACAGATTAATTTCTCCAGGCAGCAGATCTGGAGTGGCTGCAAAGAGATTTTCTGATATGGTCACATGAATGGTCTGAATCACCTCTGGCCTGGATCAGGAATAGTGGGGAAGCAGAACCAGGGCAGTGACTGTCCCCCTGTTCTGGGCACTTGAATAATGTGGAACTTGAATGAGGAACCTTGAATAATGAGATCAGTTCTGGGGTCCTCACTGCAAGAAAGAAATTACAGAATCATAAAATGTGTTTTGAGGGGCTGGAGCGTGTTCAGGGCAGGGAATGGAGCTGGGGGAGGATTTGGAGCACAAGGAGAGGCTGAGGGAGCTGGGAAAGGGGCTCAGCCTGGAGAAAAGGAGGCTCAGGGGGGACCTTGTGGCTCTGCACAACTCCCTGACAGAAGGGGACAGCCAGGGGGGGATTTGTGCTCTGCTCCCAGGGAACAGGGACAGGACAAAGAGAAACAGCCTCAAGTTGTGCTGAAGGGGGTCAGGATGGACATCAGGAAGAACTTCTTCCCTGAAAGGGTGGTCAAGCACTGGAATGGGCTGTCCAGAGAGGTGTAGGAGTCACCACCCCTGGAGGTGTCCAAGGATGACTGGACGTGGCACTCAATGCTCTGGGCTGGGTGACAAGGTGGAGGTTGTCCACAAGTTCTACTCTGTGATCTTGGAGGTCTTTTCCAACCTCAATGATTCTGTGATTCTAGGAAATAACCACCCCTGAAAGACAGAAGGGGAAGAGCAAAAGCACAACCCTGCCTTGTGTCAGCACAAAGCCCCCACCACAGTCACAACCCTGTGCCATGACCTCCCGTGGGGCCACATCCATCCCACCCCCTGCCTCTGGGAGGATGTCACCACTGACACTGATGCTCTACCCCTCAGGCAGAATTTCATCTTCCAAGATTATCCCAGACTCCCATTTGGCCTCCCCATGGCTCCCATGCCCTGCAGGGTAGGTTCAGCCTGTGTGATTTGTCAGAGGTCAGGTGCTGCACTCCGGCAAACTCCGGCAGCCTCTGTCTGGAGTTCACAGCTATAAATAGGGGCTTTCACAAGGCAGTGCCTGCACAAGTCCTGGCACAAACAGTGTGGAGCACTCTGAATGAGCAGGGTTTGGTGGGAAGAGCCTGCTGCCCGCCTGGCTTGGCAAACCCCACGGCCCTGTTTGGGATTAAACACTCAGATATCCAGCAGAATGAGCTGTTATCCTGGCTGAGGCCATTCCAGCTTATTTCATAAGTGACTTAGACAGATGTTTAAGGGATTTATGTAAGGTTGGCTGAAGTCAAACACAGGTGTAAGAGATGAAAGGGGAATGGGAAAAATGCACTGTGATGATCATTTTTCCATTTCTCTATTTTTTTTCCCTGGCTGTTGATTCTAGTGCCCTTTCCATGCAATGTCTGTGCTGTGAGTCACTGAGAAAAAAAAACAAAAAAAACACAAACTATTTTTATTTACTACCAGTAAGGAATGAGGTTTTACACAAAGCTGTGCTGTAGCTGTGCTCTCTTCTCCTGTTTCAGCTCTCTAGTTTATTTTTGCTCTACTTCAGCTGCTTTCTGCTCACAAGATGTGCTGAGCAGACATTGCCACTCTGAGGAAGGGGAGAAAATTAAAGATGTGGAAATTCACTGCAGCCTGCTCATTATTTGCCTTTCCCAGTGTATATTACAAGAGTCTCATGCCTGCCTGTGCCAGCCTGGCCTCTGGATACCTCCAGTGGTTATGGGATAAGGCTTCACATCTTCCTGTGTGGTTCTGGAGCTCGCCAAGGTGGGTCAGCAACAAAGAACCTGTGATGTGGTTCTTTAAGACCCTTCACACATCACTTGCAGCCTTTCCCAGAGCACTGCACAAGAATTTTGTCCATGGGGTGAAAGTCCCACCTCACACCAGATTTTCTATCTAACCCAACTTGGCACCCACCAAGGGAAGCTCTGGTGCAGAGGGATGGAGAGGAAGGAGCTTCTGTAGCTCCTGGGTGGAGGGGAGTGGGTGTCCTGGAGCATCCCTCTCCAAGGAAATCCCTACACCTGACTGAGCAGGGATTGTGGGACAAACACAGCCCAGCCCACTGCTTTTCCAAACAACATAGAGTATCTCATCCCATCCTAATGGGCTCTCTGTTGATTCTAAAATTTGCATTGGGATCAGGCCTTGAAATAGCACCCACAAATCCCCCACGGGCATCTGTGATCACATCCAGAAAACAATTACTCCCTCCCAGCTTTCCAGGTGCAGGAGTCTGTGTTCCTTGGCATGCTCTGGACACATTTTGGGCACAGTTCAGGTCTGGAGCCCTGAAGTGATGATGGGTATTTCTAGGGGATATTTTGGTGTCTGGTCTATCAAACAGTACCTGGGAAGGAAGGGCAAATCCCTGGGATCCACCTGGGTGGGATGACTCATCCACCTGTGTTAGCTGGGAACATCCAAAGGGTGGATGGCTGAGGGACAGTGTCTGCCTTTTCCAACCCCCATTTCTGTGTCTCCCCTTTGCATTTTCCATTCTCACCTTTACAGAAAACCCCTTTCTGCAGTGGTGCAAAGCTCAAAGAGGTGCAAAGCTCAAAGAGATGCAAAGCCCAAGGAGGAAGACGGAGAAGACGTTGGTCCCAGAAATACTTACAAGAGAAGCGAGGGGGGAAGAGAGCACAACTTGTGGGCAAATCCACAAGCTCATGGATTAATCCTTGTTAATTCCAGAGCCTGAAACCCCCAGGTAAAGGCAGAGCATCCCCATCCCCTGCTGGCAGGGAGGGCTGCAGGGAGGCAGCCGGGGAAGGTCACCGGCGGAGGCGGCGGCAGCGCCAGGAGCTGAGCTCACATCTCCCGGCTCCCCAGCCAGTCCCCGACCCACAGGGCCATTTTTTCCTCTCCGTTCTGCCTCATTAGCACCAGTAAGCACTTCTGTCATCAGGGACACGCACACTCTGGTGGGGAGTGTAACAGAAATGCCTATTAATAAATGAAATAATACTTTCCAGTTTTCAAGGCTCTCGGTGGCGGCCGCTCAGCAGCCCTGGCTGAGTCAGGCTCTTTTATTTACACCCTCAGCCCTGCCAAACCTGTTGTTTGCCATGGCCTGGGCTTGTCCAGGGACATACCCAGCTGCTGAAGGATTGCCTGGAGCTGGCCACGCAGGCAGCCCCAGATGGGGACCCGGGAGCCAGCGATGCCCGTGGTGCAGCAGGAATGGATGGAAGAGCAGCCGGCGGGGAAGGGGCCCTGGGCTGGGCTGTTCCAATGAGAGGACAGGGGCAGCTTCATAACAAATGTTTTGTGTTAGCCCTGAGAGCCTCCAGCCCCATGGTGGGGATCCATGTGCAGGCACGGAGCTGGGGCTGGGGCAGAGTTATTGCTCCATTCTCCTCACAACAATGTCACACCACGGGACGTGTTTTATGGGGACATTAATCCGCACAGCAATGGCCTGACTGCGTCTCACCACCCGAGGTGTGTATTAGCTGCCTCTATAACATAGACTCCAGTGGGTTTTATTGCTGTTCCAGGATAAATCCTGGGGTTTAGAGCCTTTTAAAACTCTCCTGTTAAGCTCTACTCTTCCAAGTCCCAATCCAGATAATGGTGGAAAAGCCCCAAACCTCCTCACCTTTGTCCTGTCTCTCAGTTGATGCCCAAGTCAACTCAGGCTTTGCAGACATCAGAGCTTTCTCCTGTATTTCCTGGAAGAAAACAAGGATAACAAAGAGATTTGGTATGTTCCTCCTTCTATTCATGCTACAGCTATTGAGACTCAGTGCAATGAGTTTATCTTTTTGGACACCCATCACTGTATCCAAGACCTCTCTGCCACCAGCACCTGAGTTGCCATCACCTTTTGTATCCCTGAGAGTCAGCTGGGAGCTGCTCCCCCTGTCTCTCCAGTCCTTGCTGAATCTATTACTACAACAAGAAGAAGGATTACCAGGAAAGGAAAGTGTTCTGCCCTTAGGAGGTATTAATTTTGTCAAGATAGAAAGAAATAAAAAACAGAAAAAGCCCAAAGTGAATGTTTTGGCTGGTGAAACAGAGCTGGAAATGATCAAGAGCTCTCACCTGGCCTGAGTGCCATCTGTGAGGCACCTGTGGCATCACTGTGCCCCGGGGCCACTCTGCCATAACACGTGGGGCCGAGCCATGACTCTGCTTTTTAGCTACAACTGCAAAAATCCTCTTGGGAACAGCCTCCCCAACCTGTTTAATTTCCATTTTCACCAAACTCTCTCCATCCACTGCCCGAGGATCAGGTGTTTGTCATCAGTGTCCTTGTTCTTTCCCCCATGCCCAGCCATCTCCTTTGGGAAGGTGACACACTGTGGTTGTAGGGGGTTGGTTTTCAGGTGCCTCACACTCTTCCCGTGCTCATCCCACCCAGCTGGATCCATCCTTCCCTTTCTGGAGGAACAACCCGAAGCATTCCTCGCACCAGAGACCTCCCAAAGAGAAGTCATTTCCTTGCTGAGGACCAAATTGCATTAACTCATT
This sequence comes from Argya squamiceps, assembly GCA_037834095.1. Taxonomy (NCBI): domain Eukaryota; kingdom Metazoa; phylum Chordata; class Aves; order Passeriformes; family Leiothrichidae; genus Argya; species Argya squamiceps. The sequence continues at coordinate 59,486,536 of JBBMKD010000216.1, forward strand.
AAGGCTGCACATCTTGAGCCAGCTGTCACTCTTGAAAAGGTCCCCACTTAGCATTTGACAGGAATGTCAGCAATTCAGGTGCCTAATGAAAGCTAGGAAGGGTTTGTCACTCTAACCATGCCAATGGCTAAATTCCCTGTCCCTCTACACTCCAGGGAATGCCATGTCACAGGATATGCTGCCCTCTCCCTGCAGTGGGGGGTGAAAATGGCACCAGCCATGGGATAATTTGTAGACAGGGAGAAAAGACTTGGTGTTAGGAAGGTGATCTTGGAGAATTTGCTGTTGTCCCATCCCTGGAAGTGTCCAAGGAAAGGCTGGATGGGACTTGGAGCAATCTGAGATAGTGGAAGCTGTCCCTGCCCATGGCAGGGATTTGGAATAAGATGAGCTTTAAGGTAGCTTCCAATCGAAACATTCTGTGCTTCTATGATTTGACCATTCTGCCTTCCTCATTCTGGACTTCCCAGATGAGCAGGACAGACTTTTGGGATCTTGCCATCATCCCAAACAGAGATGGTGACAGTTGGCCTTGAGTCATCTCTGACAAACACTGGCATTAATTCTTGGCAATTCTCTGTCACGCTGAAGGAAACCTTTAAGGAACAAAATGGTCACCCATTAAACAAATACCCTGGAGATCCTGACAACAGGGGCTTCTGCCTGAAACCAGAATTACTCTTATCCCAATATCCACTTTTAGGCTGGTGGTCACTCAGCTCAGAGAGGCCAGATCAAATTGCCAGAAAATCATAAATTTTAGGACGATCTGTTTTTCATGTTTATGAGGACACCACAGCCCCATACTAAATCTCTCCTGGGCAGCATCCACAGGGGCATTATGGTTTTCTTCCTAGGACTTTCCATCCTGGATGATGGATTCAGTGATCACACGTGGGGTCTCCAGGAGAGTGGCTTTTGGGGGGGTGACCAGCCTGGGTGGGGGGTTGTGTTTTGTGCCACAATATTGGTGACGTCTGCTAAAGTGGTGGTAAGAGATCCCAAAAAGGGACATTTTGTGGTAGGAACAACAGGCAAGACAAACTCAGCAGTTCCAGCTGGCATGGCTGACCAAGAACAGAATTTCCACTGGCATTTTATTTGAGATACCTCCTACGTTAATGCAATCACTTTTTCTCTACACAAACACACTGGATTTCTAAAATTCAGTCCATGAGGAGCTTTCCTGAACATCAAAACTGGACTCAACCAAATCACGCCTCTCTGCTGTCCCCATCAGCTTTAGGAGATGCTGTTTGAGGATCCTGTGGCACAGAGGAAATGTGAAACACATCTGATGCCTGAAAGCTCTGTCAGGATTTCCTCCAGAGGCCAGTAAGCCTGGCTCTGTATTTAACTCTTATTTAACAATACTCCTGTGGAGAGGAGCAGCACAGATCTTTTCCTATCCATTCTTGGAGGAGGTGGAACTGCCAGCATCATGGAGAGATGTCCCACCAGCTTATGAGCACAGGCTGCAGAGGGAACCTCAGTACAATAGTATTCCAAGAATGAGAACATTTCTCCCACTGCTGCCCCTTGGGATGCAGAGGAGTCACCATACAAAACGCAATTCTTTTCTGGCTGGGAAAAAAAATAAAAATCCTGAGCAACTGCAAGACAATAGCTGGGCCCCATTGTCTCCCCTCGCTTTCAGGAGACATGTGTGGGAGATGTGTGAGGCTTCCCTTGCTGCACACTGAACTGGCAGTGCCACAGGCAGCTGGATTCTCCTCTGCTTTGCATCCAGGGATGATTTTGGAAGCTGAAATCTCACTTTAGCCATGAACAATCTGTGAGGGTCAGCTTGCTGTACTGCTGGGTGCTTATCTGGTTTGGTTATCAGAGTGACAGGATTTTTCTCCCTCATGGAAAAGTCATTGACAAAGGAGAAAGGAAATGAAGCTGCTGTTGATGATGAAGCTTTTGCCTGCATAGTGGTGGGTTTGGCAGCTCTGGACTTGATGGACTCAATCTCAGAGGTCTTTTCTAACCTTAACAATTTTATAATTCCATCCTTCCCACCTCAGTCTCGGTCACTGGCCTTGCACAATGACCACAAGATGACACTGTCCTGGCATCCAGATAGTCCCAGATGAGCCATTCCAGCTGGTTGCATACTTGCATCCCTCTCCCAAATGGCCACACCATGCACATTGCCCTTCAGCTTTTTGCCAAGTTTGCTTTATACAAGCCAGAAAAACTGAAGAGAAAAATAGCTCCCAAGAGCTTCATCCTGCTCTGCAAGTGTGTCTCTGGTTTCTAAAGTAAAGAAAACCTCCAAGAAGCAGGATAAAGTGAGGAGAATTACTTCCAAATTCTGGACAAAAAGAAATTTTAGGCCTTGAGGTATAAAAGCTGGATGTTTAAAAAGGAGCAGACTTGTAGAAGACCACCAGCACCAGGGATGTGGAACTGAGAGCTGGGTTATCCCTGCAGGAATCTCTCCCAGCTGATCTCTTCAGTGTTCAATGAGGACATCACAGTTCTCTTGGTCTCCTTGGATAAAACCTTCTCCAGGCCTTGGACAGTGGAAGAAACAAGGATGAATCTGAATTAAGCATATTTCTAACCTTCTGCTGCAGGGGAAGGGTCCCATCTTGACCCTCACAGAGCAAATGGAGTCACACCAGTGACCTCCTGCCCCCACCAGAGAGTGGGGAAAGGAAGGTCACCCAAGAGCTGTGTTCTTGGAGCACACTCAGCTCTGGTAGTGCTGGGATCTAATGAGACCCTAAATGTAGCAGAACTTAAATCTTTGCCAGAGACAGAGGAAGACTTTCCTAAATCCCAAAGTTTATAGGGTTTTCCAGCACAGCCCAAGGCCATCCCAACACATCATCAAAGATCTTTGGTGCAAGAAGTACCAAGAAGGGGTGGAATCACCCTTGCTCTATTATTGACCTCTTCTCAAACCCTGGCTTGGTATCAGGGAGTTGAGCCAGGGGATATTTAGCTTCAGGACTGGTTCTGACTGAAGTTCAAGCTCAAACCACTCTAATCAGAGTCCAGCATCATTTTTTAAAGCCCAGGCTTGGCTGGGCTGTGGTTCAAAATAAAAAGTCCCCACTCCATGTTGTGCTTCCTGTGGAATGTGGCTGCTCATGCAGCACATGGGATCCATGGGATGTAGAGGTGGATTTGTGGGCCACTTGTCTGTGGAGGAAGGACTGTGCAGTTTTTGTTTAGTCTGGTTATAAATGTCATACGTTATATATCCTTCACCATTTCCTCGTAAGACTACTTTGCTAATGGATATCTGCACCAGGAAACTTCTGTGGCTAGACAGCCAAAATTTTACCTTCTTCACTTTCAGCCCTTCCTTATAACACTGTAATTCCTCAGGATTTATGTCATTCCAATATTTGTTTCATTCTCCCCCAGTTGCTGCTCGCCAAGCCAGTGATATTTCATTTATTTTAATCTTTCTTCCAGAAATTCCATTTTTCCAAGCAGAACCTTGGTGCTGGTTTTTTTTATTCCCCTGATGTTCATCTCATTTGCCAAGGGAAGGCTAAGGCACTTATGCATTATATTCCAAGTGAAAATTATTTTATTAGTGCAGTGCACCAGGCTAAGAGAAGAACTTTTCTTAACCAGAGCTAAACACCCACCTCACCTTTTAACTTTGGTAACTGTGACATAAGAACTGAAACTGCTGGATCTGGTTAGTTTTAAAAACAAAAGAAAAAAGAATTAAATTGAGAAATTTGGGGTTTTTTGGTCTTGCTGAAACTACTCACATATAAGCACCAGCAGTGTCATGTAACACAGACAAATCTATTTTTTGTGGAATAACCAGAAGGTCTTTTTTTTCAGGAACACGTAGATCAGTTACATGCATTCTCTACTCGTTGCCATTTATAGTTTTGTGTATAAGGAATTTAAACTCTGGGTTGTGCTGCCCTGTGTGGAGGGGAACACTTGGCTGAATAAACCTGACAAACTGTTACATCAGACCCGCAACAGGCAATTACTAATTATTGAGGGAAATTGCTTCATACATCAGTCGATACATCATGTTGAAATTATTTTACCATTAAAGGGGGAAAGATCAGTTTGGATAGGTGTGCAGCCATATTAATAAATTATTTTTGGGTGCTTCCTGCTCCATTTGCATTAGCCTTTCCTCAGGGGATAAGATTTCCCTTTGAATTTTGCTGAAATATTGTCGAACACACCTATGCTTGCAAAGTATTTGACTGGTGAAAGGGAAGGAGGAAGTCAAGAACTGGTTATGATTTTTAGCAGTTTTAAAAATACTTATAGCATTTTAAAAAATTACTAACAGAATTTGAAGAAATAATGAGTTTGCAAACCTCTCCATAAAACTATGATTTTCTTTTGCATGGTTAATTTTGCTCACTGGAAACTGAGTTTTCTGTAAGACAAATTTTTTTTTCTAGAAGCAGAATATTGAATCTGTGACAGAGTTGGGAAAATAACAAAACAGATGAAACAACATCATGTAGGTCTCTTTTAAGACACAAAAAATATGTATTTTAGCATTTTTTTGAAACAGGTTTTGCTTTTTTTGAGTAATCTATAATCCACTTTTCTTTTTTTGTCAGAAAGAGAGAACGGTCAGGAAAACTCGTGTTTTAAGAAGTTGGATCCGAATTCCTGGATGGATTCTCCTCAGAAAACTGTACTGACAAGGAAGGACATTACTGACCTTTACATAGTGATAAAATGAACTAAATTACTTTATCCTTTCTTTTGTAAATAGGATGTGACTTTGGGGCTCATGCTTGGGAATAGTGTAACTCCACCAAGATGAATATCCCTGTTAAAAGGGAAGACCTGAAATTCCAGAGCAAGGAAAGGGGATTCCTTGCCAGGGAGGTTCTTGGTTTGTGGCACCTTGGTGCAGCACGACTGGGCTCCAGGTGTGACAAGGGACCTCAGAGTGTCCCCTGGGGGTGGCTCAGGGTGGGCGATGCCTGCACAGCTCCCCAGCACTGCTTCCCACGTCTGCCCAGAGCCATGTGTCTGATTTTCCATCTCTTCCACCCTTGGGAATGCAGCCATTTATCCTCCTGCTGCAGGAGGCTCCTCGGCCCTTCCCTCCTGGGGAAGGAGCCCTACACACAGCCCCAGCCCCACACGTTCCCCCTGGCCCCTTACCCCACACCACAATTTCTCCATCATCTTCCTGCCCCTCCCTTCAGCTCCATTCCCCTTTCATCTCCCCTTTCTCCTCCCTCATGGGCTACCTTTGATTTTCAAATGCTCATATTCCAGTCCCTCCTTCTCTGGTGGAAACTTTAACAAATGCACCAACATCTGCTACAGTTAGTCATCACACTTAATGTACAGGATATTCCAGCTGGCTTCACTCTCCTTTTATTATGTATTGGAAAGAGGTTTCATCTGTGCTCCTCTGGCTTGGCCAGACACACACCCAGACTCACCTCCACGTGGTGTGGACACAGCTGGGGTACCATGGGGTGTCCCTTGGCCACCTGCCCATGGCTTCCCCCAGTCCAGCACCCCACCCGCTCTCCTGTTGCCCACAGTGGGATGTGTTTGGGTTGTCAGGTCCTTCTTTGAGGAGATGTGATGAAGGCAGCCTGAGTTGGAGCAGTGGTAGAGACAGATAGACTGTTCAAGCAATTCCTGATGGCTGGAGATGGCACCAGCCTGCATGGCAAGAGCTCCTGGCTTGGGGTTGGGTATGGAAGCTTGTGATGCCTGCAGGCTTTCCAGGCAAATCATTAAAAGCCCACATTAGCAGGAAATCAGTATTTTTCCAACACTGAGGGCAGAACAACCACCCTCCATCCCTGATCCAGGGAAGATGCTCTGTGTCTTCACAAAAGAGACACGAAATGGATTTGCTTTCCAGGCAGATCATTAAAAGCTCACATTAGCAGGGAATCAGTATTTTTCCAACTCTGAGGGCAGAACAACCACCCTCCATCCCTGACCCAGGGAAGATGCTCTGTTGTCTTCACAAAAGAAACCTGAAATGGAAGAAATGCCAGTCCAAAGCCCTCATTTCATGGAAAAAATAAACAAGAATGACCTCGGACACCACCACAGGGACTTTATCCACAGCAGACTAAAACCACAAAAGCTGCACAACTGCATTGTTGGGAGTTGGGGTTGCCTGGAGCATCAGGCAGGTGAGGGTAGTGGGGAGGAGAGGAGAACAAATAAATACCTTCAGTTAAAAAAAAAAGAAAAAAAAAAAAAGAAAAAAGAATTTTTGAAAAATCTGGTGTTTGGGTTTAAAAAAAACAAACATATGCTCCCCTTTTCCTTCCAGCAAGTGTTCACCAGTTTTCTTACAGCACCGTGGTTAAGCGCTGGCAGCCATGGAATGCTGCGTGAATTTTGTTCAGAAAAATACATTACTGAAGGAAGTTGCCCCAAGATAAGAGCAGAAAGCAAAAATTAAAACACGAGAAGGCACTGAGGATTTAAAGACTTCAAGGTGCACGTCCTGACGTGGGGGCCTGGCTGGAGAATGAGGAACTGCAGAGAGCTTGAATGACGTTGGTCCCATCAGGTGTGCGCTGAGGAAAAACACAACAGCAACACACTGAGGCCATGAACACCCCCAAAACGAGGCTTGCAGCTGACTTCACACATGATTTCTGTCCTTGGGAGTTTCCAGCTAATTCCCTTTGCAAGACGAGCGGTTTATTTGCTTTCCTAGATAAATATGGACCCACGTCATGCACTTGTTCCCCCGACAACACTTTACAAAAGGAGCATTTTTCTCGAGCGTTTGATCATCCTTGGAAAAGAAATAGCAGATGGTTAACACAGTTGTCGGCTTGCTCTAATTGTAGGTGAAATCCCCGGGTCAGGAGGATTTCCAGCTGCTAATGGATTTTCCTCATTTTGGTGTGAAATCAGTAAGCGTAGAAACTGTGCTGCCAAACTCTGCTCTATGCCTCGGTCTGGGTCTCTAAATGTTATCCTGAGTAAGTAAAAGCTGTGTTTTTCAGTAGATTTGAGGGCAAATTTGTATTATTCCTGCTAAAAAAAACATTTTTCAGTCTTATTTTCTTTCATTGCCCAAGGATTTCCCATCTCCTTCAGAGACCAGCAGGTTACATATTCTTCTCAGTGAGGGTGGGGAGGTCCTGGCACAGGTGCCCAGAGAAGCTGTGGCTGCCCCTGGATCCCTGGAAGTGTCCAAGGCCAAGCTGGATGAGCCTTGGAGCACCCTGGAATAGTGGAAGATGTCCCTGCCCATGGCAAGGGTGGGACTGGATGGGCTTTAAAGTCCTTTCCAACACAAACCACTCTGGGATTCCATGATTAAATCAAAGGGTGATGTGAAAGCAGCATCTTTAGTAACCAGATACATCTCAACCTGCTGAAAATGAGCAGGCAAAAGACAGACTCATAGAATCGTTAAGGTTGGAAAAGACCTTTAGGATAATCAAGTCCAGCCATCAGTGCAGCACCACCCCCCCCATGTTGGCAATTAAACCATGTCCTCAAGTGCCACATCCACATGTGTTCTGAACACTTCCAAGGACAGTGACTGCAACACTGCCCGGTCTGTTTTAATGTTTTATGACCCTTTCCATGACAATTTTTTTCCTAATAGCCAATCTAAACTTCCCCTGGCACAACTTAAGCCATTTTCCCCTTGTCCTGTCCCCTGATCCCTGGGAGCAGACCCTGACCCCCCTTGCTGCACCCTCCTGTCAAGGAGTTGTGCAGAGTCAGAAGGTTCCCCCTGAGCCTCCTTTTCTCCAGGCTAAAACACGTGGTGGGGTCCCCGTGAGGTCTGGGCTCACATCCTGGATCTGTGCTAGAATTTGGGGTGCAATGAGGGGTACAAAGGAGGAATTTCTTGGCTGAGCTCAGACTGACGTGCAGAACGGAGTTGGAAGAAATCCCATTTCTTTATTCCAAAAGACTGAAACTGTGGGACAACAAAATGATGGAGCTTATCTATGTGATCGATGAGAAAGGAATCCAAGTGGAATCCATTTAAGGTTGAGCTTGGTGCTTCCCATTTGAAATATTGACAATAAGTGGAGGAGTCATTCCATTTAGAGAGAGTGACTTCATCACAAATGGAGCCTGGGATGTGCTCCATAAATTTCTCTGCTTGCTGCAGGTGACAGGCATTGTCTTCTAGGAAATGGAGGGCGTTCAGGGAAGCCGTAAATAACTCCTGCACTGCTATAACCACAAAGTTTGACATGACAAAATATAAAAGAGTCCAGAGAAAAATTGTTGGGAAATGGTTGATTTACCCATGCAGAATTCTAAATACTCCTTTGCGAGAGTAAAAAGTGTTTGAAACACGTCATGGCAAAGAAGATCTTCCAACACATTGAAATTCAAAAGTGAGAATAATTTCCATGTGGCTAAAACAAAATGGGAAAATAAAGATAACTCCACCAGAAGAAAGAGATTTATCTGCTCCTGAACTCATCTGTACTATGAACATTGTCTGACACTTGAAATTTGGTAAATGTTCGGCAATGACCCAGTTTATTTTGGAAAATTCAGGATATTATTAATTCATGTGTGCTGTAGTAGTGCCTCAGGTGTCGTGATGTGCTTCACTTAATTTCCTGCTTTAATTTGGTGCTGGAATATGCGAATAAATGCAAGGAGAGTTTTATTTTTACTTCATAGCACACTTGCAGACAGGTTGCTGACTTAATGCTGTGTAGCCAAAATGGATCTATTTTTAAAAAATAATCTTAATATGCTTAGTCTATATCACTACCTAAAGTCTGGTACATGGTAGAGCAAATCACAAGAATATGAAGATTTCCAATTTCTTTAAAAAAACAGGAAGCTGATAAAACACATGACAAGTGTTGATGTGAATCTGCCACTACACAGGTTGAATTTAGCCTTGCTCCTCTCCAAAAAGAAACATCAAATCTTACATACAAGGAAACCTTCCTTATTTAAAAATTAAAAAAAGAAGACTGCAAAACTTAGCACTGTGGAATGAATTTCTTCTTTTAGCAAAAACAACCCAGCGAGGCCTGGGAGAGTGACAAACCCACGCAGGTTTGGACCAGATGACCTCTGAAAGTGCCTCCCAACCCAAACCATCCAATTCCAGGTTTGGCGGGGCAGCAGAACGGGCTCAGTCATTTACTGGTGTAAATCAGCTGCTGATCTGCACCAGCTCCTGCCTCCTCCCTGCACTGCCATTGTCTGCACGGACACGCTGTAATTTAAGCCAGCATGTTACTGTAATTAAAAAAATACACAAATGACAGAATTTGACTCAAACCCCACCATCCTTCATGGTTTACATTTCCTAAAGAGGGAGTTAACTGGTAAGATGTACATGTTTATTGGTTTCCTTCTTTGTGCTTTTACAAGTATTTTTCTCTTTGATGATCTAAACCATATGTCGAGGTACTTTGGAGGATTATTTTATCAGTTTCTCTGCAGTATGAGAGAAATACCAGGGCAGAGCCCATAGGTTTGCACACATCCAGGCCACTAAATCATCCCTCGTTCCTGAGCAGCCCAGCTGCCATATTGATAAATAGTCTGTGTCACATTAATTTAATTCTGAATCACTCTGAGGCATCGTTTTGTTACAAATATAAATTTTGTGGTGTAATGGAATGTGTTAAGCCTTTAACAAATGAACATTTAATGGCCGCTCGTGAAAAAACATAAATAATCAGGAATAAAATTAGCGGGGTTGGTAATGAGAGGATGGAGCAGCGTGGCCTGGCCCTGGGAGCTGGGATAGGTGGGAGCAGCATCCATGTTTGCCCCTTCCCCTTTGGAGGCTTTGGCAGGGATATAAATGCCTAAAGTTGACATACAAGGTTCTTTTAACAAACTAAAATCTAAACAATAATCTGCCGCACCAGTTTTGGTAATAACTGAAAATAGCTGTCCTTCCCTTGATTCCTCTCTACCTTTAATATACCATACATATTATTCTGTATTATATTATTGTGCATTATTATAATACTTTCCAGTAGATTCTATTATGTTATTGCATTATTATTATATTATTACTTAGGGATATGATTTAGTGGTGGGCTTGGCTATGCTGGGTTAATTGTTGGAGTTAACAATCTTTGAGGGCTCTTCCAACTTAGATGATTCTATGATTCTACAATTCCATGTTGCTTTTCAATTATTCCCTTCCACTGAACCCTGCCAATGCCCCATAGTCAGAAATTAATATTCTCATTTTATATATATAAATACATATATATATATTTACTCTCTTTTTCACTGAATAACCTACATCATTTGGTTTTTATTGAATATTTATTATTTTTTATTGCATTCTTGCAGCCAGTACCTGTTAGAGGCAGTGGCTTTCCAGCTGCTCCAGCTTTACTGGACTTATCCACACACCATTTTTTGGGGAAGCCACAACCTCAGTGGGCAGGAATGGGGATCCATTGGTCCCTGGGTCAACTCGAGGGCAAGATGTTAAGCACAAAGGTGTTGCCTGATTAGTGGCAGTCACTGGAAAGACGTTTTAGCATCTGTGACTGTAGGCAGTGTGTGGATTTCAGCCAAAAGGCTCTCTTTAAATATCAAAAAAGTATCCCTAAAATTGCAAGCCTTCGGAGACCACGGCGCTGCACAAAGTGCCAAGAAAAACAACACATAGTGCATAAATCTGGAACAATCACTTACTCCAGCCAGGAAGGGACCCAACGACAAAACACTTACCTAAATGCTTTTTATTTGCATTAACATTTATTCAGGAGTGATCTGAAAGCCTTGGTCATTTTGCCTTTATATGTGTGTGTGTGTGTGTGTGTGTGTGTTAAGGGTTCCTGCATGTCTCCTGGATGGCAATTCCAATCTGTGGGATGGTGGGGTTGGTCAGGCTCATCACTTCTGGGGACAGGAAAAAGAGACAAGAAAGGGGACATTAAACCACCCATTGGTTTCTCTGCTACTTCTCTTCCCACCAGGGATGGCAATTTGCATGTGGCTGAATCCATTCCCTGGCCTTAAACCCAAAAATCTGAACGCTGAGGAGATTCCTTCTGGTTTTTAATTCATAGTGATTAAAATTCACATGCATTTGAGTTGGAAACCACCCCAGTTCTAATTCCGGCCTCTCTTTGTTTGTTACCATCCTTCTCTAAACTGACCTGGCCAGAAAAGTGATCCTGGTCCTGGTCCTGGTCCTGGTCCTGGTCCTGGTCCTGGTCCTGGTCCTGGTCCTGGTCCTGGTCCTGGTGAATACCCCCAGCTCCTGCTCTGTGTTTTCCTCACTGGAAGCACAGGATGGTGATATGTTCTCAAGCTCCACTGTAAGTCAGCAAATCTCTCTCCCAAGGATTTGCTCACGATTTGAAAATCTGACTTGAAACAATCCCCTTTCCCCCAGGGCACCATATGCAACTTCAATATATTGGTGGCGAAGGAAAATATGCTGCGCTTGGCGTTTACAATTCCCACTCTAATTTACCAGACAGGTGTTTCTGAGGAACAGCTCATCTGGCAAGGAGAAGGAGGGTCACTGGGTTGGGGATTATTTTTTTCCTCCCTCGTATTTTCATTAAGGGGGCAGGCTTGCAAACAGTTGGTAGAAGGAATTGCTCTGGGGAATGTTGTCCCCCCACATGAAGGGAGGCTCAGGAGAAGATGGCAGTGCTTGCTCAGAAAGGGCCCAGCCAAAATTCCTGATTTTGTATGAAACAGTTCCCTCACTATCAGAGGTGACCAGTGAACCAGACTGGCTCCAGCAAGCACCAGGATCTTGCCCTTTCCCAGAGAAGCAACCATTTCTTGAGACCTTCTCTAGGATCAGCAACAACTTTACTGGTCCTGAAACTTGTGACTTGCATTCCCTGTCAGCCAGCCAGCAATTTCTTCCTCAGAGAGAAAAAAAAAATGAAAAGAAGAAGAAGAAAAAAATTCAGCTAAACTAAATGAATCCTGTTCTGAGAGCTAAATATGGTCAGGACATCTGTGACCTCCCCCAACTTCACCCTGGCTGAGCGAGGACAATAGCTGCCATGTGCCACCCTTTGTTGTTGAGCCTGGAAAAGATTCTTAATCCCAGAATAACACACGCGTGGACCCACGCACGTAGGCACACACACAAACACACACACACCAGTGCTGCTAAAACTTGGATTTCTCATCCAGCAGGGAAGAGCTGGCAGCAGGGCAGCGTTGGGGGGGATGAAAGAACCCCCCTCCTTTGCTCCATAAAACCCGTGTGTACACCAGGGGTTTCCTTTCGTCTACAGATGTCCATTCCTAGTGTTACAAGGTGCAAATTCCGAGGTTGGGCAGGCGCTGGGAGCTGTGTTCTCATGTTGAAATGCCGGTATGTGGTCCGCGTGCCTCTGATCTCCAGAGTTTCCTAGCATGACATCTTTCATCATCATCATCAAGCAGGAGGACTCGGATACATGTGGCCACCAGATTCCCTTTCCAGCGGGAAGACCGGGCCGCGTCCTTCACCTCCCTTCTTTCCCCCATCCTTTAAAGCTGCTCTTTCCCCGCTTTGCGGGATACCTGGGCTCACGGCACCGAGCCAAAAGCTCCTCTGTTAAGGGCTGGAAGGAGGTGGTTGGGGCCAGCACAGCTCTAACCTCTCCCTGCTCCTTTGAAGGGGATGGGAGAGGGTCTCCCCGTCATCCCCTGCTGCTCGTCTTGCCCCACGTCAGGAAACAGTGGCCTTGGTTTTTTTGGAAGGAAGTGGTTAACTCTTCCTTCACCGCCCCACGATGGGATTCATTTGCAAATGCCCTCTTCAATCAAGAGCAAGGCGACCACAGAGATGGTTTGTGTGGGAGGGAACCAGGCTGGCTGGGAAGCCTGTGGAGAGCGGCCGTGACTGCCCGCAGCGATGACCCCCTACCACGGGCACTCCCTGTTAGAGCCATCTCTGCCACCCCACTGCTCCTGGTCCCACAGGTGCAGGGTTCCCTGTGTGGGAGATCTCCCTCCAGGCCTATCACTTGCATTCAGGGGATGTTTCTGATTCACATCAAAGTGAAAGCTGCAGCAAGCGTGCGTCAAGTCAGCTTTGGCAGGACTCGTGGCCCTCCCTTTATTTATTTTTTTTTTTCCCCAGTCCTTTTTCTTGTTGCTGCTCAGCCCTGCAGAATGTAATTAGAAAATAAGCCATTTATAAAACAAATGTTTCCGGGAGAAACTCCCCTGAACACCCGTGTCATAAAATTATTGAACACAGCGTCTGAGAGCGTTCAGGATCCAAGATTTCCTCGGGGCTCACCCTTATCCATTATTCTGTCACTGCTTCAGCTGGGCGGTGACATTTTACTGGCAGCACCCTGTTCCCCTCCAAAAGAATCTGGTCTTTTGGCTGTTCTGCTCAACCCTTGGTGTCCTCCTCCATCTGCTAAAACCATGGTGGGGATGCAGTGAGCCTGGGACCGCCTGGTTTATCTCTCATTCCCCTTCCCAGAACATCCAAAGGAAAAAAGAGGGATGATGTTCCCCCCCACCACACATAATGGTGACATTTCAAGGGCTGAGCAAAGCAGTGTGACTTTCCCAGCTGGGATGTCCTCTCCTTTTAAAAATGCTCATAGTTTTTGCTCAAGGTAAACACTATGAGCTGGAAAGTCCCATATTTCACCCTCTGCTGGGACCGGTTTTGCCCAACGCCTCAGTTCCCACCGGAGCACCATATAACTCGCCAGAATTTCCAACACATTCTACAAAGTGCTTTGAGATCCCTGCCAGCTCCCTCTCTGGTCCTCTGGCGCAGTCCAACAGGCAGATATTAATCTTAACAGCTATATGCTGGCCGGGCCCTGGTTGCCTAAGAGATTCTCCCTGAATTTATTTATTTGGATTTATTCAAAAGAGCATAAAAAGGAACACTCCTCCCAGACTCCAGGCTCACCAGCCATAAATTACAAAAACAACTACAATGAAACCACCCACAGCACCTCCCGCCCCTGACACGACTGTTTTCCTCCAACACCCAGCTCTGCAGCAGCAGTGTCCAGCTTCCCTGCAAGCCTCAGCATTCCTGCCTGGAGATGTTGACTGCAGGTGGCCCAAGGATTGGTGCTTTGGGAAGCCCTGTCCTCACTCTTTCTTCAGAGCTGCTGGGGTAGCACTTACATGAGATGTGGAAGAAGCTGATGAATTGATTTCCAGAGGATAGGAAGATTGCCCAGCACTTTTAGAAGTCCCCATGGACAAAGCAAGAGGGAATTCACGTGGGACAGGGTTGGCCAGAGAGACTTCAAGAGGTCCAATCCCCGCAGGTCTTCTCATCCACCAGTCTGTCCAGACACATGGCTAAATAACTTGTTCTTGAAAAACTCCAGTGATGGAGTTTCCACCTCCTCCCACACCAGGAATCCTGGTTCTTGCCCTTGGAAAATGTTTCCCAAAGTCTGACCTTGGTGACCCTTGCCCTTAGCCTAATCCCTTTATCTGCTGGCCCCAGCAGACACAGAGGAACTTCCTATCTCCCATCCAGTGGGGAAATCCAAAATACTTGAAGGCTATTATCATATTTTCCCTCCGTTTTCTCCTCTCTAGACTAAACAACCCCAAATTTCTCAGTGCCTCCTCGCAGGTCATGTTTTCTAGAGCTCTGTTCCCCTTTGTTCTTCCCCTCTGGATCCTCTCCAAGGACTCCGCATCTTTTCTCAAGTGTGGTGCCAAAAGCTGGATTCAATATCCCAGCCGAGGTCTTCCTGGAGCTGTGCAGAGCAGATGGATAACTTTGCATGTCTTCCTGCAAGCCTGATGTGTGTTTTGCTCACAAAAGGCAGAGAAGTGCTGGCTCCTCTTCAGCCCGTGATACCCTACGCCCTCCTCCAGTGCACCCCAGCCCCAGACAGGGTCTGTTCTTATCAGCAGGGTCCTCTCTGACTGAAGGGTTTTTGGCTCTTTTTGCAGCTCATGCTGAACTTTGGCACTTTCAGCAAGGTGGGAGCAATCCCTGGAGCTCTGAGTGTCCCAGGGCCATGCTCCTGCTGAGGGGGGGAAGACAGCCTTTAAGCATAATGTCATGGATACCCATCAAACATTCCTTTTGGAGCAACCTGGTTTAGTGGAAGGTGTCCCTGCCCATGGCAGGGGGTTGGAACAAGATAGTCTTAAGGTCCCTTCCAACTCAAACCAGTATTTTGATTCAAAACCCAAAAAGATTTGGCCCAAGAGGGTAAGAATTTTCCCAGGCCTTGTTTCCTTCCCTGATGCAGCTGTACCAGAATCCCAGAGGGATGCTATGGATGCTATGCTGGCTTGATTTTTGGGGCTGTGCTCATCCATTCCATGTTTTCCATGCTATGCCAACACATCTTAAGGACTATCTTCAGCCCTGGGATGTAGAGACCCCTTGTTCTTCCCTTCAGGTCTGTCCTTGCCTTAGACAGCTGGGAATGAGGAGTGATGGGATGGTCACCATTGGGTGGGAACCCTGATCTCTAGGCCCAGGTGCCCAGGGAAGTTCCCAGCTGGGACCAGGGCACAAGATGAAGTTCATGCACTTGCTCTGCTGGACTCTACCACATTTAGGGACCAAGCTGAAGGTGTCCCAGGGTGAATCAACTGTAGGTGGCCACATGATCTGGAAAATTATGGAACCACAAAATCTTTTAGGTTGGAAAATACCTGAAGATCATCAAGTCCAACCCATTACCTGATAAAAACAAGTCCACTTGGGCTGAAAGGAGCATCAGCATCTGACCTCTGAGCTCAACCTAGATCTTCATCCAGTCTTAAAAACTTCCAAGGATGGAAACTGCACAACCTCCTTGGGTCACTCACTCTGATGGTTGACCCTCCTCATCATGAGGAAGGTCCTTCTGTGTATCCAGAAATTATATTTGTGGATCACAGTGTATTCTCTGTGCGATTTATTCAGTCCTCAAACCTAGACACAGACCTAAATGAATCCTAAGACCTCAGTTTTAGCTCTACTGACCCTTCTGCTGCCACTTTTATGCACAGCAAAGGCACAAAGTGGGATTTAGTGACAGGTGGTGGGGGATGTGCATGGTGCAGTGGGATCCAAGTCACCAGGACAGCAGAAGGATGAAGCAAAGAGAAGGGACTGAAGGGATGGTGTGCCTGTTCTTCCACAGTGGGGTCTGGTCCTGGAGTGGGGCCTTGGGATTTTGTGGCCCTGAGCAACTTGATGAAGTGGGTGGCACCCTTGACCATGGCAGGGAGATTGTTACAAGACCATCTTTATGGTCCCTTCCAAGCCAAACCGTTCTGTGATTCCCTAATTTTATTGCAATTTTGAAAAATAAGCAGTCTTAAACAGAGATCCAGGCTGAAGTGGAAGCTGCAGGTGGAGTAACACCATTACAGAGATGTTGGACTCATCCCAAGCCCCAGGAGCTAGGGTCAGAAAAATCAGAATTAAATTGCAATGGGAAAGAAATCCAAACCAGCCCAGGGTGTGTTCATTCAGGATATTCTTTCTTTAGCTCTGCCCTACAGTCAAATAATGACACAGTTATAATTCGAGCATGGTTGTGTTTGTAGCCCTTGATTAGATTCAACTAATTAGATTCAACAAAGATTTTTCTTTCTCTCTTCTGTTTTCCTTTATGCTCTTCTAAGTTACAGTGTCATTTTGGGTAGATGAAGGCTGCCAAACAGTTAATAAACCGACCAGCAAATTCTCATAAAGATCAGCTTATTCTGCCATGTGCTGTTCCCAGAGCTCTGGGGAGGTGGAGCAGGGCAGGAACAACCTGCACCTTGCTGACAGCATTGTCTAAATCCCCTGGATTTGTGTCTGGGTTTAATGATGAACCCAGGAAGTGAATTGCTTTTTTTTTTTGCTTTTTGCTTTTTTTTTTTTCCTTTTTGTACCAGAGTCTAAGGAGTTTAGGGCTGGAAATCCCAGCCTCACTGGATGCAAATGCAGAAATCACCTGACTCTGTCCAACCAAGGTCTGACTTTGCTGAAATTAAAAGGCAAAACATGGTCCATAAGCTAGAAATAAAGTCTCAAGAAAGCCTCTTAAGCAAGCGTGGCTGCACTCTTTATTCAGGAGAAAAGCAAAGTTCGGGATAAAATAAAAACACCTCCGTGTTTTGCATGGCTGATCAAAGACATCTGGAAGATTTAGAAGAAAACCCAGCAAGCTGCTGCAATTGATAAAAAAAGATTAGTGCAGAGCAATTTTCTTGTAGATAGCCAGGAAACAGCAGAATACCAGAGAGCAGAGAAAGGGATCCACCCTGAGGTGTCCTGTTCATATCCATGACTGACTCCAACAAATCCAAGAATATCCTGAGCTGGAAGGGACTCACAAGGATCATGAGTCTGACTCATGGCCCTGCACAGGACATCCCACCATATGTCTGAGAGCCTTGTCCAAACACTCCTTGAATTCCATAAGCCTTGGGGCTGTGACCATTCCCTGGGGAGTCTGTTCCAGTGTCCAACACCCGCTGGTTCAAACCTGATGAAAACTCCACCAGGACAGAGTCCAAACCCAGACACTAAGGAAAGTCAGGAGACCCCTTGGGAATCAGAGGGCAGCTTAATACACTGAATGTCACAGGAATAGATCCATGGTTCAGAATGGGCAATCATCAATGCAAGAGAAACTATTTACAGGAGTCAGAAATAAGGTGAAGTGATACAAATTGAGAGTTTTGGTCTCACTGAAAGGGGCAATCACCACAAGGTTTCAACTGAGGACTCACAGGAAGAAACATTAGATTTCCTAAAAGGCCAGTTGAGGTTTTGGAGGAAGGAGTCCACCAAGACCTCCAGAAATAGGAGAGGGGCTGAAAGGATGAAGTCAGGAGGGGCAGAAATAAGAGAAAAGCCATATGTGCCAAGGAAATTCCAGGAGCAGTGATGGCAACACCAGCACTGGTTCCAGCTTCCTCAGCTACTTCTTTAAGGTGGGAAAGGAGGAAAAAGAGGGGAAGGTGTTCTTAGAAGAAGGGAAGGCTTGGCACTGATGGGGCTGTGGACCCCTCACCTTAAACTCCCTGAGACTGTAACACTCATTCAAACAGCAGCATTTTAAAAAAGTAATTTTCTGGTCTTGATAGCAAAATTTTGAGTCTTGAAAGTGATCTCAGGCTTCACACCTTATCTGAGGAAAGTTTTTACACAAACACTGAAATTCTCAGTCACATGACTCCAAGAACTGAGATATAAGGGTTGAGATATATGGGATATAAGGGATATAAGATATAAGGCATTGAGAATTCCTTGATTGCCCTGGATCATAATACATCTTATGATCAGATTAATAAAGGAGGAATGGATTTAGGTGCTGGCTCAAGGCCAAAATTCATTAATATTTGTGGATGTGGATGTGGATGTGGATGTTGTGACTGCCCCATCCCTGGAAATGTTCAATGCTTGGCTGGATGGGCTTGGAGCAAGTTGGGACAGTGGAAGGTGTCCCTGCCCATGGCAGGGGGTGGGACTGGGTGAGTTATAAGGTCCCTTCTAACCTGAACTCTTTGGGATTCTGGGATTCCATGAACCTGTCCACACCCAGCCCTACTCCAAATGTTTCAAGTAAGGGACAGGGGGGTTGGCAGTCCCCAAATGACAGTGGGCAGAAAGAGATGAAACTGGTACAGATTAACTGAACTGCTTTTCCCAGAAAGAGCAGCAAGGGGGATTCTCAGCCAGGACCAGCCACAGAGGGACACCAGCTCTTCTCTGGATGAGAGGGTGAATGCAAACAAGAGGCGTCACACATTCTTCTGCGCATCCCTCACCTACAGCTGGGCCCGAGGAGGTGGCCAAGGGAAGGGTGTGTTTGTGCAGCATCCCAGCTTCCATGTGGGCCATCCCAGAGCCAAACTACTGTTTGATTAATCAGCCCTTCGATCCAGCTCCCTGCCTCCCTCCGCGTGCAAGGAGCGCGATCCGAACAGCACGCACTGCTGGCCTTCAAGGGCTGGCTGAGGCAGCTCCTGATAGTGCTGTTTATACAGCTTCCCGATGGAAACAATGTGGATTTTATTAAATGATCCCATTAGTGTTTCTCCATGCTGTCACTGCAGACTTCAAACAATGATTTATGTTGGCTCGCAGGGTCTTTGTCCTCGCACCGAGAGCGGCATCCAAGGACAAAGTGTTCCCGGGACAAGGGCGGTGGGAATCCTGCTGCTCCGGCTGCAGGGCTGTGCCGGGGTCTGAGCCCCCTGTGCCACACTCCAGGCAACAAAGGGGACCTCTGGCCAGCCAGGGACAGTGACACGAGGCACACGGACACCTGGGACCATCCTTTGTGTGGTGTCAGTCTCCCACACGGGTGGCTTAAAGGGAGAGAGGCACAGCCCATGGAGACTCAACCACAGGCAAGTTTTTTACGTTATTTGAAGTGGGACAGATCCTTTTATCCCAGAAAAATTGCACCTGTTTGTCACCTGCTGGTTCTTAGCCCTAAGAGTTACATTTATACTGCCAGGCTGGTTTTCCCCCTATTTTTGCCATTTTCCCACCCCATTATTACCTGGCTGATTTTATCCCCCAAACCAATTTTGCCCGTTTTGCATGCATGTTCCTTGTCACCTCAGGAGTGAAGCAAATAATCCACTCAGTGAAGAAAACACAGCTATGGAGTGGAGGACTGTCCCCTTTGGGACATGAAAGCCACAGACATCCACACTTGGACAAAGCAAGCTCTGGCAATGCCAGGAGTGACTCTGCAGTCAGTATGGGACGGAGCCAGGAGTACATTCCCCAGGGAATCCTTTACATGAGCTTTGAGAGGTGTCAAAAATGCAAAGCCCATTATTTTCAGAGTACTCCCCTGTGTTGCTCTGGTGTGTGCTGAGTTTGTGCTGAGGTTGTGGGAATGAGGCAATCCTGAGATGCATCTTCCCATACTAAAAAAATCCAAGGTTTTTGCTAGCAGGCACCACTTTTTTGTGTCTGTGTGCCCAAGGGCTTTGCTCTCAAAGCTCACCCTGAAGATCCACCAGATAATTTGGTCACTTGTTCTCTCTGCCAAGTGGGCAGAGGGCTCAGTGCCCTCATGCTCATCCACCTCTGGGTGAGGGGGTCACAAAAACACATCCAGCAACTCCGTGGCCCCGTGAGCTGCTGAAAAATCAGGCAAGAAGGTCTGAAGCTGCTTTTCGTGCACATGGGATGGCTGAGTGAGCCTGCTCCTCACCCTCCTGTTTAAACACAACCTCTGCCCTCAGCTGCAGTGAGAGTATTTCACCCTGTGGGAGTCTCCCAGGGAAGATCTTCCTCTTTGGGAAGTTGGAGGGGATATTGTGAAGAGGTTCAAACCTCCTCTCTCTCACCCATGTAAGGTCACTGTAACCACTGTAAAATAGAGCTTTCAAGTTTTTGGAGCCTAGCCTGTGACTTTCCCACTGTTTTTGTCAGCACCTGCACACATCAAATGTTTCTGTGCCTAAAACATCACTACTGAGAGCTGCAGAGTGATGTTGTAGAGAGGTTTTGGGGAGAGACTGTGCAGGGTAGCAAAAGTGCAGCTGAGTTTCTAGCATATTTTTGGTTTAAAAATCATCACGTGCTGAAAGCAAAAGTCAGAATTAAGCCAAACAAAAATGCATCTTATCATCCACAGGTAAGTCTAAGGTCCTGCAGCATCAAGAAGCTTTCCTTGCCTAGCTTTGGAAAGATCACATCTCTGAGCTAAAACCATTCTTGTGCTTCTTGTTTCTTTTTTATTTCATCATTTCTTTTGTTAAAATTCTCCTCAGGTCTTCAGTTTATCATCTAGCCGGGCAGGATTTGACTTCCATAGTGCTGCAACAAACCTTGGACCAAACTCCAGGAGCTTGTGGCAATGCCCAGAGCAGTTCTCCAGGGACTGGCCCAGGAGGATTGGAGCAGAGCTGTCACTTTGCACTTGTATGTCACCCTGCAGAGGACAGGCACCAGCACAGAGCTGCTCTGCTTCCTTCCGTGCTGGCCACTCAGCTGAGTGATGTGTTTCTTCCTCTGGCTGCAGAGAATGAGGGTCCAAAATCTGGCAGCAGTAACAAGAAAATGGAACAGTCTTGCCGTTCTTCAGGATGAGGGCTGCTGTGTCTGGATTTCAGCAGCACTTAAAAGACCACCAAGCCAGCACATTTCCTGCCACGCCAGTGGGAAATGGAATGAAAGCCAAACTCTCAGGTGTCCACATGGACGTGCCTGAGTGGGGACAAATCACAGAATCCCAGAATGGTTTGGGTGGGAAGGGACCTTAAAGATCATCTCATTCCACCCCTGCCATGGGCAGGGACACCTTCCACTATCCCAGGTGTCTCCAAGCTCCTTCCGACCTGGCCTTGGACACTTCCAGGGATCGAGGGGCAGCCACAGCTTCTCTGGGCAACCTCTTCCAAGAGCTGTATCCAAAAAGGTCACAGAGGTGTCCACATGCACTTTGCAGGTGAATCCCTCACCTGGGCAAGGAGATAAGCTCCTCTCCGGTGGGTCTTGCAGGAAAATGTTTCCCCAGAGACAGCATAAAGACTGCCTATGTTACTACAGGCTAGAGAAACCCCTTAAAACAGTGAAATACAGCTGAAGGGAAGAATGTATTGGGAAGGGAATCATATGGCTGGCTGGGAAATGCAGGGCTTTGAAAGGGGATGGGGCGGGACAGGAAGAACATTCCTTTCTCACTACAAACGCCTCGAGCCGCTTGGGAAACATCCGCCGAGGCCGCCCGCTCGCAGCCCGCGGCCGGCAGCGCTGCTCCTGTCGCCGGCAGATGCTGCGCCGTGCGGCCGCAGCCTCACCCCGGACCACCACCATGGATGGAGAAGGGATGAGGTGCCCGGAAAGAGGCAGCCTGAGCCCCAGATGCTCTGGCTGGAGATCGCCGCGTGTGTCGGGTGCAGGTGGCCGCAGGCAGCGGGGTCACCTCGCCCCTGTGGCCGCCGCCGGGCTTCGCGCATGGAGATGCAGGGAGAGGGGAGTGTGGTGCTGCTGCAGGGGTGTGTTTTGCTGTTCCATGCGGTGCTCGCTTCCCTCTGCCCTCGGAAGATGGGAAGAACTTGCAGTTGCTTTGTGCTTTCAGCTCAAACGGGGCTTTAGACCCCCCTCCCCACCTCACCGAGGGGCACAGAGGGTTGGCACCAGCCTCAGAGTAGGGCTACTTCCCACTACCCTCTTGCTCGTCCCCCTGTCCCTGCATCTGCTTTGCCGCACTGTTTGATTAATTTGTCTGTTCTTCCCCAAATTTCTGAATTATTGTCAAAATCAGGGCTTGTGGATACATGGAAGTGAATAATTAAACCCCTCTTCTGCATCTCAGGCTGGCAAAATTACTTGAGATATCAGGGCCAACCCAAATGACCAGATGAGAACAAGAACTGCTGAGCCTCTGGCTCCCCCTTAAGCAGCATAACCCTCTACACTGACTTCTTCAGACACCCAAAAGGGGAGACCAATCCTGCTCCCCCACTGCTGCATGTAATGCCACCAAAATTGGCATCAGGACAGACCCCATCCTGCAGTGGGTTGTTTTTTCTTACTACTTACAAAGGGCTGGCTGTTCCTTTTGATAATTATCAGCCACCCTTTGAAGTTGTTTGTCTCCACAGATGTTTGCTGCTGCCTGGAGACAAGTTACTGTCCCAAATTGCTGAGGACACCCATGAAGAGTCACAGGAGGGAAGTAAGCCCACTGCCTCCTCCCTGGCACTAAACCACAAGGGAAAGGTCTCTGCTCCTTCCTAAACTGGGACAAAACTCCCAAGTGCCAACAGAGTTTGTGTCCTGCAGGAACAATATTGAGTGAGTTCTTGTTGAGAAAGCATTACTGTTCTGTGGCCCAGGAGACCCTGAGGGGGAAAAGGAGCCTGGTTGCAGCAGGGATGGGAGCAGGGTTTTGTGGATCAACACCACCTGGGGCTGAGCTGGGTCCAGCATCCCCAGAGCTCAGTCTTTCCCACATCTGGAAAAAGGCACTGCAGAAGGTGCAACAGCTGCCAGTGGGGATGCAGGCAGAGCACATCTCACCCTTAGCAGGCAACAGGTAGGGAGCAGAATTTCTCCTTTTGTTTTCTCATCCTGACCAGAAAGGAAGATTTTTGGAGCTGGTGGGAGAGGCGTGATAGTTTAAATCAACAGTTTGCTGTTAGCACTGCAGAAGCCTGCTCTGCACGTTACCTGGTAAACAAACCATGCTCTGAGAAAGAAAGGCCTGTTTATAAAAGCTCCTCTTGACATTTGCCTCCTCAACCATAGCAAAACATGTGCTAGGAATAGATGCATGAACAATCGAGTCTGTTTTGAGTCTCCTCTCTTCAACAACCAAGGAAATCCCTATGTACAAACATTTAAACTGGAACATCTGGAGCACAGTAATTTTATCTTGAAGATCCACATCAAACAAACCTGCAGCTCAGCCCAAGATGATCCACAAATACTTCCCCAAGGAGACTCCAGTCTTACAACGCGGGTACCAGGAGACCTCAGATTTGAAAGAAAGATAATTCAGCATCTCTTTATTCACACCTGACAAGTATTCCTTAAGAGGGCATTAGCATGAAATTATCGCTCTTAGTCAAACCCAAAGTGAAAGAGATTTGTCCCAATTATCTGACTCAGGCCTTGAAATACCTGCTTTTAAATTTACAGCCCAGAAAACCCCATGCATCATTTGCAGGCAACTCTACCCGAGAAATCTCACTTTGGTTGCACTTTTTCTGTGCAGCTGAACTGCTAAAATAAGCACCCAGCCATATATAGCACAGTACGTTGGCACTCACAGCGGTGGGGAATGACTGGATTCAATTTTCCATGGAAGATGACAATTAAAATTGCTTTCTTTGGTATATCCCATCCTTTCTGTTGTTTTTTCTGTTCCCTCCAAGCGCAGAGTAAATTTAGGACTCCGAGCTCCTTTTCCTTCAAAATCTCACTTCCAGTTTCCATCTTATTAAAGACATGACTTAACTTTAATGTGTGTAACATAAACGGCATCGTAAAGAGGAAGAATTAAAACAGCATGGGAACATTGGTGGTTTCAAGAAGGGGGGGGAAATGGCACAGCTTCTTTCCTTTTGGGTTGTTGTTGTTTACCTAGTGGATAAACCTCGGCGTTCTCGCTCCTACTGAATGCTTCGCCTTGCCTTGCAATAATTGGGAATTCCACGTTTTTGCAAAGTTGTTACATTATATCCACAAATAATCCGTCTTGTCAAGTCCATCTCGTCCATCGAAGATAAAGTTGGAGCTGAGTCACTGCAGACATCTGGAGAAGGTTCATTACTTGTAATTGCGAGCCCCTCTGTTAATGCACCCCATGAGAAAGGAGCTGACAGGCTGCATATTTCTGCAAACTGTTCCCAGAAAGAACCAATTTCCTGACTTCCATGTGGTGTCAATAATATAGGCATGAGATGGAGCAGTGCTTATGAAATATTAAATCTGCTTACAGGACCCAGCTATAAGCAAATTCAGACCACCTGGGAGATGGAGGTTTGCACTGGGTATGTGGAGTTTGGCACTCACCTGGTGCATGAGATGGGCTCTAAACTACACATTTTGGCTTATTTACCACAAAACTTCCTGACAGTAGTGCGGGGGGAAGGGAGAAAAAAGGTAGCGGGTGGAGGGGGTGAAACACATTTCTTCACGTTTAGGACTCAAACCTTTCAAATCACTGACATTATTAAATTTACTATCCCATGCAGCCAGAGATCTTATTATTCATCGGCAAAAAAAGAGGCTGATATTTCATGGCTTTTGAGTTAGATCATTTTGGTTCATGCCAACGAAAACAAAGCATTAGTGTTTTGATGTTTTAATATAATGATTTAATTCTCTCATTGATATTAGACTCCAGAAACACAACAAACACGAAGACCCCTTCAAAATCCTTGAGTCAGAGCAAAGGCTCTTAAATCACTTCAGCACTCTGACCTCCTGTTTCACAGAGTGGATTTTATGCCAGGGACTTGGAGAAGAAGGGGTCCTTCCCAAACGTGCAGCATGACAGTGCTAACCTGCCTTCGGCGAGCTCGCCTGTGTAAATTGAAAAACATCTGGGCTCTTTTTGCTGGCAAAAGCAGCAGGTCCTTGACCTCAGAGCAGAGCCGTCAACTTGAGCTGCAAACGGAGCCTTTTTCAACAATTCACCCCCAATTTTCCACCCTCTGGGTGCTGCTACCCAGGAGGAAACCCAGCACCCCTGGGCTGGGAGCAGACATGGAGATGTGGGCATGAGGACAAAGAAATTTTAATGGCATTAGTCCACCACCTATGTTTCACTCCCCTGTGTTCAGGGCTGGGGATGAAAAGTGGTCTCCATTTTTTCCAGCAGGAAATAAAAGACAGTTTTCCTCCAAGAAAGATGAAGGGAAGAAGCAGAGCCGGAGAAGCTTTCAGCAGAGCAACAGGAAGATGCCAGCAAGCCTAATGGGGACATTTTGCTCTGTACAATTTGCTACAATAGAAAATCATAAAATCTTAAGATCATAATCACAGAATGATTTGGGTTGGAAGGATCATCTTGTTCCAACCCCTTACCATGGGCAGGGACATTTTCCACTATCCCAGGTTGCTCCAAGGCTCATCCAACCCAGCCTGAAACACTTCCAGAGATGGGGCAGCCACAGCTTTTCTGGGCAGCTTGTGCCAGAGCTTTCCCACCATCGCAGGGAAGAATTTCTTCCTAAAATTTAATTTAACCCTGCCCTCTGTCAGCATAAAGCCAAAAAATATGGGTAAAACATCACATGGGGCTTACTAGAAACACTTTCAAGGAGGAGAAGCTCTCTGAGATGATGGGGACAGGCCCCAGAGGTGGTGGAAGATGGGAGATGCACATGGTGCTTCAGGCCAAGAGCTGGGTAATACAGTGGGTAGATGCAGGACCTTTGCACCAGCTTTGCCACACCCACCCCATGCCTGTGAGGCCACAGGGAGCGCCCCTTTCCTGCTGCTGAGCTTGTGTGCTGGGGCACAGCACAGGACACAGAGGTGTGGGTGCACGTAGGCCTTCCCATCTATTTGTTTCATGTGTGAGGAATGGGGCTATTTTTGGGTTGCAGCCTCTTTGCTGCAGCCAGGATCTGTCAGCGGGACGTGACTTACGGCACCGTGGGACAGCTCTGCTCCCTGTGCTCCCCTCACACAGCAGGAATGTCTCTTGTTTTCTCTCCTCCAGACCATGTCGGAGCTGAGAGCATCCAGCCGGGACGGCTCAAGGCACAGGGAAATCAGGCAGCTGCCCAAAGCAGCCAGGGCCTCCCTGCCTGTGCTGGAGTGCTGCAACACCGCTGGGCTCCTGCCACTGAGGGAGGGCTGGGAATGAGCATCCATCACTCCCTGCACCAGCAGCCACCAGGCCAGCACATGGAGATCTTCACCCACTCCCCTTTCTCATCCTGACTCTCCTCCTGAAGACCACCAGGCAGAAACTGAGAAGCTCTGAGCAGGATTTGTCCCTTGCCACACTGCTTAGACCTAAAGGTCTGGTGCTGCATGGTGGATTTTTTGGGTTTTCTGCTGTGTTCATGTCCTTCAACCTCCATCCATAGGTCATTTCTGGTTGTAAAGCATAGACTGTGTTTGTGATGATCAAGGCTAAAATCTCTCCCCCATCACATAGGCTGAGCCTGGGGTTAGACCCTGTTCTTGGTTTGGTACAGCTGGGTTAGAGCTGGACTGAGCTGGTGCAGGACCTTGTCCAACCCCTGCCTCTGGCTGTGCATAGGAGCTGGCACAGGTCAGGCTTGGCTGGTACATTCTGGTTCCCTGACACTATTTTACACCACAATGACACAGACGCCAAGATTCAGAAGGCTGAAAATGACTCCTTTATTTTTGGGATGTGTCTCCTTTTTATACTATTTTACACAGACCAGTTTGATTGGTGAAACAAAGGCAAACCTCTTCAATCACATTGGTCAGACCAGAGGGACATCAAGAA
>JBBMKD010000216.1:59517499-59538258 GCA_037834095.1 Argya squamiceps
GATGGAGGACGAGGAAGAAGGAGAAGAACTTAGGGCAACACCCTAAATCCTCCATCTTGTCCCCCATTTACCTCTATTCTAAGAATCCTAAAACTACAAAATTTTTCACCCCGTGCTGTGCTAAGCTACTATTTTCACACCCTCGAGGTTTGTAATTCCTCTCTCAGTGTTGGAAGTTTTTCCCATGGACTAAAATCAAACTCGGTGTCTTCCCGGGCTGTGTGCCAAGGTCTCCAACCTCCCTGGACCGGCTCCACACCCCCCTGTCCAGGGTTCAAACTCTCTTCCTCGGGTCCCAGGTCATCCAAAGGGATGCCCTGGACTCCGACACCCTGACAGAACACTGGGGATGAGTCTTTGGAAGGGGAACACAGAGATGGGGAAGATGACACCGATGTTATACCAGGCCCACACTCTGCATGCACTCAGCTCCCTGGAGGAGAAAACTTGAGCAGTCGTGCCACAGCTTATTCCTTCTGAGGGAAAGGTACGTTTATTCTTGCACAGGGGTGTCCCTTCTGGACTGCTACCATGTTGCTGCTTCTGATCTCAGGACTGTGGAGTATGTACACAACAGAAGCAATGAGGCAGAGAGCAAAGGCCAGGAGAGCTCGAGCTGAGGCCAGGAGAGCTGAAGCAGAGCGTACAAGAACCCAAGCAGAGGCTTAAAGGAGGAAATATGAAACAGAGGCCAGCAGAATTTTGCTAAATAATAACTAATTAGATAGGGTGAAAATGTGGGGGTACAGGCCAGACATTAGGCAGAAGGCAGCAAAGTTTATGCAGATTATCAACAAAAAGGCCAGAAAGAAGAAAACCTTCTTTCCTGGTCTTTCAATAACATGTGGTCTTCCAGAATCTAGATTGTGCAAGTTCTTCTTGTACTCAACCAGACCTACAGTGCTGAATTGGTTCTGATCCAAAATTAAGCCAATTTGCACCCTTCTGCTCCCTGAAGAGCAGAAAAACAATTAGGCAAAGGGAGGTGGAAGTGAGGCCATGCTGCCACTCGTCTGAAAACTAGAATAAGGTCTTTCAAGAACAATCCCTGAAGTGAGCACACTCTGTTTGTGCTCACTCTAGTGACAGTGAGACCAGCAACAGGCAAGTGTAACCTGAGCAAAACACCTTACCTCTGTGACACCTGGAAGGCGACTTGTGAGATGTTATCACTGAGCAATACTTTGATCTACCAGGTGGGAGCAAAATGAAGTGATGCCACTTGTTTTTCAGGTGGCTTCTTCACTCCAAGCTCTCCTGGCCCACCCGAGCCGACCTGCGACATCCAGCTCTGTCTCAGATTCCCATCCCAGCCAAGCAGCTGTGGAGCTGAAATCTACCTTGAAAAACAACTGAAATAAACTGAAGAAGAAACTTTCTTTTGTGGCAGACAGAGAGGTTTGGCCAGACAGCAGAGCCCTCTTCAGTCCAGTGGTGGGTAGTGAAGAGCTGCTTGAACCAAAGTGACCTTGCAGGCACTGGCAAGCTCCCAGTTGGGCCAAACTTGGGGTTTATCTGGTATAAATTGGGCACAACAGGCACCAGTGTCTGCCAGACAAATGCACCCAGTCATTGCAGCTCTCACTGTAGGTAGAGGGTAGAAGGATCAGTCAAAACCAGAGGGTGGGAAATGTATCATGTAATTACAAATAGCAATTCTTGGAAGAAGGATTTTTGCATGGAGAAATTTGGGGTGCAGAAGGAAAAATAGGGGGGAAAGGGAGGGAACTCACACTCTAAAGCTAATAAATAATTTTTTTTAAAGTGACTTGGCAAAACATGTCATCATGTGATAAGGTGGTTTCTCTTGCAAACAGGTGCAACACAGTTTTAGAAATATTAAATCTTGAGAGGTTTGCATTGCACAATAGATGGCAGCCAGGAAGCATGTTGATGTTTTTTGGCAGTGTTTCAGATGTCATGGTATTTTTTTTCTTTCAAGCTTCCATCAGCAGGAGGCAAAGCCGTGCCAAGGAAAAGGAATCAAATCTGGATGCAGCAAGTCTCTCATTCAGACAGAGGCTCCCTGCCAGATGCTACGGGGCCAGATCGGAAACAACCACACTGAGTTCATTATGAAAACTGCATAATCAAAAGCCTGCAAAAAGGCAAAAAAAAAAAAATCTATTTAATACTTAGCTAAATTCACAGCTGTTGAAATAGATTTGAAGAAAAATTCTTCATAATCCCCTCTTCCTTTTGAGGAATTCCTCCCTGTTCATGAGATGTCCATGAGATGGCAGGAGTGCACTGTCCCGCGGAGGTCCAAGGACTGTCACAATGGTGACATTTCCACACTGATAATCTCACTCTGGCTGTGGGCACTGCAGACAAAACACTGATTTATCTTCCTATTTATTGCTCATGGGAAGAGATAAGGAAGTGGCATCAATGAGCACATCTTCAGAGAAGAAATAGACTGGTCTGGTTTCCTGACGGTGAGAATGACTCTGTTTCACAGAAAGATTTGGATATTGGAAAGGACCTTAAAGTTTATCTTGCTCCAAGTGGAAGGGACATTTCCCACTAACCCAGGTTGCTCCAAGCCCCATCCAGCCTGGCCTTTCACTCCTCTTGCTTCCAGCAGCCTCTTGCTTTGGTTGACAGAACCCTGCTCACTGCAGACCCTGGATCTAAAAACTCATCCCATGATGTGCACAGGAATTTGTGACCAGGCACCACAAAATTGAAAGAGTGCAATGAGAAAAGGACCCAGACATCTGCCAGAAAGAAATCTGCAGGATGAGATTTAGAAATCACAGCCCTCATATTTATGGCTGGGGATGACAGTGGAAACAAACCCTCAGGGGTGTCCCAGTTTTCAGCTCTTTTTATGATCCAAGTTCTCCACACAACTGGGGCACAGCTGTGAGCCTGCCCCTGGTCAGACAGGATCCATGGCAGCCCATGTTCTGTGAGCTGGGCCAGGGGATGGGCTGGCAAGTTGTGCAAGTGCTTCCCAGGCTGCAGAAAAAACATCCCAACAAGAGACTGATGCTCATGTCTGAAGAGATCTCAGCTGCCTCAACAGCTTCAAGAGAGCAGGTTGCATGATGGAGCTACTCTTTGCATGCTCCTGGTCTTAAGCCAGGACATCTTCCAAGTTTTTGTCCACACTACCTGGGCAGAAAAGCAAAAAGAATCAGAATGGTTTGGGTTGGAAGAGATGTTATAGATCATATAGTTCCAACCCCACTTCCATTAAGCACTGCATCAGTCTCACACTGGATCTTCTCTAGCAGAGGGTATAATTGGGATGTTACAGCCCCCAGCTCTTCCCACTGATTCTCTTACTTCCTCTGCCCTGGGGGAGCAGAACTGGAGCAGTTTTACTGTGAGCTAGGAGCTCTCTGTGCACCTGTGAGCTCTCACCTACAGGCACTGCTGTGATGGAACAGGTTTGCCTCATACTGAGCAGGGGAGGGAGGCTTAGGAGCTGCTCAGGGACACCCCAAAGTGTCACTTGATCTGTATGTTTTAGCACAGCAAAGGCCCATTCCCTTTCCAGTGTCCCATCCCACAGCAAGCCAAGCATTCCCAGTGACATCACTGGAGCCTGCAAAGAGCTCTGCTGCAGGGAGACACTTCCCTCTGCAATAACTTTTCTCAATGCATCCTTTCAGTTTCTTGTAGATGTGGCACTTGGGGACATGGGTCAGTGGTGGCCTTGGCAGGGCTGGGGGAATCATGGGACTCAATGATCTTAGAGGGCTTTTCAAACTTAAATGAGTCTATGATTCCTTACTTTCAAATTTTCAAAGTTTTCCTGGGTTTCAAATTCCACAATTCACAATCCCTGATGTGATCTATAAGATCTCTTAACTGTTTTTTAATTCTCTCATTCTGCATGTGACATCAAGTGATACAACATGATCAAGTGATATCCCAGCTCCTGGCTGCAAAACCAGTTTCACATCAAGACACACAGACCCAATGCATTCCATTGCCCAGGTGAACCATCTCCAGAAGCTGAAGTTTGTCTGCATCCATGGGCAGTTGATGGCTATACACAATGCTCTGAAAGCACTGGGACAGGAACAGTGTGAATCCATCAGTGTGAGACCTGATTAGAAAGAAATTCTTCCCTGTGAGGGTGGTGAGGCCCTGGCACAGGGTGCCCAGAGAAGCTGTGGCTGCCCCATCCCTGGAAATGTTCAATCCAGGCTGGAGTAACCTGGGATAGTGGGAGGTGTCCCTGCCCATGGCAGAGGGTTGGAATGAGATGGTCTTTAAAGTCCCTTCCAACTCAAACCACCCCATGATTCTATGCTCTGGCAGCTAGGAGCCCACAGAGCCTCAGGGACAGCAAGGGGATGTCATTGGGATGCAAAAGCTTTGAAGATGAGGGGAGAATATGGTGGGAATTGTCCCTTCCTCCTGAGGACTGTACCTTTCCCAAGGTTAGTGCCCCATTTCCAAAGTACATGCAAAGGTCTTGGCACTCTTCTTGAATGCTAATCTTGAATCCTCAGTCTGACATGAATCACTGCTGCTCTCTCCAATGTTTAAATAAATTATTAGAAAACCTCTCCCAAACGCATAAATCCCATCCTAATGCCCTCTGATGTCAGAGGGAAGGTGTCTGGTAACGTTGCTAGTCCTTGGATCAGGCCTCAGAAAAGCAGCTGCAAAATATAAACCTGCAAGCTCCAAAATTCATCTTTGCTTTAACTTGGTCTAAACCTTTGTAAATTACTCACAATGGGTCAGGGGAAAGAGAATTGAACAGCTCTGATCTGGCTGTGTTCCCCTGTCCTACAAAATCAGCTCACGCCCTTCAGAAAGAGGAAAGCTCACTAAAATTCATCCACAGCAGTGGCAGCTCCCAGCCCACAAACCAAACTGTTCCAGAAGTGCAGAAATCATTGTGATGTTTCTTCACCTTTTTCCAGGGCCCATAACAATTTCCTGCTTGTTCTGCTCAGCATTCCCCCTGCAACTCCTTCCCACCACCTCCCAATTGCCAAGAAATCCCTCCTGCTGCTGTGAGAAACATGAGAGTTCCTAGGAAATATCTCCTCATGGTGTGGGAAAGCAAAGGGGGAGAGGAGCAGGGATGTTTTCTTTTAGCAGGAGTTATCATGGACAACGTGGTCATCTTGGGGGGTACCAGGCTTTAGGGGCTGGGTCTGTCCTACCTTGGGATGTGAGTAAATCATTCCAACTTCCTCTAGCTCCAGTTGTGCCAGCCAGCACAATAACAAGAATTACAAACTGAATGCCATTTTCCTTTGTTCTTTAAGGTGGTTCTGAAGTGGCAGGTGCTGTTACCTGGCTCAGCTGAGAAACTGCTCAGCTTTTGTCATGATTACCAATTCCCCAGCTGGGAGAACAACAGCTCAACGGGGAATTACAGAGCTGGAAGGGAGTAAAGATGGGCAGTGATGGCTGAGCACCACGTGAAGATCTCCCACAGGCAGAAATATGGAAATTTTAGCATGTTTTCCATTATGCAAAGGGCAGAATTCCCGTGCAGCATTGGCATATGCTGAACAGCTGGGGAAGGTGGGGATGGAGTGTACCAAGCTGTCACTTGTGGGGAAAGCAGCCAAGTGCATTGACACTTCTCATGTAGGCTGGCTCCAAACCAAATGGCTTCACAGCAGGATTTCCAAATTACTACCTTGACCACGCCATGTGCTTCTTCCAGAGTCTTAAAATCCACCTGTGTAAGTGATCATTCCTTCCTTCTTCCAGGATAATTAATTTCTACCCTAAATTGCCACTTGCCAGTTCACATTTCTCTGGTCCCTGTGAGGACCTTAACAAGGCTGAGAAACCTCAGGCCTCACTCACACTGCCTTCATCGAGGTGTTGTTCAACAGCTTGTGAATCCTCTCTCAAATCTTGGTGGGGCATCTCCACCAGAGATTTTCAGAGCCTGAGCCCAAGAAAATTGCATTGCAGGGATGAAAGGCATCCCTGGGCCTGCTTAAACTGCTGCTGAAATGTGGCCACACATAATCAGCCATTTAAATCAGCCAGCTCCAGAGGGAATTGCAGGCAGGAGTGGTGGTGGCACGAGGTGGGCAGAGTGTCTGGCTCCAGCTCCCTGTTGAATTAAGTGTCAGAGCAGACTGGATCCTAACAGAGGTGTTAGAGCAGATGTGCTGCTGTTTTCATATCAGCAGGGATTACATTGCTTAAAACCATTTATTTGATACTGACTAATGGAGGAAGGCTCAGAGGAGCAGGGAAATGAAAGGGGTAATCAGATATTCCAGAGCATGGAGCACACACACAGAATGTTCAAAGCCAGCACGGTGCAGGTGTGTATTCCCAAACGTGGACTGGGTTGCCAAGTGACTTGGTTTTCCATCGGAGCTACTGTGTCTGAAAAGGACTTCCCAGGCTCCAGCTGCCATCTCGTGGTCACACAAGACATCTGCCTATTTATTTTTTTTTCCCCCTCCCATTACCACCATTCACGGCTCAAGCAGTACTTTTCCAAGATTTGTAACATCAAAAATTTCTGGGAAATGTTTTTCCCAGGAAAGCCCTGGTCGGAAGCATTATATTCCCAAATTGCAGTGCGTTTGACCTTTTCACCACGCATTAGAGAGGATACTTTATTTTCCATTGTGTGGGAAGCAGTGATGCTTAGAAAAGGGGGACTTCAAGGGAGAGGGGGGTGTGTTTAACATCCCTCATCATCCTTGAAATCTCCAGGGAATTTCAAGCAGTGTTCAGCAACACTCTCGAGTTTGAATTTTGCTGCTGTCTTCCCCTGCTTCCTGATGGATCCCCTCTTGCCCAGGATCTTGATCTCAGGCAGGGGAGCTCTGGAAGGATGGAGGATCTGCAAAGCCAGTGGGCAGCCACAGCAGCCCCTCTGAGCTGGACTTGCTGCTCGTTCCTCTGAGCACTTGCTCCAGCAGCAGATCCCAGAGCCATCTGCAGCCCCAAGAAAACCAGCAGAGCTTTGAAGAAGATCAGAGGTGCATCTGCGTGGAACAGCTTGAGGTACAGAGAGTCCCAGGGTAACATCCTGGCTCTGGGGAAGATGATGGGAGTTTGGCTGGGTTTGCAGCAGGACCAAGGATTTTTATTTTTTCTCCAGCCTTGTTCAGTGTGACTCAGAGTGTCAGCAGGACCTACAGCTGCTCTGGGCATAAAGCAAGGCACGTTCTAAAAGCTGCTCTGGTCCAGAAATTACCTAGTGTGAGTAAACACCACGTGGTACTCTGCTCCCTTGTCATGGAATCACAGAATGGCTTGGATTGCAAGGAACCTTTAAAACCCACCTCATTCCAACCCCCTGCCATGGACAGGGACACCTTCCACTATCCCAGGTTGCTCCAAACCCTGTCCAACCTGGCCTGGAACACTCCCAGGGACCCAGGGGCAGCCACAGCTTCTCCAGGCAACCTGTGCCAGGCCCTCACCACCCTCAGAGCCAAGAATTCCTTCTCAAAAGCCAAGCCAGGATCATGTCCTGGCAGGACCCCTGGACCAGCTGTTGTTACAAAATGTTCATGGCTTGTTGTGCAAGGTCCTCAGAACAGAAAAGGCTGCTTCCTTTTTATACAGTGCTCTTGTTTAGAGTAGATTTTGGGTCAAACCTTCACAGCATATAACAATAAAATCCAAACATTTCCCCTTGTAAAACTGGGATCTGAAAACCATAAAATGAATGGGACCTACTGGCTGAAATTGGGCAGTAAATGTGTAAGGAGAGAAGAGGTCACTTAAACTGACTTCCAATGCCCCAGAGAGCTGGACTGGGTTACATGTCTTCACAATTGGGTCAAATTTCTTCACACAGAGGGTTGTTGGGCACTGAACAGGCTCCCCAGGGAAGTGGTCATGGACCCAGGGCTGCCAGAGCTCCAGGATACTTTGGACAACACTCTCAGGCACGTGGTGTGGCACTTGGGGTTCCTGTATAGGTAGGAGTTGGACTCCATGATCCTTGTGTGTCCCTTCCAAGTCAGGACATTCTGTGGTTCTAGGAAATTTTATTGTCCAGCTCATGAGGGCTGGAGTAGGACAGATAATGGAGTATTTTCTGTTGATTTTATTTTGGTATTTTGTGTTTAATCAAAACATACATACACACACACAAAAAAAAAGCCAGACTTGGTCCCATCAAAATGCACATGAGGTGCAGCAGATATTCTGGGGTGAGCCCTGATCATTGCTTCTCACAGGCTTCATCAGCCACCTTGTTTGTGCAGGAGTGATGCCAAGTCCCTGTAATCTCCTTTGCATCTCACACTGGCCAGCCAGTTCCTTCTTATCTCCTCTTATCCTTCTTACCTGCTTCCCGAGCAGATGAAATCATATTTCATGTGCTTTGCTCAACTCAGAGATTTTAATCACCAGTAAGAAAGGAGGTCAGATGCCAAGTAAGCAAGGTTTGCTGCAGAAATGGCTGAAAAAAACCT
Organism: Argya squamiceps; assembly: GCA_037834095.1. Lineage (NCBI taxonomy): Eukaryota > Metazoa > Chordata > Aves > Passeriformes > Leiothrichidae > Argya > Argya squamiceps. The sequence goes on from JBBMKD010000216.1 coordinate 59,525,887, forward strand.
CATGACAACAACCAGTGAATTTGGCCTCAGGAAAATACCTGCAGAGATGAGCTTCAAAACACAAAATACCAGCAAAAAGATTTCACAGGGCATTTCTGCCCTTTGGTTTTTTTGTTCTGCCATTGGTCTTGGCCAAGAGATCTCATCCTCTCCTGGTGATTTCCAGCCACTACAACAGCTCCAGCAATTTCTGAGCTACCCTCCTGCAGAGCTGAGGGGCTGGTGAGCTGTGAGGGACCTCTTGGAAAGCAGAATTATGGACTCATTAGGGTTGGAAAAGCCCTCTAACATCATGGAGTCCAACCATTCCCCCAGCACTGCCAAGACCACCACTAGCCCATGTCCCCAAGTGCCACATCCACACAGCTTTTAAATCCCTCCAGGGATGGAGACTCCACCATTGCTCTGGGCAGCCTCTGCCAGGGCTGGACAACCCTTTCCATGAAGAAATTTTTCCTAATATTGAATCTAAACCTCCCTGGGCACAACTTGTGGCCATTTCCTCTTGTCCTGTCCCTGTTCCCTGGGAGCAGAGCCCGACCCCACCCCTGGCTGTCCCCTCCTGTCAGGGAGTTGTGCAGAGCCACAAGGTCCCCCCTGAGCCTCCTTTTCTCCAGGCTCAGCCCCTTTCCCAGCTTCCTCAGCCCCTCCTGGTGCTCCAAACCCTTCCCCAACTCCATTTCCTTCTCTGGACCAGCTCCAGCCCCTCAATGTCCTGTCATGAGGGACCCAAAACTGCCTCCAGGACTGGAGGTGCCTCAGCAGTGCCCAGCACAGTGGGAATATGTGGGTGCACATCTCATCAGCATGGTTGGCTTTGTGCACCTTGACTTTGGAGCTTAAACAGGTGGCAGTGGGAAAATCTGCCTTTTTCCATTCTCTGCCTAGACTTGGTGTGAAGGTTTAACCAAGTTCAACTCTCTTGCAGTGCTCTCCAAATCAGTCCCAAGTTTGGGCACTGGCTCAGCAGTTGTTGGGAGCCTCTGCCCGTTTCCCAGCAGGATTGTGCAACAGCACTGGTGTTTTTCAGCCCCAGTGGTGGGGAATCTCCTCCTTTCTCTGGGTAAAATCAACTTTCCTGAGACATGACCCAAGATTTTATTGTAAAAACCATGCAAGAGTGAGCCATGTGATTGGGGTTATATGAATGAAATTCCAGCCTGTAAATGCTGGGGCTGCACACTCCCCACACTGCTTTATGAGCTTCCCTACACCATGATCCCAGTGCTGGCTCGTGCCAGTCAAGGCCACAGCCAGTTTAGTGCACCAGGCCCTGGTGTGCAATTCCCTTCCTTTCCAAAGAGGCTTTTTACAGCAAGTTTCATCTTGCCAGGTGCCACACACTCCCAGTTCCCATGAATTTGAGAGGCAGCTCTTGGCAGCCTGCAGGGCTTGGCTCATGCTGTATGAAGGAATGTTTCAGGATCTCTGGCACTGGGATTAACAGGCTCTGTGCTGCCAAGCAGAGCCCAAGCCGACTCCTCACACCTTTGATTAGACCAGCCTCAGTCTGATTAGTGTTGCCTAATAAAATAATTTCAATCTTTGGTCATTGATCTTCAAGACATTCCAATTTTTGCACTGAAATACATCCACATGCCCTTTGCAGAGCGAGCATTCAGGTGCAATTCCATTTCCTCAGGACTACAATGTATTTCTCATTATTTTATGCTGTACATGATGTCTTTAGGATGGACTACTTTAGGGAAAAAACCTCCACTAAAAGAAGAGTTCTAATTGCTTGTGTATTTCTTTTCTTTCATTTAAAGTCAGACTCCTGCAGAGACAAAAGGCACATCTAAAAGCACAGATTTGTATGTGAGGCACAGAAAAGTGACCATTTTTCATAATTAGCCCTGCCACTACAATTTCTATATGGATTTCTAAAGGCTGTAATATTTCCTGTTTCATAGAAGCTACATGGCATAAAAAAAAAATCAGCATTTTACCAACATTGAAGCAGGACTGTCTTTCCACGAGCAGTTCTTTCTGCCAAAGGGCAGATCTGGAAATGAAAATGTGGAGATTGGATGGGGAAAAAAAAAGCAGTGTCTCATCATCACAGGATAAGTTTGAAAAGCCTGCTTTTAATGACTCTTGTAAGGAGCCACAGGGGATAGGAAGTTTAAATCTCTGATCCCTCCATCACATCCTTTTGGACAATGTTGGATGTACAGTTGCTGCAGATGGGTTCCAAATGCTTGGGATGGTCTGGCTGCAGAAAAACCAGCAAACTCCAATACAAAAAAAGAAATAAAACAAAAATAAAAGAGACTCCTATGACAGTCATTTAAACAGTTGGCAGCTTTTAATCAATCACTATTTATCTACCATGGAAGTGCAGCCAGCTCAGCTGTACTGACACATGTCTGAGCTTGCTTTTCGTGGAGCATGGACACAGCTCCAACCAAAACCAACCAAGCCTCCAGCCTGAGCTGGTTGGAAGGTCTGTGCATCCATCTCCTGCCTCCCCAGCTTTAATGTTCACCTCCTGCCAAGAGGGGAGAGGACAGAGCAGGAACAGGGCTGCAGGAGACACGAGCCCTTTCCCTCAGCCCTTTCTTGCAGTGGTGTTTTCACCACGGTGATTTTTCCCTAATCCTTCTCTAAGAGGGCCCTGAAGACAGATGTGAGAGAGGGAGCAGCTGTTATTTGGCCTGGGGATACCCTCTGATCTGAATTTACTTCCAGACTCTGTCAGAGCCCCATGTGCCCTCTCACAGACATTTGATCATTCAGTGTTTCACTTTACTTTCTGCCAATATGTTTAAATACTTTCTTTTTCTTGATTTTTTCAGTTTCTCCTTGGAGTTTGCACGTTTTGGGGAGCAAACATGGTTGCACTTCTCTGTTTGGCACCACACCCAGGACAGTGATTTTCTGTCTTGGTTAAGGCCTTTAAATCATACATAATCATATTTATTAAGAGCTATTAATGCCTCCTGAACATTCTAGACATGTTATCATTTGAGCAGGTATATCTGGATCACCAGCTATGCCGTTGCCAAAAAAGGGAGAAAGAATGATCTGAAATAAATAAACATCACCTGTACAAATCAAATATGACACAAGAGCTATTTCAGATCTTAAAGAAGAATTAATCCAGGCTGCAATCAGGCCAGAAGGAAGCTGAATTTCCAAAATTTACTGCCTTGACACATCTTTGTAATCGTGGTGGGTTTGCTGTGGGGTTAAGGAGGAGGGTGCTGTGTGGAGATGGTTTGGGTGATCTGTGCTGCTCTGCAGCATCAAGGGGGGTGTTTTCAGGGTGGCTGTGTTTGCTCTTTGCATTTCCCTGTCCTTCTGGTCTCCAAGGACCAGCTTTGTTCCTGGCAGCTCTCCAGGAGAGGGGCAGGGAGAGGGCTGGGTGCTGGTGGGGCAATCCTTTCTCCACCAGGGGAGAGGGCTGGGTGCTTGTGGGGCAATCCTTTCTCCACCAGGGGAGAGGGCTGGGTGCTGGTGGGGCAATCCTTCATCCACCACCAGTTTCATGCCTCCAGGGCACTGGATGGGGGATGGCTGCAAAGGGCCAGCTCTGACTTTTGCAATGAGTGTGCAGGGAAACCCACAACAAGTTTGGATGAAGGCAAAAGAAAAGACCCTCATGTCATTTTCACATCCATGGAAGTGTTCCAGGCCAGGTTGGATGGGGCTTGGAGCCACCTGGGATAGTGAAAGGTGTCCCTGCCCATGGAAAGGGGTTGAAATGAGATGGATTTTTAGGTCCCTTCAAACCCAAACCATTCTGTGGTTCTGTGGTTCTATGATTCTGTAATTTTAGGATTCTGTGATTCTCTCTTCAGGGTGCCAGAGTTGCCTTAGGTACCAACAGCTGGGTAAAATAAAATGAAGCAAGAGCACATGAAGCTCTTGGAGGGGCTCCTGCTTCCCTGACTGAATCAAACTCTCAGAGAAGCTCACTAATGCATCCACCTCAAGCCAAAGCATCTTTCAACTTGAGCACTATTGACTGATTAATAACAGGCACTTGGTGGTAATAAGGAGCTTCTCCTGTCTGCTGTGAGCAAAATGTTTCCAAACTGAACTGATGGAGTGACCCCAGAGGGGATGAGCTTCTTGTCAGAGAATGAGGCCACCCCCAGAACCAGGGGCAGCAGAGCTGTGGGGGGAGTGTTTTGTTGATGACAAGGAGACACAGAGATGGTTTTTGTTCCTCATGAGCTGAAGCATCCACAGACCACATGGAGAGGAAAAGCTGAATGTGAGGGAAAGGGAGGCAGTACAGCCCTTGGAGAAAGCCACAAGGCAGAGGGATGTTTTCCCTAAGCTTAGTGTTTAATTTGAATGAAATAAATGAGCTTGAGCAGACTAAGAAATTAGGAGAAATTAATTGTCAAAGGCCTTTTGCACCAGTGTTTGCCATGAAGTGACCAATAAAGGAGGAGGGATAATGTGTTTGCAGTTTCCTTTTGTAACTGACAGAGGATCCATGGAAAAAAGCCCAGATCCCTGCCTTTCCCCAGACAGTACTTGCAATAGGTTCTTCCTTTCTTTCTACAAAAAGATTTGATGAAAGCAAGGTAAAGTAAAGAGAAAAGATGAATAAAAATAGAAATCACTGCTTGATTTCAACTGTCATTTATGATTTGGCTGCCAGGGAAACAGATCCTTTCCCCATCTTATCAGCAGCCCTGAAACCTGACACATTTTTTGCTAGCTTTGGCCTCTTTCCTGGGGTATTGCTTTTCCAGCATCCAAAACAGCTACAAAAGTTACAACAGTTGCAAAATGTGGATTCTTGGCTGGCTTTGCCTAGACCTTGAGAAAGGAGAGAAGGGAAGCATATGGAATTGATGGAGGATTTAAAAAAATTCACAAGACCAGTAGCAATCCTAGAATTTGAGAGTGGTGGGGCTTAGAAGACACCTTAAAGCCCATCTCATTCCACCCCCCTGCCATGGGAAGGGACACCTTCCACTATCCCAGGTTGCTCCTAACTCCATCCAGTCTGGCCTTGGATATTTCCAAATATCCAGGAGCAGTTACAGCTTCTCTGGGCACCCTGTTCCAGGGCCTCACCACCCTCATAGATAAAAATTCCTTCCCAAAATCCTACCTAACCCTGCTCTCTGCAGTGGGAAGTCATTCCCTGTGTCCTGTCCCTCCATCCCTTGTCTCCAGTCCCTCACCAGCTCTCCTGGAGCCCCTTTAAGCACTGGAAGAGGCTCTGAGCTCTCCCTGGAGCCTTCTCTTCTCCAGGCCAAGCAATCCCAATTCTCTCACCTTTTCCTTGTGGGAGAGGTGCTCCATCCCTTTGGTCCTCCTTGGTGGACTCACTGCAAGATTTCCATGTCCTTCCTGTGCTGGGGACCCCAGAGCTGGACACAGCTCTGCCTGTGAGGAGGGAAAGGGCTCTCCTCAAGCAAGAAAAGCTGTGCCTCTCATTTTGAGCCATGTTCAGGTCATAAATAAGGCAGCAGAAAGGGCAGAACTTTTGCTGGGTGATTCTTACTGGGGTCTGGCTCAGGTATGAGGCAGTGAAAGGTCCAATCTTCTCTTCATTTTCTTGAGGACCTGAACAGAAAATGATGGACAAACAAACCCTGTGCTCAGGGTTTTCTCTGCCCACAGAGCTCTAACTGCACCATATCCACCTTGTCTGACTGTGCTTTACCTTCCCAAGCCACAACCTGTGATCCTGGCTGTCTGCTCAGGCCAGGAGGGGTGGGAACACACAATGTAATTTTGGTTTTATTCCCCCTCCATCTGGAGCTACTGGCTGAAAATCAGTGTGAGAAGAGAGCGAGGCACGGGACACCATGGCCTGGATAAGGATGTTCACTTCACTAAACCTGTCATTGCTCGTGCTGTTAATCAGGCTGATGGCAGTGCTGACACCAGCTCTGGATGTGGCACGGTGTCACCAGAACCTCCCTCCTGAAACACAAATCCCAGGTAACAGCCCAGTGATAAGGCACAAACAAACCCTCAGATCAGGGCGTGAAATCAGATGCAGTGAGAGTGACACCGAACGCGTGCTCCTCCCTCACCCACCCGAAATTCCACACCTGTTCTCAGCCAATCTGAGAGGGCAGGTGCCTGTTTTCCAGAGCAAACACCTCTTTGGGGAGCAGGGAAATGATCATTAAAGACAACACCAATTTGCAGATCCACCCTGCTGTACAAACATGACCAAAACCTCTAATTCAAATATTGCCCTGGAGGGAGAGGGCTACTGTGACCTGGGATTTAAATAAACGACCCGCCTTTCCTTGGAAGCCTTTGGGATAGTTTGAGGTATTATTTAACCCACTAAAGAAGGAAAAATACTCTGAAAGGTTTTGATTGCTGCATTTGAGCCAGCCCAGGGACAGATCCACAGGCCAGAAGCAGGAGGAGCTCAGTCCACTGAGTGGCCACAAATGTCCCCACCCCTGGCACTCAGACAGGAGGTGTTGGAAATACTCTTGGATGTCACTATTAATTATATAAATGAGAAATTCTGGGACTGTACATGGATGGAAGTGAGTGAAAGTTGATGGGAAGTAAAAAGTTTGTTTCACAGTGAGATGATTGTCTGCCTCTGCAAAGAAACAGGGAGGAAATCTCCTCAAGTGGCCTTTTCCATAATCCAAGTCCTTGGAAGTTTTCCACCACAGTCAGGTTTCCTACCAGAGTCAGATTTTCTACCACAGGAGGGTTTTCCACATCAGATGCTTGTTCTTTTTTCTCACTCTTTTTTTTTCTTTTTTGATTTTTTGGGGTTTTTTTTTTCCTTTTTTGATTCCTTTGTACCATACGAGCACAAGACTGCCTCAATTCAGCCCATAGGATCTTGGAAAATGTGGAAGTTAAATAAGTTTAACTGGAAGGAGCTCACCTCTCCTGACTTTCCCTGCCAGGCTCTCACTACTTGCTAAAATAGAACTTCCACTATAAATAGAAAGGAGATCTGCCTGCCCCACTGGCCTGGCTGAAAGCACAGTTGGCCTTCAGTCCCTCTCAAAACTACAGCTCAATCCATCTTCCAGCTATGACATAAAAGAGGGGAGACCTTTTAACAGTGGAAGGAAATAATTTGGCACTGGAGGCAGAACAAAGCAGCTGGAATATTCATCAAAGAGCAAAACTGGAGTGTCCTGTAGGAGTTGGAGGCTTTTGATGGAGGCACTTTCATGTAATGAGTGAAATATTTATAGCTGGAACGTGGTCCCAGGCACCACCTGACGGTCCAGCAGCTCAGGACAGATGACAGCAGGGTGGCTTTGGCTGTACAAGGCTCCTGCACAGTGACACAGTGCAGCCACAGGCAGCAAATGTCCCACTCTGTTGGAGTCCAGGGCATTCCTTTGGTTGCCCTGGATGGTCACAGACCTTGGCAGAGAGGCCTGGGACCCAAGAGAGAGGGTTTGAATCCTGGACAGGGAGTTCTGTCCAGGGGGGTTGCCTGGCACAGAGTCCAGGAAGACAATCTTTGACTTTAGTCCATGGAAAAAGCTTCCAACATTGAGAGAAGAATTACAAGTCACAAAGATGTGAAAACAGTAGTTTAGTTAATCACCAGGTGGAAAATTTGGTAGTTTTAGGATTCTTAGAATGGAGGTGAATAGGGGACAAGATGGAGATTTTAGGGCGGTGCCCTGGGTTCTTCTTGTTCTCCCTTGGCCTCCATCTTCTGATGTGACGTGGGCACAAAGTAGGCTAAGGAGATTGGGTCAAAGTAGAAATGACTCGTTTAGTATAGGTGACAGGCATTGCCACAGAATTGTAAATAATAACTACAGAATTATCTGTATAAGAGGCAGTGACCTCCCATCACGGGGGGGTCGCCTGTGTCTGAGCTGCTGTGAACATCTCGGCCGGGCACAGAGAAATTTGTAAGATAAGAAATAATAAACACGCGAGAAACCTTGAACAACAAGATCTTGAGACTCCTCTTCATTCTCACGTCAAGCTCAAAGCCTTCAGAGGGCAGAAGGCAAAAAAAAGACTCTCTCAAGCCCACCAGAACCACCACCTGAAATCTCGGGTCAAAAAGAAAACAAAAAACCTGAGATCACTCTACCTCCTAAAGCACAAGTCACGAGGCCGTTCCCTCGGGGCAGTGTGACAGCGTCAGATGATCCAGGGTCACTCACCTGCTATCAGGTGACACCTCACAGAGACTGCAATGTCTTCATCTCTGCAGATTCATGCAGACTTAAAGGTCTTCTCAATCAGGGGCTATTTCAGTCGGTATTTAAGTCATACCTGGCTTTATGTGAGTATTTCCAGTGCTGGGAGATATTTCCCTCAGTGCTTCCATCGAGGATGGGATGATGAGCATTGTTACCATGCTTTCCTAGAACAGAGTGTACCATGAGGGCTGGGTGATACATTTAATATCTCTTATGATTCATTGTGCATAAGAGTCATGGCAGGCTTGACCCAGAAGTACATCCAGTGCACTGGGATCAATTGACAATAATAAACGTTTGGGGAGAGAAAGGATGAACCTTTCTCTCAGGTGAATTTTTAACCACACTGAAATCAATGGAAATTCTCACAGCAGGAGCAGCAAAGCCAGGATTTCACACATGACCACGCTGACAGTGACCTCAAAGTCACTTTTAGTGCCAAGTGTTCCCAGGGTCCTGCAACTCCAGCACTGCTTTTGGATATTACTATGACAAACTATTCCTGTGTAACCTTCCAGGCCTTGTGACTCTGGCCCTGAGGGCATTAAAATGTCATTTTTCCTCATCTGACCCTGCTCTCAAGATGCTCAGCTGTGAACTCTGGCACAGCCCCACACCCCTACAAAACCCTCCTCACCCTGGCCCTGTGCATTCCAACCCTGTTCCAAGGGAATGAGGGAGTGATTTCCACTTGTTCCTTTTTTAATCTCTGTGTGCAGGAACTTTTCACAACTTGTAACTGTGTCTTGTTCTTGGCTTCTCAGCCACTCATCAGACAGAGGGTTTTGTGCAGAATAAAAGGGGTTTTATTTTTCCTTGTGGTGCTTCCAGCTCTTGCTGTGCATGTTTTGTCCTTTCAGACACCCAACAAGCAATGTGTGTAGGAGAGACAGTGACCTCTTACTCTTTGTTTCAGCATCTACAGAAAGGAGCCTTCCCATTTTCCCAAAGTTCTGGGATGGTTTCCTCTGGAGGATCTCAGTGCTTTGTCTCCTGGTTTAGGGGTTGGCACTGTGAAAATACAGAGCCTTTGTTTCCAGCCTTGGTCCCTTCAAATCCACAGGCAACACCGACTGGAACGTTACACAACACCTCTCCTTTTGTCCCTAAAAAGTATCTGTGTCATCTACATTTATTGTTCTTGGACCTACAAAATTAATTATTTGCCCCCTTCATGCCCAAACTCTCAATATCTTCTCTGGAAATAAAAATAACAAAAAATACAAGGAAATAAGTTTACTCTGAGATTATATTTTCAGGGCTTTGGCTAAATGAAAGACCTGAAGAAAATGAAGCTTGGAGGATTTTCTGCGTCCTGTTCCAACTGGTTGAAAACACCAGAACCACCTTTTCTTTATTATTTTCATCCATCTATTCACCACCTCTAGCAAGGAAAATAAATCAGTGATAACAACCCCTCTAACACTGGCAACAGCCCCCAATCCCAGGGCCAAGAGACACGTGACAAAGCTCTCCTGGAGGAGCAGTTTGGAAAGAAGGGGCATACGTTAGGATTGAGGTGGCATCACTTAACCCTGTTCACAGGGCAGCTGTTGGCATCCTTGGGCATGGGACACCTCAATGCTCTGTGAGGAGAAGTGGAGAGGTTCCTGGGTTTGAAGAGCTTTAAGTGTCTGAAGGAGGGGATCAGAGGTGGACGAGGTTCTTCTCAGTGGTGCTGAACAACAGGACAAGAGGCAACGGGCAGAGAATAGAATAGGACATAAAATTCCATCTGAATATGAGGAAGAATTTTATTGTGCAGTGATTGAGCACTGAACAGTTGCCCAGAAAGGGTCTGGAGTCTCCCTCACTGGAGATATCCAAGAGCCACCTGCACACAGTCCTGACTAAGAGGCTCTGGGGGGTCCTGCTTGAGCAGGGGGCTTGGACCAGGTGATTTCCAGTGGTCCCTTCCAGACTGAACCAGTCTGGGATTCTGTGACCTCATGGTGCAGGACATGCATCTGGATTGCAATCCCACTTAAGGGAGAGGTATTTTAACCACCTCTGTGAGCCTGCCTTGCAACCAACTTTTGAAAATGCTCAGGGGGTCTTGGCTAGAAGATTGAGTGCAGCCCCAGATTTGAAGCTTTTATACTTTTCACATCTTTGTCTCTTTCTTTCCAGTGGGACAGTGCAGGACCATTTTTTTAGAAAAAGAGGGACCAATAATTCACATCCCACATCCCTCTGACAGCATTATTTTCCAGGCTCACAGTCAGAAACTCTTCCTTTATCCCACCAACTTTGGCCAGGGTACCTCACTCCAAGGACAAAATCCACAACCCTGGAGATCCAGGATGAGGTAAGGATGTGATGGCTGAGCCCACACCAGCAGCACATCTCCAGTTCAGCCCTCCTTTTCCCAGAAATCTCTCTGTGCCTGTCTTCCCATGAGCCTCACCTGCACAAAGGTGAACTCTTAACACCAGGATTTCACCAGATCAAAGCCTGAAAGGGTAAATATTTATGTCAGGGATCATTGCTTTCTTCCTTTGTTTGCCCTGGAACAGGAGTAAAGGAATGTGGATCTGTGGCTTGGGAAGAACATTTCAGATCCAGCAAAAGGCACTTTGACCTTGGCCTAAGAAGAGTGCCAATAGTTCTGGGGTTCAAGGAAAAGAAAAATGTAAACAGGCAGACAAGCCTCACATGTCTGGCAGCAGAGAAAACACTCACAAAGAGGATTTTTACACCAGTTGACCAACATACCTTCTACACCAGCCACACAGTTAATGTTCCCTGTGCAGAAATTATCACATTGTATGCGAAGATTTTTTGGAACTCTGCCTTATTTGATGAACAATATTTTAGCAGGGTTCAGTTACCAATACTCTCTGTGTATCCAAATATATTTGGATAGCTGTGAAGCAAAACAAACCAAAACAAATAAAACAAACAAACAAAAGCAGAAGTGCTCAATAAATATTTCCTGCCTGTATTTGGGACAAAGTTGAATGCCATTTCCACGTTATATAATGATGATGAAACGCTTCCTACCCAAACAACTTAAAAAAGAACATCAAAAGCACAACCAACACTTTCAAGCCAGCCAGTCTAGAGGACATGTGTGTCATCATTTGCAGAGCTGGCTCTTCAGACGGCTGTTCTCACACCAGGTGGGAATGTGAGAGTTTATGAACAGCCCAGGAGACCATTCCCAAGAAGAAAAACAGCACTGAGTCAATATTTGAAGAGCGTGACTCAGGTGAGTCCACAAATTTGGCTCGTCCAGCATCACTCCTGACCCTGGTATGATGAAGTGGTTTGTAGCAGCTAAGGAGGAGATGGAGAGTGGGGATGCAAAAAAAAAACCCATGAAAACCAGCAATTTTCATGGCAAATGGTTTCTGTCACAGAACAAACTTCATCTTGCTCTTTACTAAAATCACAAGCACAGTTGGTATCAGGAATGGTGTTGACTCGGTGCTGTGCAATACCCTGATTTGAGGTGGAAAAAAAATAGACAAAATCAATGTGAGTGCATAACAAATGGTTTAAAAATAGCTAATGGAAAGGTCTTAAAGTGGCTTGGAAATAAAGGATTCATCAATGAATAAAGGTTGTTTCTAATGGACTCTTGCAAGCACTTTCACTTGTGCTATTCATTGTGCTTTGTGTAGGAACTGCAGGAAAATAAAGGTTGATCACATCATGGGAGAGTTTCCAAACTGTAAATAGTTTCACTACTTAAGATTGCACTGATCAGAGAAGTTTATTTGTAAACAAAGTGCTGCCATGAGGAAAATTGGAAGAATGGGGTAAAATGAGTGCAGAGTCATGGACTCATTAAGCTTGGAAAAGTCCTCTGGGATCACAGAGTCCAACCATTCCCCCACCACTGGCAAGGCCACCACCCATGTCCCCAAGTGCCACATCCACATGGATTTTAAATCCTTCCAGGAAGGAGTCCATTTCTTTTACACTTTTTCTTTTTTAAGTAACATTAAAATATTCAGAGATGATTTGCAGAGCATTATTCTCCCAGTTACACACATTCTCACTACTTTTCCTTTTCCTCTTGGACAAAGGGAGATCCTTTGGAGATTCTCATGGATCTTCTTTACCTCTTTCCCAGGAAATTCCCAACTGTATTGAGTCTGCATAGAGAAAATAGAAATAGAAATAGAAATAGAAATAGATAGAAATAGAACAATAGAAATAGAAATAGAAATAGAAATAGAAATAGAAATAGAAATAGAAATAGAAATAGAAATAGAAATAGAAATAG
>JBBMKD010000216.1:59549699-59560782 GCA_037834095.1 Argya squamiceps
AGAGCCCCTGGCAGGGCCTGAAGGGGCTCCAGGAGAGCTGGAGAGGGACTGGGGACAAGGGATGGAGGGACAGGACAAGGGGGAATGGCTTCAAATTGGAAAAAGGGAGATTTGGGTGGAATATTGGGAAGGAATTCCTGGCTGGGAGGGTGGGCAGGCCCTGGCACAGGGTGCCCAGAGAAGCTGTTGCTGCCCCTGGATCCCTGGAAGTGTCCAAGGCCAGGTTGGACAGGGCTTGGAGCACCCATGGGACAGTGGAAGGTGTCCCTGCCCATGGCAGGGGGTGGGACTGGATGATCTTGAATTTCCCTCCCAACCCAAACCATTCTGGGATTGTGTGTTTTGGGATGATTTACAGCATTGATGACTTGGAGCACATTAATCACTTCTTGTGAGGTTTCTTCTGTGTTTGACTGGGAGCAGCCCCAAAGAGCAGCCTTTCATTCCTGATTGCTCAATTCATAGTGGAGGTGGATTAAAAACAGTTCATGGAGAAACAATTTTAGGCTGTTGCTGGAATACTTGAGGCAATCTTGGTAAATCAGAGGCAATTCCATGTTTGCAGCAGAGCAAAACATCTATTCCTGCCTCTGGGATCCAGCATTGGAGCAAACACTGAGGCTCACAGGTTTAGCTGCTGTGGAAAGGAAATCCCAACTATGCCAGAATGTGCTGAGTTCTCCATGAAACTCAAATGTCATTTACACCTGGAATTTACAAATTGCTTCAATGAAGCAACTGAGAATTACTGAGTGAACCAGCAAAAGGATGATTTTTACTGCTCAGTGAATGAAATCTCAGCTCAGTCACAGGCTCCAAGTTTATGTCCCTTTGAAGTTTTCTGAGGTTTTACCCTTGTGTTCCTCTGCAGGACTTGTTCCTTTTGGAAGAGCAGGACAGGTCACATGTGTTTGTGGTTGAACAAAGGGAGGTCACCAGGCTGGGATCAAACAAGTGGTTCTATTTATTTAAAAGTCAGTCACCTGCTGTGTTTTGAAATAACGTGAGGGAGAGCTAGAAAGTTGTGCAATGTTAAGCTTTTTTTAGAAAAAAAGAAAAAAATTAGGTGGTTTTTTTTAGGTAGCAAACATGAAATAATGCAATTTTAGTTTGGGGCTATTTTATTTCAACACCACCACTCTCACAGACAAGAATTTCTTCCACATATCTAAACTAAATTCCAGTTCTTCCAGTTTTAACTCATATCTCCTTGTCCTATCACTAAAGTTCCTGATGAAATATACCCAGAACATGATTTTAGGCTTGATATAATAGGAATGAGTAACAAATTTTTTAAAAAATTCTCTAAGAGCACCTTTGATGTTATTCTGGAATATATTTTTATATATTTATTTATTCATATTTATATAGATTGCCACTGCCACAGGTTGCCAGAGAAGTGTGGGTGCCCCATCCCTGGAAGTTTCAGGGCAGGTCCTTGGTAAATGTGTGACCACCTCATTATTTAACTCACTTTCAGTTTTAGATGTCACATTTGTAGCCTCATAGTTGCCTTCAGCTTGTGCAGATATTATTCCCACATGCTGCAAATCGTTTGCCACTGTAGTAAGAAGGAAATCAAATTTAAGCAAGTGTTACAACACTGAAAAGCAGGAATCTGAAATTACTATACTGAAAAGCATCTCGAACCTGGCAGTGTTTTATAAGCTTGTGTTTCTTCCCTAACTTCTTGGCTTTGGCCTTGGAGAGCTGGGAGTTGTCAATTTGAGGAAAACACCAGCTTTAATTGAAGTTTCTGAGCCTCTGAATATTCTATGAACCTTTTAGATTTCATTTGTGGGTAAATCATCATAAGTGTCTGGGGACTGATGGCTGCAGAGTGCCAGGAGTGCCTGGGCTTGGCCCAGCAGTTGAGTTCTTATCTCTGTGTTATCTCAGTTTTGTCACACTTCCGTGGTCCTCAGTCAAGGCAAAGTGAAAAGGGGTCCTTTGAGCTGTGCAAAATTGGAATTTAAGGCTGTGCCCTGTCCAGCAGTGTGGTGGCAGGAAATGAATGGTGGAATTGATGTGTTAGAAAGGAAAAAATTAAGGGAAATTCTGCTCAGTTGTGGCTTGGTTGTGATGGATTAGTCAGTTTTTTGTTCCAATTTATATTAGATGTGATCACACAATTTTAAAGATCTTCATGAAGGAGGAGTAGCTGAGTTATACACATACACTGCACACACATGCAATAATTTATATGTTGCATATAGCTTTATATTTTAACATAATTCTCTTTATTCAGAGGATTTTGGTGATTATCATAATGCAAATCACTCATGTCCTTATCACACCATTAATTACAGCACTTGTATTCTTTTATTCTTTGGATTTTCAGGGGGAAGAAAAGACCCGTTTGTGCAAAAAATAAATAAATCCTTTGTTGCAGAGCAAATCTCTTAAACTGATTTCCCCTAAAAGTGGTAAAATACGTGTGACTAATTAAAATTAAGTGGTTTTCATCTGCTTTTAATCTCCACCATTCAGATTTATTTAGAAATTCTTTTATAAATAAACCATGGAAAGTGTATAACCAGTCAAATCTGTTGATATGTTTCAGTCTGAAGCACTGCCAGCTGCAGATTATATGGTGTAAGACTTAAGGCAGTAAAGAAATCAAGGCAAATCCTTTCCTAGGGATTGAGATTGCAGGGATAAGGATAAATAACACTTCATTTATAGATTTGGAATTCTGTATGGACAAAAAATAAATGAAATTACAACATGATGTAATTCCAGTGTCTTTAACTCTTCTATAAAACAAAAGTAGCCGAAAGAGTGTAGTTTAAGCTTTCTGAAATACTTGAGTATGCAAGTTATAAATTAATTTATTGAAGGTGGATAAGTGAGTGCTAAAATATTGGTGAAATTGGGTGCTGAAATGGCAATTTAGGTTCATCACTTTTCAATGCTCTTTACTGTCACAAGTTTGCATCAAGTCTTGTGGATTAAAATGGGAATTTTTCAGTGACAGCCCCTGTGCAGGATTAAACAGAGGAGCTGTGGTTAGGAACCTCTTTCCCACACTCACAGATTTTCCTGAGAAATCTCTTGTGTGAAATTATTTCCCCACCCCATCCAGAGTATTCCACAGAATTCTCACTGCTGCACTTCCCTGTCTGCATTAACTGAAGTGTGTCACTTGGTTTTGAAGCTGGTGGCCTTTAGAATTTGGTTGTCATAGAACTGGAGGTTGTCAGAGAGTCATGGGATGGAAGGGACCTTAAATCCCATCCCATCCCACCCCCTGCCATGGGCAGGGACACCTTCCACCATCCCCGGTTATTCCAAGCCCCATCCAACCTGGCCTTGGACACTTCCAGGGATCCAGGGGCAGCCACAGCTTCTCTGGGCACCCTGTGCCAGGGCCTCACCACCCTCACAGTGGAGGATTTCTTCCTAATATTCCATCTAAATTACTCTCAGCAGCTGTTTCTGAGGTGAAAATACAATAAATGCATCAGAGTCTGCAGATCCAGCCTTAGAAAAAGGTTTAGAAATCAGGGAAGGTTAAAATATTCCAACACTCAGAGCTCTGTGAAGGCTTTGGGCTTGTGTTGGGATGAGTTATGGGAGCTTCACTTTGTAGGGCCATCAGTTCTCCTGCAGAATTGTGCAAAATCCATGGCTTTCTGTAGAGAAGAACAGACCTTAAATCCCATCTCATTCCTTCCCCTGCCATGAACAGGGACACCTTCCATTTTCCCTGGTTTCTCCAAGCCCCAATGTCCAGCCTGGCCTTGGACACTTCCAGGGATCCAGGGGCAGCCACAGCAAATCTGGGCACCCTGTGCCAGGGCCTCCCCACCCTCACAGATGAGAGTTTCTCCCTAATATTCCCTCTTAATCTCCCCTTTTTTTAGTTTAAAACCATTTCTTTGTGTCCTGTCCCTCCATCCCTTGTCCCCAGTCCCTCTCCAGCTCTCCTGGAGCCCCTTCAGGCCCTGCAAGGGGCTTTGATGTTTCCTGGATCTTTTTCTCCAGGTGAGCTCTCCCAGCCTGGCTCCACAGGAAATGGTTTTTTGTGTCCTGTGATCACAGATTTGATTATCTCGGTGCTGCAGGGCCAGATTCAGTTCTCTGAGAGCCAAACCATGCTGCTGATGGCAGGAAATGTCATTTTCTGGCTTCCTCTTCATTCCTGGTGGTTTTCTCTTGAGGGTTCCCTGTAGCTCGGTGTTCAAACCTCAGCCTTGTGATGGGAAATAAAAGCAGTTTGTGGTCCAGACTGGTTTGGCTGCTCTGAGAATGTGCAACTGTTTAAAGGAGGGGATGGGAGGAGAAAAAAGGCAATTTTTTGGTTCCTCCAAAATCCCACAGAGCTGGAAAACAGGATTGCCTCACTCAGGTTTTTCAAACCTCCATAATTGTCTTTAGGTCTGAAAATAATTTATATTTAGAAAGGGTGAAAATTTTATATTTGGTGTATGAACACCCTTTTCAGAGCCAGATATATTAATTTATTCCCAAACTCAACTGTTCTGCAGTGATTTTATCTTAAATTTTTTCTTATTTCCAACAGTTTTTCCTGGCTGAGCCTTTCTGGGAAGGGCTCAAGTCATGTTTGAGAGCTGCTGTTGAGTGCTATAGATTGCTCTTGTAAAGAGCCACTCTGGGAAAGTTTCTCTCAGGCAAAAAGAGCTTGAAAATGTTTATTTTAATGCTTGATGGTTAGAATTTTAGAAATCTGGAGGTGGAAATTCCCATGTGAAAAACTCGAAGCCTTTCAAAACTGTAAAAGAGGTGTCTTGTATTCATTTAGTTTGGAGTACAAAGTGGTATTCATATGATTATTATTTTAAAAAACATATTTTTGCCTGTGGATTCAGTGAATGGAGCCTCATCAGGCTGCTTGGTCAAGAATTAAGGAATTGCTCCCAGATTTTCCCAGTGAGGATTAAAATCTGCCATTGCTGCAGCCACAATGGGAGCCTTTATCTCCCCTCACATTTCATTTCTTCCTGCAGACAGAGCTTTGTTTGGGAGGGCAGCCTGACTGGATCTGTGTGCTGGAAAAATGTGGATTTCTGGCAGGTGTAAAATGTCTGGGAATACAGCGGGGGTTAAGGGGAGAGGCTGCTGTGTGTGGTGACACTGCTGTGGTTCATGAAGAAAACTGAATCCTCATCTTTCACCCTCCATTGATGGGATGTAGACTCCAAAGTCAGTCTAAATTTTCACTAAATAATTGAATTTTCTGTGTAACTTGCAGGCACTGTTGACTTTCTGCATTTTACAGCCAACTCAGAACTTCGGTTTTTCTGATCTTTTTGGAGGTTAATTTCCACTACACAACCACACCCTTGCAGCACCCCAACCTCTTTATTCAAGCTGGTGGATCATGAGCACCCACAGCATCAGGAATTCAGCACACAACCACTGGCTCCTACCTGGAGTAGCTATTTTAGGAGGGCAAACAGCAGCTGAGTGGCAGAACTGGGTCTTGCACTATTTCTGGGTTTTGGCCAGGCCACAGGACCTGAGCTGTGTTCCACAGGGGCAGAGCTGAGGGTGCAGAGGGATGGGAGAGGTTCAGTGAGGGGCTGGGGAGGGGAGAAGCAGCATTTCCAGTGCCTGGGAAAGAAACTGGGATCTGTGGGAAGCTGGGATGAGGGAGGTGGTGATGCTCTCTGAGCTGTTCTTTTGGGAAGCTGTCATGCCAGGGGCTGTTCTGGATTCCCACTCAGGAGAGCTCAGGGAGGGCCAAGTGAGGGAAGCTCAGTGGGAATCTGATTATCTGCTTTATTCCCTGCCATGAGTTTTCCTGCTGTTCACCTTTCCTTGTGGCAGCACCAATGTCAAGGTGCCATCACCCACCTGAGTTCCCCCTGAGAGCAGAATGTCACTGCTGGGGCTGTGGGAACAGTGTTTTCCTCTAAATCTGTTACAGCAAAGGTTTCAAATCTGCTTTGGGAACTTTTGGAGTGTTACTTGCCCCGTGGGGAGATTATTTTGAGGTGATTTTCCTTTTATTTCCATGGCTTGTATATTCAGTGGTCTGAGAGATGAAAAATTCAGAGTAATTTAGAGGTTTTGAGTAAATTGTGGAGGTGTTTGCAATTCTCTGTCACATTCTCATCTGCCAGCAGCTGGTGTGGAAATGACTTTTGGGCTCGGCAAGCACTTGTGGTGTGTCTATAGGGGAGGGCAGCACAGAACCAGGAGTTTTTGTGACCTGAGCCACTGCTGGTGCTCACAGAGCATTGGAACCAGGCTAAAAACCCCACTGTCTGTGCCTGGGTCACCTCACCCAGCTGTGGTGACAGATCAAAGAGATCCTTTCTGTGCTCAGTAACTCTGAAATCTATTGTTTCATGTTTCATTTTCACCTGAATTCCATTTACTGCATGTTTGCATCTTTTGTTTCTTGTCCAATTTGTCCCTACCAGCTTTTTTCCCATCTCCAGGTCAGAACAGATCTTGGAGCAGTGAGACCTATTTTTTTTTCCCCCCTCATCATCTTTTTTTTTTAAGCCTTTTTTTTTTTGTGGTTGAGTTCTTATTTGCTTTGTAGAGCTAAACCTTTGTGGTCAGTATAACACACACAGGATATTTGCTTTTGGCTGAGTCAGTCTATACATACATGGACATACATATATATATATATAAAATATATATATATATATGTACACTCCCAGTGTGCACTGGAGGTCACTGGTCCCACTGCTCTGTGCTCTCAGCAGACCCAAATCTGTATTAATCCCATGAAAACTTAAATTTGGGATCCTTAAGGCTTGTGGGGCACAGGCACACACAGTTTCTCTCCTTGATTTTCCAGATGGAAGAAGAGAAATTCAAAGCTGAGTTACAACAGATGTCGCTTGCAGGGATGGGTATAAAAGGGGAAATTTTGCTCCCTGTAGTCAGTGTGGGTAATAATTAAACACAGTTTGATGCAGAATAAGGAACAAGTATATTTTTTTATGAGATTTCACTTTTGCCACGTGCACAGCAAATGCTGAGCCCCCACTTTCCTCATTTGGAGAACAGAAACTGAAACGAGAACAGCAGTAACCAAAACCAGCCCTCAGTAAAACCTTCATTTTAATTTTAAAAAGTATAAAAAAAAAGAAAACTTGCATTTTTAAATACCACCTTTTATGTTAATTGATGTGTAATTTGGATTGTTGAAAGTGCCCTGGAAATATCCAAGGCCAGGTTGGACATTGGGGCTTGGAGCAACCTGGGCCAGTGGAAGGTGTCCACCTTCAGGTTTGCAGATCACACTACATTTCCTGCTCTCAGTTTGTGATTTGTTGTGTAAAAACCCTCTTTTTTGTGTTGCTTTTTTTTTTTAGAAACTGAAAAGATCCCTGTAATGCGTGGACAGTGGTTTATTGATGGCACTTGGCAACCTCTGGAAGAGGAGGAAAGTAACTTGATAGAACAGGAGCATCTCAACCGCTTCAAAGGCCAGCAGCTGCAGGAGAGCTTTGATATGGAAATATCCAAACCTGTTGATGGGAAGGAGGGTAAGATTGTTTAGAATCACTATAATACATTTTTTTGGACACCTGGGGTCTGCTTTTCCTAAGTAAGAATGTGATCTGCCTTGGTTTTTCATCCTGTAAATTGGGGAACATCAGTTTGTTCTCCCATTTTCCAGTGTAGGATTTCCTGCTGCAGCACGTTTGGGGAATGCTGTAAGAATTATGGAGAAAATGCTGTAGAATGAGATTATGGAGAGAATGCTGTAAAAATTTTGGAGAGAATGCTGTAAAAAAATTGGAGAAACATCTTGTTCCCACTGTGTTTCATATCTTTTAATTGTGTTTGGAATCTCACTTCAAATTTAAATCTCTTGATGGGACAAGAGGAGTCAGTGTCCAAAGGCAAACTGGCTGATAGCTCTCTGACCACCATCTCTAATTCTGCCCTAAAGGGAGCAGGATCATTTTTACAAATCACATTCCATTTTCCATTTTTATTCAGGCTGGATTTATTAGTTTTCAGCTGCAGTAGATCTCGGGCATTCATTCTGTTGGGGAAGTCCTTCCATTTTAATGAGCAGGCTGAGGATGTTCAGGTAGTGCTGCTGGAAATCTTGGTCTGCTGCATGGAACATTTTTGAGAACAGATTTCTGAAATCACTGCTCTGTTATTTAATGCACACAGAGCAGGTGTTGCACAGCAAAAATTCACTATTTTTGCCCTTCACACTTTGGGCTGTCACTTGCTTGAACAATCTACAAACCACAAGCTGCAAGTACGGAGGGCCCTCAAGATATTTTAGTAGGGATTTGGCTCTGCTATTCTTTTATTTCTTTAAAGAAACTTGATTTTTAAATTGCAGCTGCGTGCAAAGCAGTTCCACAGTGTAGCAATGGCTGTTTTGGCCATGAGTTCTTATATGTGAACTGCACAACCACACAAATAAAACCTTGTCAATAAATTGGAAGCACAGCAATATTCAGGATAATCCTGTAATTATTGTAAGGAAAACCAAAGTGACACTTGTTGATTTAGGGAGGTTTTTTTCAGCATTACAGAGAGTTTCTAACTCCCCTTTAAAACTAGTGAGGAGTTTATGAATATTATTTTTTCCCCTATTGGTGCTACTTTAAAAGATCTTTTCACCTGGCCAAGGCTGCAGAACAATCTTCTGCTTCAACAGCTCTGTCAGAAAGTTGCATGAAGTGGTGTGACCCCTGAGCCACTGTGCCTGTACAAACATCCTCCTGCAAGGCACTTTCACCTGTATTTCTGATTTATTGTCCCACAGGCACAAAGCTCAGGGTTGTTAGTGGCAGGGATTTATTGGTTTTTACATGGAAAGCAAATCTTTGTGGTTCCTGAGTGCTCCCAGCCTTTGGTAGTTTAATTTTTGAAGGAAGGGAGGATGGCTTCAGTGGTACTTGGATTCTCCTTGTAGAGTAAATAAGAGAGATCAGGGTTGGGGTTTTTTTTCAGGTGAAGTCTGGGCTATGGAACAGAAATTTTCATCAGATTTGATGTTGGATGGACTGGGGAGAGTGATAAGAAAGATATGAGCAGTGATATTTATGAAAATGTAAAAGATCAGCTCCAAATTCAGGCACCAGTGGCTTTTAAAAAGGGAAAAGCAAACAAACCAAAACAAAAACTAAAAAGAAACAAACAAACAAAAACCCACAAACAAAACCCCAAACCACCACGCAAACCAAACAAACAAAAAAAGAAAAACCACAAAAAAAACCCCCAAAACCAACCAAACAAAAACAACAAAAAACCCATCCCAAACAAACAACAACAACAATAATTTTTAAATTAAAAAGCAAACAAACCAAAAAAAAAAAAAAAACCCACAAACAAACAAAAAATCACCCAGAAAAAAACCCCAACCACTCCAAGCTATGTCTGGCATCATTTCAGTGGAATATCTGTCAAATCACCAGTAGGTTTCAACAGGGTTTTTTGGTAGTAATAGGAGACTTGCAGGACAATCACAGCTGACAGTGTGTGAAAAGTGGTTTTGTCATTCTAATTTGCCTCTCAAAACCCCTTGGATGCTCTGGCATCCACAATTGCCATCTGCAGTGGCACAGGGAGAAGCTCTGCAAGTTGCATTATTGCTGGGGAAGTCAAACATAATTAGCTGAATTCAGTTTATAAATTTCTTAAATTCTCCAATTTGTTGTAATACCATCCTGTATGAAGCAGTTTTTGGTGCCATCAAGGTTTACAGGTACCTGTTATTTATGATCAGGGAAAGTTGAAATAAATCTGTAAATATCCATTGGGAAGCAAAGTGACTGTTCCCAGTGCTGTGATAAAGCCTTGTGAGGGATGAAAAACTGGCTGTGTCCTCTGATTCCTCACTAAAATTAATACAAGCTGCTGTAACAGTACAAAGGGACTACTAAAGAATTACCCCAGTGATGAAATTTATTAATTCTGCTCCTGGATTGCAGCGTGTTAACAAGGAAATAACCAAACTTCATCCAGAGCTTTTGGTGGTGATAGGAGGAATAAATTCTTAATTTATTAAGAATTGTTAAATTCTTTAATTCTAAGAATTATTCTAATTATTATATTATAATATATCATTCTAATTCTAATTATTGAATTCTAATTCAATTCTAAGAATTATTAAATTCTTAATCCAAGCAAACCTTTCCCTGAAAGTGCAGAATTATTCAGGTAAAGGGTCTCCAGCCTGCAGCCCACAAATAACATCCTGCCCATGCTGATGTGTTGTGTTTTTTGGGAGCACAAGGAGCTTTAAATGCAGAAGGGAATAGAAAACACAGATGGGAATGGATGATTCCCCAAGCTCTGTTTTCCATGGGGCAGCCTGGAGATCACTCCTTTGCTGAGCAAACTGGAGCTGCATTTTGATTTTCATCCTTACAAAGTATTGAATTTCCTTGCAAAAGGAGCTTGGTTTATGATGCCTGATGCCAGTGTCTCCTCTCAGTGCCTGATCCCCTTCAGTGCATCAGATAAATCATTATTATAATGGCAAGATGCACAAATGGGGCACTTGATGATCAAAAGGAGCTTGGCCAGCAGGTCAGGGGAGGGGATTGTCTCCCTCTGCTCTGGTGAGACCCCTCTGGAATTCTGTGTCCAGCTCTGGAGCCAGGCTGGGAGAGCTGGGGGTGCTCACCTGGAGAGGAGAGGGAGCCAGGGAGAGCTCAGAGCCCCTTCCAGGACCTAAAGGGGCTCCAGGAGAGCTGGAGAGGGACACCCATGTAGCTGTGAATGAGCTAAAATTTACAGAATGACAGGGGATTTAGAAAGTGCCTTTTCTTCATACTTAGGCAGACAGTGAGTTCAGGACCGTCTGGAGTAGCCCATCAAAGGAGCAGCATTACCCAGAGATTTCTGACCTCTATCCAGAGGTTTCTGACCTCTATCCAGAGGTTTCTGACCTCTATCCAGAGGTTTCTGACCTCTATCCAGAGGTTTCTGACCTCTATCCAGAGAATTCCTGACCTATCCAGAGAATTCCTGACCTGTCCAGAGAATTCCTGACCTGTCCAGAGATTTCTGACCTGTCCCGAGAAATTCTGACCTGTCCCGAGAAATTCTGACCTACCCAGAGAAATTCTGACCTACCCAGAGAAATTCTGACCTACCCAGAGAAATTCTGACCTAC
>JBBMKD010000216.1:59566572-59577880 GCA_037834095.1 Argya squamiceps
ATGGAATTGTCTCAGCCCTGCAGTGAGCCTGGATGGCCCCTGGACAGCAGAGATCCCCTGGGGGAGGGTGGGGCCTGCAAGGGAGAAAGAACTCGGCCCCAGCTGGTTTAACAGCTGCCCATTGACAGGAGACAAAAACAGAAACTCCCCTCCCAGAGTTATGTGGACTGAGTTAATGCAAGAGATAAAAAAAACACCTCCCCAACCAGTTTCAACAGATGGGAATAGAATACACACTGCTGGTTACATCTTGCAACCCAAGACAGGCTGCCTCATCTGAATTCTACACCTGGGCTCCCTCAGCCAGGCTGTGACACGCTGTGGTGGCTCCCTGACACGTGTGACACTCCTGGTGGCTCCCTGACATGTGTGACACACCTGGTGGCTCCCTGACACACTGTGACATTCCTGGTGGCTCCCTGACATGTGTGACACACCTGGTGGCTCCCTGACATGTGTGACACACCTGGTGGCTCCCTGACATGTGTGACACTCCCGGTGGCTCCCTGACATGCTGTGACACCTCCTGGTGTGCACAGCCCCCAGGCTGTCAGTCTGAGCCCCCTCAGGAGCTTCCCAGGACACTCACTGCTCCTTCTGCACAGAGAACGTGAATCCTGATCCCTCCTCATCCTCAGGAAACATCTTTTTCCCTTCCTCAGGCTCATTTTCAAACCAGCATTGTCAGTCCTGGATATCCCAACAGTTTGAATATTTTTCTATTTTTTTTTTAACGATGTTTCTTTTCTGACTGCTGTCAAATCCTCCCCAAAGACACATTTTTGTGTTCCCTGTCTCACTATTAACACCCCCTGGGGCTGTCAACAGCAGAAGCTGCTTTTTGGTTGAGCTCTCATGGGTTTTAATAATCTCTTCACTGTCAAATAATCACAGAATCGAATCCTAGAAATGTTCAGGTTGGAGGGGCCCTTAAATCCCATCTCATTCCAGTTTCCTGCTATGAGCAGAGACATCTCCCACTAGACCAGGGTGCTCCAAGCCCCATCCAGCCTGAGCAAAAAAGTGGACATCACACCCAGGGTTTGAGGATGAACAGACATCACAGTGTTTATAGAAATTAAAACGTGAAGACAAGAATCTTAACAAAGATTTTTGGTAAAAAAAGGCAAAAAAAGCTCCAAAGCAAAGCAAGGAATGTGTTGGTGAACAAAATTTACTGAGAGAATCAAAATGAAGTGTAAATACGTCAATTAAAATTGCAGAATTCATTATCTTACTGGCAAATGGGTGGATTCTCTGGAAAGTGTTGTCCATATGCCTCTTCTGGATCCTGCCACTTACCTAAAAAACTTGTGATATTTTGTGGCTAAAGGAAAAGTGAGAAGCAAGGACCAACACATGAATTTTTTTGTTTTGTTTTGTTCTGTTTCTGTGTAGAAAGGAAGAGTTTATAGGAATTGACAGTAATTTATCTCAGTGTATGCAGTGTGTACATTAATAGCACGTCTCAGAGAAGTTTCTCTGCAGTCAAAGGACAGATTTGGTCCTGCTGAAGGTCACTGCCACTTTCCTGTGGTGTTCTGTTAACACAGTTGACCAAATTTTTAAGGATCTCTTTTGAAAGTGTAAAAGAAATAAATATGCAGAGAAATTGTGCTGAATATTCCCTAAAATCCCAGAAGGGTTTGGGTTGGAAGGGACCTTAAAGCTCATCCTGTTCCACCCCCTGCCATTGGCAGGGACACCTTCCACTATCCCAGGCTGCTCCAAGCCCTGTCCAGCCTGGCCTTGCACACTTCCAGGGATCCAGGGGCAGCCACAGCTTCTCTGGGAACTCTGTGCCAGGGCCTCACCACCCTCACAGGGAAGAATTTATTCCCAATATCCAACCTACATCTCCCCCTCTTTTCCAGTTAAAAACCATTCCCTGTGTCCTGTCCCTCCATCCCCTGTCCCCAGTCCCTCTCCAGCTCTCCTGGAGCCCTTTAGACCCTGGAAGAGTCTCTGAGCTCTCCCTGGAGCCTTTTCTTCTCCAGGCTGAGCACCCCCAGCTCTCTGCTGGTGACATTTCTTTGGATGCAGCCCAGGACACATTTGGGCTGCTGACACACATGGCTGGGTCGTGTTGATCTCATCCACCAGCACCCCCAAATCCTTCTCCTTGGGGCTGCTCTCAATCCCTCCTCCCTCCAGCCTGGATTTGTGCTTGGGATTGCCCTGACCCAGGTGCAGGACCTCACACTTGGCCCTGCTGAAGTTAATTTGAAGTGCTTTGGTGCTTCCCCATCTTGTAGTTGATGTTGATATTCCTTCAATGTCCACGTTCAGCATAAAAGTGAGGGATTTGTTCTTCCCCAAGTGGGAATAATTAATGTAGGGTAGAGAAAAGCCACTTGTTCCTTTGTGTTCCTTCCACTAGAGAGGCTGGACTCGATTCCAGAAGGAATTTGAGATTCACTCCTCCACAAACTGCTGTTTTTTTCTAGTGGTGATAAGAGATTCAACCACATCTCTTCTTCTTCTTTTCTTTTTTTTTGGACATTGAACACAACACCCTCCAAAGGCATCAAACTTCCATCCCTCCTCTGCCAGCTTCCCCAGGATCATGCTCTGAGAGGGACTTTACAGAATGCAGATGGAACAGTTCTTGAAGACCTCCTGGACAGACCATTTCTGCTCTTCACAGTCAGGCTTATTTCTTTCCTCTTCTTGCTCTGTCAGTGTAGAACAACAATGTAATTCCAGTTATTTTGGTGAATCAGTTGTTTACCACAACACAAAGGCTAATCCTCTCTTAATCCCTGTGTTCCTTACAGATTTTGTTTAGTTTTTCATCAGTCTATGCCAAGTCTGTCTGCTGTGGCAAAGCAACAAAAAATATTGCAGGAGAGAGGTCACAGCATCTGGCTGAGCGTGGCTGGTTTGTGCTGCAGCAGAGTAAAAATTGGAAATGGTAATGGCTCAGGCTTTCTCAGAATGTTTTTAGAAGAGTATAAAAAATTCATTTGGGTGATTCAAGGAGCAGACAGGTTAGAGCTCTGCTTGCTATGGAAAAAACAACCCCAAAACAGCCCTGCTGGGTGTTTTCCATGACTTTTTGGACTTTCCAGCAAGAGCAGTGACAGTAAAATCACCATTTCTTTGGTCTATTGCTGTTGTCAGCTCTCCAAATTCTGTGCACTCCACATCCAGCAAGACCTCCCCAGCAATTTTTGGTGAAATCCAAATTATTCTAACTCAGCTGTGGCACTGCTTGGCTCCTGCAAGCTCCAAGCCCAAGATGGTTTTGATTTGCATCACAACGTGCCTGTTGTTTAATCCTGACAGTCAGGCTGTGTGTCATGAGGTCGAGCCCAGAGCTCCATCAGTTCCAAATCTGGAAAAACACAATCAGCACACAGAAAAAAAAGAAAAAAAAAAAAGCTTCCAGAGATTTTAGTGGCTTTTGAAAGAGCTGAATTCTGTTCTGTGCCAGAAATTGCTCATTCAGAGGCTCACTGAGCTGCATTTCCAGCTCTGAGATATTTCTGAAAGGGAAGAAATACAATCCTTCTAGCAAGGGAGCCTTGAGAGCTTCTGTGTTAGAGCAGGGCAGCTCTTGTGGGACAGAGGGCTGAAATTCCACTTGTTTTAGTGGTGAAAATACCTGGGGCAGCCACCTGGTGATCACACCCACCTCTAGTATTTCAGGATCCATTGTCTTGCACCCTTTAAGGGAATATTGTGGGTATTTCCCCAAAAGGAGGGTGGGAGGGGAGTGATGTGAAGGGTCCTCACGAGTGGTCTCCAAACTCCTGCTCAGATTAAACCCAGCAGTAAAATTTCCTCAAGGTAAGAAATAACACAAATTTAGGCACAATGGAGCTCTAGATTTTAACCTGTGTGTTAATCATCCTTCTCTCTCCCTGTGTCTTTATTTAAAGAGGCTTTTTTCCCCTCTTCATCCCCACCTAAATTCAGTGTTGTTCCTTTCTGCTGCAGCTATTCACAGCCTGAAGCTGAGCCGGAACCACGTGGACTGGCACAGCGTGGATGAAGTGTATCTGTACAGTGATGCCACCACATCCAAGATTGCAAGGACTGTGACACAAAAGTTGGGCTTTTCCAAAGGTAAACCTTGCCCAGACTCTGTGAAGAATGTTGTAAATTTGATTTGATGCATTGATGCTTGTTGCATTTAATGTTTGTTGCTTTAACTCCGAAAGGATATTTCAGGTTTTAATGGGAGTAGCTTGCTTTGGCCATTGCATTTTTTATTTTATATGAGTATTGAGTATTAGCTTGTGTAAATAATTGTAACTAGATGTGAATATTTTAAAATTTTATTTGTATTACATATTTGATTTATTTTATTTTAATTTTGTTGCATATTTTGGTGGGTTTGGATGCAGCAGTTAGCACTACATAACAAATATATGAAAATATTCCAGTGGCAGAGTCCAGAAGCTACTAGAAAATTAAAACTATTCCTGTAATAATATAAATATTACAGTTCCTTTTGCAACCTTAATTTTACTGCTGGGTACTTACATATTGTGATGCATTCCTAAAATACATGACCATACCTTCCCTCTCCCCACCTCCATCCAGCCTTTTTTTCTGTTCATGAAACAGGAGTATGAACTGACAGGAAAGGGCATTTAGACAGAAATTATTTCCAGTGGGAATTCAGGCTCATTTAAGCTCAAAACTCCCAGTCAGAAAGGCAGCAAAGCTGAAATGGTTGGAAGAGAGGGTGGTGTCTCTCAAGGAAAAAGCAGATTATTGCCAGCCTAGAAAATGGGAGCTTGTCCTGTGCAGGACACCAGAGAAAGAACCTACACATGTGCCCTGTAATTAATGCCCTCTTACCCCCAGGACTCCTGGGTGAACACTTAATTAATGTTTCCTAAAAAAAATAATATCATTCAGTGCTTCAATTCCAGAAGAAATGAAGTCATTTATCCAGAACACCATTGGGATAATGTGTAATAAATAATAAGATTTGTCCTAAATGATTTGTAGGGGAGAAATATCAAAAAGAAATTCAGCTGGTAAACAAAACCTGTCTTGGGTAGAAAATGCCCTTAGTGGGTTTGGGGTGTTTTCCTCCTCTTTAAAACCAAAATAAGTTGTCAGTTGCAGTTTTTGAGGCCAGCACTGGTGCCTGGTGTGGTCCCCTGAGTGTCACTAGAGGGGGATGGAGGCACGTTGTGCCCATGGGTTTGTCAGCACAGCAGGGAGAAAATCCCCACATTTACCCTCAGGAACTGATTTTGAGTTTGGCCACTGAGCTGGAGAACGAGGGGGGAAATTTCAGGTTGGATCAGCTCAAAATGAAGCAAGTTTTCCCTGCCAAAATGATAAATTTTAAAGATTTTCAAGCAGCTCTCTTAATTGGGGTGGATAAAGTGACAACACTTAATCACTTATGTGGCCAGGTCATTTCCATGATCCTTCCATGCTGGGAGAGTAAGGTGGAGACAGAAGGAATTTCATGGATTGGGACACCCAGGAGAAGAGTTTTGTGTTGTAAAAGTGGGTGCACAGTTCCACAGCTCTTTTCTGAGGAGTTGTTCTTCAAAACATAACTGAAATTAATTCCCTTTGCAGTGGGAATGGCTGTTGATATCACCTGGCTGCTCAGATCTTTCAAGGGTTTAAAAGTGCCTATATTTAAAAATAGATGCTAACCCTTTAATTTCATGATTGTGTATTATATAATCTGATTTTCAGTGTGTTGTCCTGGGAAAAGCCAAGCTTCTGTCAGCAGATGAGGGGCCTGCACTTGGCAGAATGTCACTGATGTGGGACAATGTTCTTTCTGCAGCTTCAAGCAGTGGGACGAGGCTACACAGAGGCTATGTAGAAGAAGCCACCCTAGAAGACAAGCCACCCCAGACCAGTCACATTGTGTTTGTTGTGCATGGCATTGGGCAGAAAATGGACCAAGGGAGGATCATCAAAAACACGGCCATGTGAGTGCTTTGGAATGTTTGAAACAGCCTTAATTGTAAGGCTGTTGTGAGTGACAGCAGAGCCTTTGGTTTGGCCTGAATCTTTGCCTGTTTTCCTTCTCCTCCTCTTCTCCTGAGTCTTTAATCTTTTGTGTTGTGGGTACATTATTTTTTATGTTAATTGGGATGTGTGGAATTAGGGAGAGCAGCTGTGAGCCAGGAGAACAAAGATTTATTCTGATTTTATCACCAGCACTTGTGACTTTTGGGGAACTGGTCAAGAGCACCAGGAGAGGTTCAGCTTGGACATAGGAGGAATTTTTCCCTGGAAAGGGTTGTTAACCATTGGAAGGGGGAGATTTGGAGTGTCCATCCCTGGAGGTGTCCAAGGAACCCCTGGATGTGGCACTGAGTGCTCTGGGCTGGGCACAAGGTGGGGATTGAGCTTGGACTCGTTGAACCTTGGAGTTCTTTTCCAGCCTAAAGGATTCTGTGTGAAATTCTGACTCCTGTGGTGGCTTTGCTGAGCAGGGAGAAGTTTCTTATTTGATCAAAATCAAGGGGAATGTTGTGTTCCAAGTGGTGCCTGGGTGAATTAAATGTAACAACTAGGAAGTAACTGAGCAGAATATTTTTGAGTAGTTGGTATGGGAAAGTTAATTTCAGAGTGGAACCCCTCAGAGCTGGTTGTTGGGATAGTGAGCAAGCAAATTCTAACCTGTAAAAGAGGGGGAATGGGGAGATAGAGGAATGTTGTCTTTCCTAACAGGGCAGAAGCCCTTCAGGAATGAAGCTGTGGGACTGCTTGTGGAGTTCTGTGCACAGAAAAGCAAAATGTGACCAAAAGGCTGTGAAGTCTCTTCAATGAATGTCTTTTGTGACAGCAAAATGAGCAAATGGCTCTTGGGAATGATGTTTTCCCAGAGCTGGGGCTGCTCCATTCCTGGGAGAGTTCAAGGCCAGGTTGAGGCCCTGGCCTCATGAGTGGCATCCTCACTCATCCTCAGGGCTTGGAACTTCATGATCTTAAAGTTCTTTCCAACCCAAAGCAATCTGTGGTTTCATGCACCTGAAAAGATGGGTTTGAATCTTAGAAAAACTACAAAGTCCTGATGGCAGCTGTGTGGGGGACAAGGTGGCATTGAGGAATCCCTCATGAGCTGAAAGAGGAGGCTGGAGAGGTGTTAATTACAGATTTGGGTGGTTCAGTGTCCCAAATAGCTCCAGGTTGCAACAGGAACACTGACAAACCCAGTGAGAAGAGCTGGGATTGTTGGGATTTTGTGGTGGGAGCTCTGTCACCTTCCCTTTGCCTCCAGAGTGACACTCCAGGTTAATGCCTGTGTGCTCTGTGCCATCATGTCATCAGCCTCTTGTGTCCCCACAGCTCTTGGTGCCACTCCAGTGTCCTCTGGGCTGCCAGGGTAAACCTTTTGATGTCACTTGGGTGTCATTTGTCACCTCAAAGCACCAACCTGCAGCTCCCCACCCCTTTTCCTGCCACTTCACTGCTCTGTTATTCACATTGTTGAAGAACCAGCAATCCAAAGCAGAGAGAAAAAGGATCCACACCCCTTGGTTCAATGTTAGTCACCAAAATAAATGTGAAAAATTCAGTTTTTGTGGGGTGGAATTACTCTGGGAATGCAGACAGCCTCAGTATAAGCTGCTGTTTTAACAGTGACCAGAAATAAAACTTCAGCCTTGGAATCATTAAATTTTTTCTGCTTTTATCCTTCTCCCTCCTCCATTTTCCATAGATACAGGGGTTATATGGGTGGATTAAACTTCAGCTCAGGTCAGAGATGTTCATTCCTGCTCAGGTCAGAGATGTTCATTCCATAAGTCCTGCTCTAATTGGCAGCTCAGAACATGAATTATTTCCTCCAAAAGGGACACAAGACTTTATGAGCTTCAGTAAATCTCACTCATATCCTCAAGAAATACCAGACAGCACATTGCATAGCCTTTTAAAATGTTAATTATTGGCATAAATTGTGCATTCTGCACAAAATTTGCAAAATGAAGCATCATTTTAGATTGAAGTGTCTTTTTTTTTTTCCTTTTCATTTTTTTTTTTTTTAAATAACGACTTAAAACTTATCAGTGAGGAACATCCCATATGTTCCAAGGAGAGATTTCAGAAGGAAAGTCTGCCAAGCTCTCACAAGCCATACTGGCACTTTCTGTCAGCACCTTCCTCCATGATATTTGTGTGGTTGTTTGCTTTTTGGGGGTGGTTTTTTAACATTTTTTTCCATTAGAGACACCGTGGTGCCTTTTGATAAAGAGAATTAATAAGGAAAAGTGTTTTTTTGACTTTAAAAGTTGAAATTAAGGAGAGAAGATGTCAGTTGGGGGTGTTTTTTTCCTTTTAAATGCACATTTTTTAGTAGGAAACCTGTAGCTGGACCCCACCAAGGCTCATTTGACACGTTCTGTCCTCAGGTTACCACCTTGAGAAGAAGCTGCTGCATCATTAGGCAGATCCTGCTGGTTCCAGAGGTGAAAACAGGGAAATTCATGCAGGGAAATTCTGAATTATCTCCACTAATTTCATTAAGGACCAGAGCTCAATCTCCTCATTAGGGTGGCTGGATGCTGTGGTTGCAGGGAGTGCTGTGAGTGGGTGAATGGAAAAGCTGCATTTTATGGATGCTTGGCTGAGCAGGTCTGTGGTGGATGTGACATAATTTTGTTTCTTTTCTGTGTAGTTAAACACATTTATTATCTAAATGCAGCACGGCAGCTGGTGCAACAAGCTGCTCCTGTCAGCACTGATATTCTCTGGGAGCTTGTCTGGGAAGAGACAGTCCCTCCTCCAGGCTGGAACAGGGATTCAGCTGCCCCAGCATGAGCAGAATAATGTGCTCTGAGCTGTGTTGGTATCACAGGGATGGTTGTTTAAGGGACAAGGCTTTGTAGTCTGTATTTCTGCCCAATATAAAGCAAAATATTATGGCAGAATGTACTTAATTGGAGGGGTTTTATTTGCCATCAGGTGCAGAATCCTGGAATTCCTTGGTTTGGGAGAAGGCAGAGTGTTAGCTTTAAAATAAATCTCTTTGGGATGTCTTTTTGCTGTCCACACTCACAGATTGTTATTTGGAATGTGTTTCTTTTGTGGAAGTTCATCTCTGGCTTTGTTGAATCTGTGGGTGAATGGGAGGGAGAGATGTTGTTACAGATACTGAGTACAATTTAGAATCATGAGATGGTTTGGGTTGGAAGGGACCTTAAAACTCATCTCATTCCCTTGGCAGGATCACCTTCCACTATCCCAGGGTGCTCCAAACCCCATCCAACCTGGCCTGGGACACTTCCAGGGATCCAGGGGCAGCCACAGCTTCTCTGGGAATTCTGTGCCAGGTCCTCCCACCCTCACAGATGAGAATTTCTCCCTAATATTCCCTCCTAATCTCCTCTCTTTTAGTTTAAAACCATTCCCTGTGTCCTGTCTCTCCATCCCTTGTCCCCAGTCCCTCTCCAGCTCTCCTGGAGGTTCCCTTCAATGCCACATTTGTCACCCCAGATCCTTCTCTTCTCCCGGCTGAGCAATCCCAACTCTGCCAGCCTTTCCTCAGAGGAGAGCTGCTCCCTCCCTTTCATCATCTTGGTGGCCTCCTCTGGGCATTTAGGAATGTCATTATCCACATTCCCAACCTCCTTTTCAAAGCTCCTGTTGTCTCACCTGGCCCAGGTGAAGGTCAGACCTTTCCCCTACCTCAGGCAGGGTTCAGACCTTCAGGCTGAGCTAAATTTCATCATCTCCTGAGCTTGGGGGATGAGGGAAGTGACTCTCCTGTGTTTTTCCATAACAGCTGCAGTGTTGTGTCACTTGTGGGCTGCACTCAGCCTAAAGCTGGGCTCTGCCTCTGTCTGAATCTCCTGTTTGAATTCCAAAATCACATTTGTCTGTGCTGCTGTTCAGAGCACAAGAATTGCTGCCTGGACCAGCCCCAGCATCTTGTCCTAATCACCAATTACATATTTATTGCAAGTCCCATTAGAAAGCATTTTAATTGTGGATTATCATTAGGATAAGTACTTTGGAATAGCTATTTTGGTACATTTCCATTGATATGCAAGCCTGGGCAGAGCCTCTCAGAAGCCTTTCACTGCATTAATGTGTGCTGCTGGAATCCCAAATGAAGATTTTCCCCCTGTAAAATCTTTTCTATAAGTTTAGCTCTTCAGGTATTTGGTAGCTTTATGTTCCATTTAAATGCTTTCATTGCATTAATACATATTAGATGCTTTTTTTTCATCAGGTATTAATTCTGAATTAAGCACCCAGCTGGTAAATATTGGCTTACAGGTTTCAACTTGAGCTTGTCTTGCAAGAGAAGTTCAGGCCAAGAGGTAAAAGGTGATAGTCAGGGCATGAAATGCTTTTGGAACAGCTTGTTTTGTGAATATTTATTACCTAACACATGGCAGGGTGTTGGACAGGAGCTGTAGCAGCCTGTTCAGGATTTGGGTGTATCCCCAGGGCTGTTCCCATTCCCAGCCTCCCTCCATCCCTTGTTTCTGCCCTTTCCCTGCCCACACCATCTCAACTGTAATAAATAAACTCCAGTTGGTCTGAAAATGTGGGATTTCATCTGGAAGATGAGGAGTGAGAGGTTTGGAGAGGGCAGCAAGGACAGGGAGTGCCTGCAGTGCTCTGTGCCAACCCCTCCCTGCAGGGCAAACTTTTGGGAAGAGAGTCTGGAGCACCTGGATCTCCCAGGATTGTCCTTTCCCTGCCCACACCATCACAGCTGTAAACTGGATCACTCCAGTTGGTCCAAAAATGTGGGATTCCATCTGGAAGATGAGGAGTGAGGGATGTGGGGTTTGGAGAGGGCAGCAGGGAGAGGGAGTGCCTGCAGTGCTCTGTGCCAATCCCTCCCTGCAGGGCAAACCTTCCTGTCCTTTGGGAACAGAGTCTGGAGCACCTGGATCTCCCAGGATTGTCCTTTCCCTGCCCACACCATCTCAAATGTAAACTGGATCACTCCAGTTGGTCTGAAAATGTGGGATTTCATCTGGAAGATGAGGAGTGAGAGGTTTGGAGAGGGCAGCAAGGACAGGGAGTGCCTGCAGTGCTCTGTGCCAACCCCTCCCTGCAAGGCAAACCTTTGGGAAGAGTCTGGGACACCTGGATCTCCCAGGATTGTCCTTTCTCTGCCCACACCATCTCAACTGGATCACTCCAGTTGGTCTAAAAATGTGGGATTCCATCTGGAAGGTGAGGAGTGAGAGGTGAGGGGTTTGAGGAGGGCAGCAGGGACAGAGATTGCCTGCAGTGCTCTGTGCCAGCCCCTCCCTGCAGGGCAAACTTTTGGGAACAGAGTCTGGAGCACCTGGATCTCCCAGGATTGTCCTTTCCCTGCCCACACCATCACAGCTGTAAACTGGATCACTCC
>JBBMKD010000216.1:59582223-59603907 GCA_037834095.1 Argya squamiceps
TTCCCTTCCCCCATTTTTCCCTTTCCCTTTTTTTCTTGCCCCCTTTTTTCTTCTCCTTTTTTTCTCATTTTCCCTTTACCCCCTTTTTTCTGTTCCTCCTTTTTTCCTTTTCTCTCTTTCCCCTTTTATTCCTTTCTTGGTTTTTTTTCCCCTTTTCCCCAACTTTTCTTCCCCATTTCATTTCCCTAACCCCTTTTTTCCTCCCCATTCCTCCTTTTTTCTTTCCTTCCATCAGAAAATAAGTGCCAGTGATGGAAAAGTATCTTCACTGCCTCTCTCAAAAACATGGTACATGATTAATCTGCTTTTTTTAGTAGCATAATGAACTTTTCCTGGGGAAAAAGAAAGAAAAAAACCCAAAAAAATCAAAAAACAGGAGAGAGATGAAGAGATAATTGCAGAAAATGTTTTAGGGTGTTTTTTTTTTCAAACCATTGACTGTCATACCCCTTCACACCCCATCCTTGTCCTTCTCAAGAAAGGGTTTTGCCAGAGTTATCCATGTAGGATTTTTGGATAGTGCAGGATTGCCCAGCACATGAAGCAATTCCTGTCCCAGGTGTTGGTAGTGATTTATCCTGAGCTGTCTCATTTCTCCTGAAGAACAGAGGAGCATTAACACATCCAAGGAAAGTGCCTCAGCTCAGGGATTAAACTCACTAAAAAGCTTTTGGGCAGGTGGAAGTGCAGGTGGAAGATTAATGTCATTGTGCTTTTGGTTGTAGAATTAACTAAAAGGGGGTTGCTTTGAAAATAGGGGGGAAAAGCACATAGAAACACTGAAATAAATAAAATACCTGATGCTTGGAACTGGGAACCAAGTGCTGGAAACTCAGCACTGGAGTTGGATTTGGTTTGTTGTGCTCATCTTCAAAAATGAGAATACAGTTTGGGGCCAGGGTTCAGGTGAAGGAAAGAAAGGAAAATAAAACATTTCCTCACTTTGGATGCTGAGTGATGTTGATAGAATGCCTGGATATTTAATATTTTGTCTGATTTTATAATGGTTTTCCTTTTTCACTGATGGGTTTTTCACACAACACAAATAAAGTATTTTTTTTAAGTTTTTAAAAGAACATAACTTATCATTATTCCCATTTCCCCCCAAACAGCAGAGAGGGTCAGAGATACTTTGGGGTTGAGGTATTTGAAGTTTTTCTCATCCCTTGAGAGAGATGCAGCAATGTTCATGTTCAGATATGCTGTAAAAATGAGAAATCTTTTAAAAGCCTCTCCATCTGCTCCTGCAAGTTAAAACACTCATAAGTGATCCTGTTTCTCACCCTTGGAGCTCTCAAGCCTTCCAATTCAGTATGTAAAATTAAAATTCTGCTCTTAGAAGCCATATTTTTAAGGGTTTTCTTTGTGTTTAAAAGCACTGAATTGTCTTGCTTCTATCCTGATCAAATGGTTGATTCCAGTGGATTCTAGATTTCAAAGCAGAGGTGAATCTCTTCATTTTCTATTTTCTGATTTTCTAATTCTTTTCTGATTTTCTAATCCTTACCTTTCACATTCAGCCCCAAACCCACCAGAATTAACAGATACATTTGAATTGAGTTTAGGTGGATTATGTTAAGCCCATACTGTGTGTGATACATTCAGACTCCTTTAAGCATGCAAATGCACAGAATTTGTTCATTGTATGAGAGTTGTAAGTATTTCACAATAAAAGCTTGAAATTGAGGGAATTACCTGTTTTAGTAGGGCTGGAAAAGCAATAATTCAGGAAGTGTGTAGTCTTTACAGGAAAACATCCATTTCTTTTTTTGCAGGATGCGAGATACTGCAAGGAAAGTGGAAGAAAAATATTTCTCCAATCTTGCAACACACGTGGAATTCCTCCCAGTGGAGTGGAGATCAAAGCTGACCCTCGATGGAGGTAAAGGGCTGCAGGCTGCAGAATTCTCCCCAGAACTTCCATCTGTGTTTTCTGCTTGTGCCTGGCTTGGATTTTTGTTTGGTTTTGTTTGTACAACTTTGAACATTTCCATCCCTGGAAGTGTCCAAGGCCAGGTTGGACAGTGGGGCTTGGAGCAACCCTGGGCAGAGGGATGGAACTAAATGATCTTTCCAACCCAAACCATTCCATGATTCTATTTTATCATTCTCCTGGATGTAATTTAAGCCTCCTTTTGTTTTTTTGTGGGTTTTTTTTCCCCAGACACTGTGGACTCCATCACCCCGGATAAAGTGCGGGGTTTGCGGGATATGCTCAACAGCAGCGCCATGGACATCATGTACTACACCAGCCCTCTGTACAGGGATGAGGTGAGTGTGCAAAACCTGGTTTTGTGGAGATTTCACTAGAGCAGGGCACAGGGGCTGAAAAAATCTGGGTTTGGGAATGTCAGGAATGTTCCCTTCTAAGGAAAACCTGAGTAAAGGGTGTTAATGCTTTGTCGGTATGGCACGATCACCCACAGGAATCAGAGTTTTAAGACTGAGACGAGAAGAAAGACAACAAAAAGTACAATCCATGTCATTTATTTAGAGCAGAAAATGGTTCTGTATCAACAGCTGACAAATGGGAAGGGGTTTAATGTTGTTCTTCTTAATTTCTGCATATTTAGAGCAGCCACAGAGCTGAGGTTGTTTTTACCCCTGACAAAATCCATGGATATTTGTCACTTCATTTCTGCTGTTTCTGAAGACAGATGGGATGGCAGCACGAGCCAATCTGAAGGCATTTGTGTGCACTTGCCTTGCAGGGAAATCAAAATGATCCCCAGTTCCTCAGTTTATTAGGGGATTGTTTATATCCTGGATGCTCCCATCCTACCTTGACCCATCTGTGTAGCTGTTGAGTGACCCCATGAATCAGAGGAGAAAAAACCAAGAATATGATCATAAATTATAGTGGCCTGAATATATGATACATATTGTGATAGATCACAACATATATTTTGATAGATCACAATATATATCATATAATTTAATATATTTTATATAAATATATATATAGTGGCTTGAATAAATTATTATAACCTGAATAAAAAATGGGCAGTGCTTCACCCCAGTGTCATCCCTTGTGTATCATACTGGAAAAACCCTGTGGGGTTGTTTTAGGATTAATTTCTGTAGGAATTGGAGCTTTTTTCTGTGTTATGTATGGAGTAGTGTTACTCCTTTTGCAGCCTTGGTACCCTGAGCATGGTTAGAGTGGGGCAAAGTGAGACTTTAAGTCTTACCTGGGTATTTGATGGTATCTTTCAGTAAAATTAGGTGTGTTTTGAGTTCTTTAGCCTGGCAACACAATTTTCAAACTGAAATCTGTACCTCTCCTCCTGCTCAGTAATGCAGAATTCATTGATCAGGGCTCTCCACTGTCTCTCAGGTTTCCCTGTCTGAAGCCAACCAATGAACTTGTGTGACGGAAATTTCTCTGGCAGCTTGAAAACAGATATTTTTAAACTGCATTAGAGGCTTGGCATGTCTGTGGACATCTTATGGGAAATGGGTTAGTGAGTAAAGTTCAGGTGTGCTGGCCAGCGGTGCATGAAAATTTAATTCATTGCTCAGTAGAACTGCAGTTTTACAGGTTTATCACCATCCCCTGGGTGTGAGAACTGGCATAGAAGGAGCGTGCTTAGATCTGATTACAAAATTCTAAGTTGGTTTTCTTCATCAAATCAAATTATTTTCCTTGAAATGTTTGCAACAACACACACAAGTTAGTCCTCCTTATCACATTTTATTTTCTTGACCTAGTTTTGCAGAGTTTAACACAACAGTTTCAAATGGAGCATCCTCCTGGATGGTTTTGCCATCTTCAGTGTGTTTTTCTCATGGCATTTTGTTCCTTTCAGCTCAGAAATGAGCCTTGTCTTTGAGGATTCACATGGTCACACATTGCTCAGAATTAATGTCCCTGCTCACTGCTTTATCACCCCTACACAATTCTTTGTGTCCTCTGTGCACTTCCAGTGCTTTCCACCCAGAAATCCTCAAAGGATCTCAAAAGGAGCTTATTAAACTTCCCTTTTCCCCTGGGAAATAAATTGAGGATTATGGTGAGCTGGGCCTAGAGAAGAGTGAAGCTGATGGTTCTCAGCAGCCACAGAATCCCAGCTTGGGTTGGGAGGGATCTGAAAAAATCATGGGCAGGGACACCTTCCACCATCCCAGGTTGCTCCAAGCCCTGTCCAACCTGGCCTTGGACTCTTCCAGGGATCCAGGGGCAGCCACAGCTTCTCTGGAAAACCTCAGGGCCTCACCACCCTCACAAGGAAGAATTCTTTCCCAATCTCCCATCCATCCCTGCCCTCTGGCAGTGGGAAGCCATTCCCTGTGTCCTGTCCCTCCAGCCCTTGTCCCCAGCCCCTCTCCAGCTCTCCTGGAGCCCCTTCAGGCCCTGCCAGGGGCTCTGAGCTCTCCCTGGAGCCTTCTCCTCTCCAGGGGAACATTCCCAGCTCTCCCAGCCTGGCTCCAACCCTTGGAGCAGCTCCATGGTCTCCTCTGGATTTGCTCCAGCAGCTCCATGTCCTTCCTATGAGGATCCCAGATCCTCAGCAAAGTCCAAAGCAGAAGGAACAAGACACCTGCAGCCTCCTCCTGCCTCGTGTTTACAACAGGAATGAGCTGGGACTAAAAAATCTCCTCTCTTCAAAACCATTCCCCCTTGTCCTATCACAATCTGCCCCTGCAAAAAATTTCATCCCACTTTATTTTCAGGAAAACAACTACTGGGACTAAAAATCTCCCCTCTTCAAAACCATTCCCCCTTGTCTTGTCCTGTCCCTCCATCCCTTGTCCCCAGTCCCTCTCCGGCTCTCCTGGAGCCCCTTCAGGCCCTGGAAGAGGCTCTGAGCTCTCCCTGGATCCTTCTCCTCTCTAGGTGAACATTCCCAGCTCTCCCAGCCTGGAGCAGAGGGGCTCCAGCCCTTGGAGCATCTCTGTGGCCTCCTCTGGATTCTCTCCAGCAGCTTCTTCTGCTGTTGGGGACCCCAGGGCTGGCAGAGCATTCCAGGTGGGCTCTGCTGTGACCAAGGCAGCGACAGAATCCTCCCCACAGAGCCAGGGTTGGCATTTTGGGCTGCCAGCACCCAGGGCACAACGCTTGGATAGGAATTTCCTTTCCCCTTTCAAGGCTTTTCCCCACACAGAAGTATCACAGCTCCTTCCTTCAAGCCCCTGCCCACTCTTGAGGCAGCTCATGAAGGAGTTTGGAAGTGGCAGCCCCTCTCTCCTCCCAGGGGAAGGAGGATGGTCCTCTTGGTGTCACAGGAGAGCCCAGAGCTGTCCCAGGGGCACTGGATTGCTCATCTGAGCCCCCCCAGAACCTGGGGGGTGACCCCCTCTCTGATTTCAGCTATTGTTTCTTCTCCAGTGTGGCAGGAGAATATCCAAAAGGTGCCTCTGACTTGTGGCATGTGATGTGATACCAGACAGGCATTAATAATTCAGCACAGCACCATGAACATGCCAGTCTGGTCTCAGACTGCAGCCAACAGATTCAGCTGGGTTGTTTTTGTGGGAGAGAATTGTGCTGTATCCTCCTCTGTACCAAATCCCTCTTCAAACATTACCCAGATGTAAGAAAAAAAAAGCAATAAATTGATATTCTGATGCACACAGGCCTATTTCTAAATGAGCAGTCATCTCACATTCTGCACCTGACCTTACTGGTTCATCTGTGGTAATGTAATCTTGGGGTTTAGTGTCCTCAGTGGGTGACTTTGTTTCACATCTGTGTCACTGGAGCTTCATTTCTTTAATAATAAATTTCTTCATTTCTTTAATAATAAATGCTTGCACCACAGACTAATTGTTGCATAGTAAATTCAGAGTTGTCACCTTCCTTAGACTGTTAAGTGCCTTTTTTTTACTGCTCTTCCCTGTACTTACTTGCAGGCTAATTGTAATTCTGTGAATTATTGATATATATGTCTTGGCAAAAAATGCCTTTAGTGCAGGATAAATATAATTTACGTTCGTCATCCCAAGATTTCTAAGGATTTAGTGCAAATATTGCATTATAAAAGTGGAGAAACTTCACTTTCCACCTTAGGATCATGGAATAATTTATGTTGGAAGGGACATTAAGGATAATCTCATTCCAATCTTCCTATCTCATCACATCTTCCTCTAGAGCAGGTCGGTCAGAGGTTGGTCAGAGTCCTCACCTTGGAATGGCTTCATGGTTTGCCCTTTTACACTTATTTAAAAAGAGAATTAATGACTAACCCCTTGAAATTTGGGACAAGAATTAACTTTTACCAGAGCTTTCATCCCTTTTGGGTTGTTTTCCAGTGGAAATCCCATTCTCTTGTGCACTCCTTTCAGCAGTAAAAGGCAGCTGCTCCAGGTGTGTTTAAAAACAAGATGGGAAGCAGGATATTTTAAGCTGAGACTGGTTTTGCATATCCTGTTGGACCTAATAGTGAAGGAGCTGCCTGGCAGCACTTCCATGGCTGGTTTAATTAATTTGATTGCCCTTGAATGTATCCTCAGCTTTATGAAGTGATTGGTTAGTGGCTGTGCCTGAACCTAAACTTCATCTTGAGCACAGTGACTTGTTAGAAATGGGTCAGGCTCAGCTTTTCAACAGCAAGAGGGGTCCTGGGAGAGAGACTCAGGGATGACACAGAAAAAGGATCTGTGGATCTGCCTAAGAGACAGAGCCCTTCCCATCTGTTCCCACAGCCTCATTCTGGCCTCTCATCTGTTGTTGTGACACTCCCCTGGCACCCATCAGTGATTCCATCAGTGATTCCATCAGGGGATGTGACAACTGTTGTCTCCTTGGGGGTCAGCAGCCTCCCCCAGCTCTGCTGGCACCTTCTCCTGGGCCACGTGGAGCACAAACTCCTTCATCTTCACTTTCTCAATCCTTCACAACCCACCCTGGAGCTGCAGCTCCCCCTCCTTGGCTTTCAAGGCCCCTCTTCCCCCTCCAGCTGGCTCACACTCCCTGTTCCCTGCTGGCTGAATTTCAAAGGAGTTTGCTGTACTTTCTCCTGAAGTTCTCTTGACATTTGGAGAGAGCTGCTTGCAGAGCTCACTGTTCCTCAGATCTCCTTCACATTCCTTCCCCTCAAAGCCTGCAGGAACAGTCCTGCTCTGCAGGCTGGAGAGGGGGCAGAGGTCAGGTGTCCTGCACTCCCTTTCCACAGGTACTTATTTGTTATTTTATTTTTTGTGGGCTTCACACTGTTCATGTGGGAAGATTGGCCAGGGGGAGAGGGTCCTGTGGGGACAGCACAGAGAAAGGAGCAACACTCACCAACTGTGTTCCTGCTGTGCTCAGGTGCCAGCAGGGGTTTTCTGCTCCCTGTTCTCTTGAAAAAAAAAACAACTCATTTCCAGGATATGGAGAGGAAAATGTCATTATCTACTTTTTTAATTTTGGTGTGCACTGAAAAGCCTCTTCAACCCCAGCAATCTGCCCATAAAATGGACCAGGGGGTGGAGTTCTGGATCTCCTTGGTGTGGGTCCAGGGGGTGTTTGTCCACACACATATCCCAGTTCCCTTCTCCTTTGCCAGGAACATGCCATCCATGCTTATTTATGCTGATGTCTTCAAGGCTTCTTTTCCTCAGAGGAGGTTGAACAGCTGTTTGGGATGCTGGTGCTGGAATTTAGAGGTTGAACAGCTGTTTGGGATGCTGGTGCTGGAATTCAGAGGTTGAACAGTTGTTTGGGATGCTGGTGCTGGAATTTAGAGGTTGAACAGTTGTTTGGGATGCTGATGCTGGAATTTACAGGTTGAACAATTGTCTGGAATGCTGGTGCTGGAATTTGGAGGTTGAACAGTTGTTTGGGATGCTTTTGCTGGAATTTACAGTTTGAACAGTTGTTTGGGATGCTGATGCTGGAATTTGGAGGTTGAACAGTTGTTTGGGATGCTGGTGCTGGAATTTAGAGGTTGAACAGTTGTTTGGGATGCTGGTGCTGGAATTTACAGGTTGAACAGTTGTTTGGGATGCTGATGCTGGAATTTACAAGTTGAACAGTTGTTTGGGATGCTGGTGCTGGAATTTGGAGGTTGAACAGTTGTTTGGGATGCTGGTGCTGAAATTCAGAGGTTGAACAGTTATTTGAGGTGCTGGTGCTGGAATTTACAGGTTGAACAGTTGTTTGGGATGCTGGTGCTGGAATTTAGAGGTTTGGATTTTTGCAGCTCAGCACAGGATGCTGTCAATGCTCTGCACAACAGGGCAGCAGCTCTGGATGTCTCACTCCTTCCACAATTTCTTGCTCCCATCATGATCCAGCAGCTCAGGCTTGCCCAGTACCCAGGAGGAGATAAAAGATGATTCTGCTGCCCTTTTCATCAGTGTTCCTC
Source organism: Argya squamiceps (assembly GCA_037834095.1). NCBI lineage: Eukaryota > Metazoa > Chordata > Aves > Passeriformes > Leiothrichidae > Argya > Argya squamiceps. The sequence continues at coordinate 59,590,512 of JBBMKD010000216.1, forward strand.
AGCCTGAGGTGACAGGGATGTTGTCACCTGACTCAGATTCCCCATTTTATCTTTACAAAACCCAGGCCTGTGCCACCAGGATTCCTGAATAGATGGGGTAGGCTGTTATTTTTTGATTCCTTGGAAGCCACCACGTGCCAGGCAGGCCCATAACTGGGAAAGCAAAGGGTATTTTTGGCCTCATCAAGTCCAGCCTCCTGCTCCTTGGTCAGCACTCTGGTTTTTGGCTTCCCCCTGGAATTGCATGGCCCTCAAGCCATCTCCCCATGACTGTGCAGGAAGACCATGCCTTGCTGTGCCTTTAATTTGATTTCTGAAGGGCAGGGAGCTTTTAACCTCAGTTAGTCTGAATATGAGCTGCTGCCTTCTGAGCAACTTGATCCTGCAGGCTCGAGTTGCCTGCAAGGAGGATTTACTGGCAAAACTTCAGCTGATAAAGAGAGATAATCTCAGAATGGTTTGGGTTGGAAGGGATCTTAAATCCCATCTCATTCCAACCTCCTGCCATGGGCAGGGACATTTTCACTGTCCCAGGTGGCTCCAAGCCCTGTCCAGCCTGGCCTTGGACACTTCCAGGGATTTGGGGCAGCCACAGATTCTCTGGGAATTCCATCCCAGCCCCTCCCCACCCTCCCAGCCAGGAATTCCTTCCCAATATCCCATTTCTATTCCCTTTTATCTGTGGGAAGCCATTCCCCCTTGTCCTGTCACTCCAGGCCCTTCCTTTGAAATATTTCAGTGTCCTCAGGCTGTTGCTAAATGAGCACTGAGGTAGGGCCAGCTGAGAGGATGGGATTTGATCCAGCTTTTCTGGAAAAAACAGGAATTGTTCCCTTTGTTGCAGTGTTTGATCTGCTCAGAAACAGGCAGGTAAAGGAGCTGCATTCCCCTGCTCCCTCTGGAGGAGCTGGGGATGATGGAGCAGAGCAGCTGACAGGGAAAAACATCAACTCCATCAACTTCAGCCTCATTTATTCTTTTGGGAGGTGTTTGAGGCTGTTTATTCTGTGGGAGAAGCCTTAGGAAGGGGTAAAATGGGTTGGGCAGAAACTCAAGGAATCTCAAGGCTTTTTGTAAGGAAAAACTCCCTCTCTGTGGAGACCTGGGATGGAGAAACAGCTCCCACTGTCCCCAAAATATGCTGGGAACTGAGAGAGAGGATGGAAGAGGGGAGATGGAAAGAGAGAGAGGAGTCTGGTCATGCTGCATTCCACTGTTCCCACCATTCCTGGGGATTTTTTGGGGGGTGATTCCTGCTCTGCTCTTTTCAGACAGAACCAGCAGGTGCTTCCCAAGCACATAATAAATCCCATGGACCAGCAGGTGCTGAGGTTTGGGGCTGGCAGGGAAACCAGTGGGAAAAGGGCTGATTTTAGCAGGAATTCCTTGGATGGAGGAAAAGCTGTCAGGATCAGGCTCCCATTACCTGTAACCCAACCATGAAATGCAGACATGGAACAGCTTCTTGGATTTGGGAGGCTGAGGAGGGAGTTGTTGTTTTGTTCTTTGGGGTTTTATTTTTATTTAATAACCTTTGATTAAGGCCCTTTAGAGGCAGTAGAAAGACAAGTTGTGCATAAAAAGAGCAGCTCTTATAAATTGTATTATAGTGATGCCATTTAGGAGGGAAAATTTGATAGGCAGTCAATTTTTTGTGTTTAAATCCAACGAAAAAAAATCACTGATTTTAGGCAATATAAAGCCACTTAGTGTTTTTAGCAGATATTTTTACATGGATTTTTAGGACATATCAAGCTGTAACTACAAAAGATTTGGAAGCAGTTGATGTTGCATTTACTGGACTAAAACCCTGTTCAAACCAAACTTTTCTTTCACAAGTTGGAATATTTTCTGCTTTGTAAGGCTAAGAAAGCAAATCAGGATTAAATCATAGAATGGCTTGGATTGGAAGGGACCTTAAACATCACTTAGTTCCATCCCCCAATAAATATTACCTTAACTTCATAAACTGCTTAACCAAACAGGTTTTAAACTGTGACTTTGAATGAATATTCTTTTTTGTTGTTGTTGTTCCTTTTGTTTTTCTCCTTTTTTAATTTTTTTTTCCCTTATTCTGCACCACAAAGGTTCAGTTTCTAATCTTAGGCCTGGCACAGGGCTGTTGGCAGGACACCAACTTGCATAAAGTGCTCACTGCAGGTGGAAGGCTCCTGGTTTTGGCAGAGCAGCAAACCAGACCATTCACAGTGCCTGGAAATCTGGAGCCTTTCCCACAGCAGAGCTTCCACTCCACAATTACCTCAGGGATTTGGGGTTTAGGAATGATCTCCATCAGAGGATTTGGTTGAATTCAGTGCTTGGGCTCTGGTCTGCAGAATTCCAAACGTGCACCAATTCGGAAATCCATGAACCAGGTCTCAGTTATATCCATGTTTGTGCCTCACTTCCCAGTAACAGCAAATTTTTAAGAAGGAGGAGGATTAAAAACAGAGCTGGACTCGGTGTCCAACCAGCATTTTCCAAGAATATTCTGGTTTATGCCCTCAGATTGCAAACTCAGATCTTTATAATGGAAATGCCATGATGCCAGAAGATTATTTACCAATTCCTGGCAGGAATCCCCAGACAATTTGATTTCAGCTGATTGTTGCTATTTTGTGTTCTGGTTTTTAATCAAAACCTTTTTTTAAATGGAGAAAATACCAACCAGCCACAGCTCGTCCTGCCTGACATTTTCAGCTCCAGCTCTTGCTGAAACCTCTGCCTGTTTGTTCATGTGTGAAAATTTGTGCCCACAGTCTGTGTAGCCCCAAATGGAGGAAGAAGAAGCAGCACCACAGTCAAAAACACTTGAAAATGGGTGTTCTGATACTCTTTTCTCCAAGCTGCTGCAAGGCTCTGATAATCATTTCACAGTGCTCCAGGCAAGAGGGTTTGTTGTGTGGATTCTCACTCAGTAAAATGTGTATCAAACACTGGCACTTCTGGTGCCATTCATATTTATATTCAGTAATGACTCAGGCTCTTGAAAAATCATGTTGAAATTATATGTTCCATGGCTTTAATTTCCCCTTGCTAACGAGGGAATGATTTGCACTCTCTTGTTTGTCCTCCTCCCTGCCACAGCCTGGAAGCATTGCTCAGTTTCCATGCTGAGTTTCACAGGCAAAGCTGCTTTTTCTCTTTTTTTTTTTTTCTTTTTTGTGTTGGCCAGTTCCCAAATCTCATGGTTTCCAGTGTTTCTCTCTGAAATACTTTCTGGGAAGCTGTAGCTTTTTATCCTGCAGTGTAGGGTTTGGAGCAGATAAGCTTTTCAGAGACTCCATGAACACAGGACCAACATTTATTTATTTATTGCTGTAGTACTCTAGGATTAGTCTGTGATGTTTAAGAACCATGTTGCACTCCTGCTTTTCCCCAAAAATCCTTTCTGGAAATCTATAACCAGAAAACTGGGGTTTTTTAAGCATTGTTTATATCAAATGTTCAGATTCTGCCTCTGTTTGTCTCTTCTTTGCCTTTTTTCCTCCCGTATCATCCCCTTAGCTGAGATGAGGCTTTTTATTTTTTAGCAGCATCATTTCATTCTGATTCCTTGGGAATAATTTCCAGCAGGTGCAGGTGTAGGAGGGGAAGGAGGACAGGAAGCTGCCTCTCCTTTCAGCCAGGCACTGGCGAGGAGAATGAAAAGCTTGATGAGTTCAAGCCTGCTTCACTGAGACCCAAAAACAATTTGAGGATGTTTTCCCAGAACCCATCCAGGCTCTCACTGCAGTGTCTGAGCACATCCATGTTGGTGGATTTCTCTCTTCCCAGTCCCCTTGTTGCTCACAGTGATGAAGGAAGAAGAGGATATGAACTGTTTAGTAGGGTGATGCCAAGGTTTATGGCAGAGATGTGAGTTGATTCCAGCTCAGGTGTGGCTCAGGCTCCTTCCACCCTCCTTCAATTAAAAAATGAGCTCTTGGTACCAGAGGAATGCTCAATGCAGTGCTGCAGGAAATGGGAGAGAACCCAGCAAGAGGGGAAATACAATAGTGTTGAGCCAACAAATCACTGTTGTGCCAGTGAAAACCAGGTGCTGCTCAGTGCTTCAAGCACACCTTGAACACTTCAAAACATTTATTTTGAAGTGTTTATTTCAATCTGATGCCTTGGGCTGTGCAGTGCAGCTGTTTTAGGGTCACCACATCTCCTGTGTGGTGGCTGCTGGTGGCTCTGGAGGGGAGGGATGAGGTCTGGAGTCAGCGACCATCAGCCAGGCACTTGCTGCTGGCTATGGGATGGAATCTTCCCAGCCTGATTTAACAGGAATGGGTTCAGTGTGGGGTTGGGAACATTCCTGAACATCAACTAGAGCCACAAGATGTTGGTACTAAAGCCTATCTCCTCCTCCCCCAGCTGGTGAAGGGGCTGCAGCAGGAGCTGAACCGCCTGTACTCCCTGTTCTGCTCCCGCAACCCGGAGTTTGAGGAGAAGGGAGGGAAGGTCTCCATCGTGTCCCACTCCCTGGGCTGTGTCATCACCTATGACATCATGACTGGCTGGAATCCAGTCAGGCTCTACGAGCAGCTGCTGCAGAAGGAGGAGGAGGAGCTGGAGGAGTGTTGGATGAGCTACGAGGAGCAACGGCTGCTGGAGGAGCTTTACATCACCAAACAACGGTACTGCCCCCACTGGCAGGGATCCAGGGAGATAACCACAGCCCTGGGGAACACCCTCTGGGTGTCTCCAGAAGCCACCAGGGCTGTTATCTTGGCTGGCTGGTGGTGTTCTTCTGGCTGGTGAATGCTAAACACAGCACAGGGAGCTCTGAATCCACACAGACTTACAGAACAGTTTGGGTTGGAAGGGACCTTCAAGATCATCCAGTTCCAACCCCCTGCCACGGACAGGGACACATTCCACCATCCCAGGTTGCTCCCAAGTCTCATCCAACCTGGCCTTGGACACTTCCAGGGTTGGGGATATTTGTGGTGCTGTGAGACACCCTTTGGGGAATCTAAAATTAGCAACTTCAGTCGTTCGAGTTTTTTTGTCATGATCGGTGACAAATCATGAATCACAGGATTTGGGTTCCTTCTTGAAACCAATCTGAGTATTGGGGGTACTTGGGAAGCATTAATTATAGCAGCAGCCCTGCTGTGGTGGGGATCAGGATAGGGATGGGTGCAGGATGTCTCTGTCAGCTGCCAGGGCTGGACTAAGGGCAGGATTTCTGAGAAAAGGGAAGTTTAGAAACCTAATGAAGTGTTGCAGTGTGAAGATGACCCTTCAGTCCTGTCACAAACATATAATCAGGGAGAAAAGGCCATTTTCACACTCCTTAGGCATCCTCTGAAGTGCCTCCACAGAAATTCCAAGTATCATTTGACACTGGCACTTCTGCAGAGAAAGAGTGGCTCTCCCTTCAGTGAGCAATTCAGTGTGAAATGATGGAAAATTGACTGCTGACATCCTGTAACCTCTGGAATTTACTGGGACTGGGAACAGTTTCACTCATCCACACATGTACTTTACATTGTAGCTGCTTTTTTAATTCAGGCCAACTAGAAACGCAGGTGAACAACCTTTTTTGATGGTGGGTGGGACACCATCCTCCAGAAATTCCACCTCCATGCAGAACTCCATAATGCCCAGACCATTTCCTGTGGCTTTGTTGTTATTTGGGGGGGTTTAAAACAAAATAAAGCAGGTGATTTTGGCTGCAAAATCACCAAGGAAACAGGAGGTGAGTCAGCTTCTCCTGAGGAAGGAGGGTGGGCAGATGCTTGGGGTGCTGAACAGGGGAATTGTCATGTCTTGATTCCTTCTGTGGCCAGAGAAACAGGATTTGACAGATAATTGAGTCTTAATCAGTGGAGCTGCTCCAGGAAATACTGACACCAACACTCTCTCTTCCCAGCAGACAAAAACTGTTGGACCCCCACAGGAATGCCTGTTTGGATCAGAGAGGTTAAAGCTGCATTTTTTAATGGATCTCAGAAAGATCTCTATTTTCTAGGTTGAGAGAGATAGAAGAGAGGTTACATGAGTTAAAGGCATCCACCATATCAAAACCACCTGTCTTAAAATTTAAGGTATGTATATTTCAGAGGTTTCTACTGAATTTTTCCTGCTTGCTGTAAAAATACACCTGTTTTATGAGTCATTCTGCTTACATTTATTTTTTCCCATGTCCCTAGACATGATGTTGGCAGAATAATTTGGGTGTTGGATGAAGTGTGTGTACATACATGTAAAAATGTTGCTGTATTCATAAATTATCGTTATTTATTACAGTTCTGTATTTGTAATATATTTTGAGCAACCTGATATAGTGGGAGATGTCTCTGCCCTTGCAGAGGGTTGGAATGAGCTGAGCTTTAAGGTCTCTTCCAACCCAAGACATTCAGGGGTTCTGTTATATAATTTTATGCATAAAATACATTTTTATTTAATTATATAATATATTATATACATATATTTAATATGTATACATATATAATTAATTATATACATATATTTACATGTATATACATTATACATGTATATGCATTATATACATTAAATTATATGTAAACACATATGTAAATATATAGATTATAAATATATTTAATACATAAACCTAGTTACTATATTATACACACACAATTCTGTGGGAAGGTGAAAACCATTTGGCAGATTACATCAATCACATATTTTAAACAGTTTCACTTCTACTCCATTGAATAATCCATCTTCCTTGGGGACTCCTAACATGTCACATCTCTGAGCAAATCTGATTGAATTTCCTCCAGGAGTAGTGGATTTTCCTTCCAAACTCTTCTGCTCTGCCAGTTAGCACACTTTCAATCTCATGAAGCAGATTGCTTGCTGATCAGCTGTACAAATTGCTGGAATTGCTTCTCTTTGGAAAAAGGCATTTTGCAGCTCCTGGGTGGGATGTGCAACACTTCCAAGTTGCTCAACTCCATCCTGAAGTATTAAACCATAAAAAATGTGACATGATAGATGAGAGTAAAATAGGTTATTGTTTCTTAACTTGCCATTTTTCTTTCCTTATGAGTTCAGGAGGGCTCCTGGACACCAAGGTCAATGTTGAGCTGTAAAAAAAAGAGGAAACCAACCATAATTCATGTTGTCACAGCCTTCTCCTTTTCATCACTGCCTGAAAGCATGTGTCAGGTTATTATCTCTTCCATCAAGGAAGCTGGAGTCAGGCTGGTCCTCCCCCAGCTCTGGGGAAGATTATTCTGAAGGGGTTTTTTCATTTAAACTGAAGGGGTTTTGGACAGTTGGTTTTTAGATGGAGAGGAGAAAAGAAAAGGAGGAAGAAACTTCAGATAAAGAGGACTTTATCTACCTAAATAGATGGGCTAGATCTGTAATCTTCAGGTGACATTTCCACTGCAGTTCATCTTTTTTCTTGCCCTTACTGACAGGGAGATGTTTTGTTTCTGTGAAGCCTCACGCTGGTGACTCCCATGGCTTGAGACAGAGCTCCAGAGGGAAAAGCTGTCCATGGAAATGATGGCAAGGCAGGATTTCAGCAGGGTGACTGAAACAGGATTGCTCATCAGCAAACCAGTCCAGCTCTCTGAGGGTGACTGGTTTGTTGGAAGAGAACAGCCTTGTTCAACCACCCATCCCTTGGCTCTTCATTCCAGCTCTTTGATGGACTGAAAACAATTTAGGGTTCCCAGGATGGGACAGAGTCACTGGTTCCACATGAAGGATGGTTGAGCAAGCACAAAGTTTGCTTTTGGCAAGAGAAATGCAAGAAGAAATACAGCAGCTTGCTTGGTTTGTGCTTAATATTAGAGGAAATAAAATTATTGGCTCCATGGGGAGGAAAAACCCCACAAAACATTAAGATTTATGGGGTGTGTTGTACTGTAATAAAATTCTGGACAAGCCACCAGAGTGGGAACTTGAGGGGGGGAGATCTTTGTCTCTGTTCCTCTGCTTCTCCTCAGATGGGATCATGGAATAACCTGCTAGAACCAACCAGGAGCTGGGGGGGTTAAAAGCAGAGCCAACACCCCGTTGTAAATTTAAGGTTTAGAATCACAAGATTTAGAATTCTCCCCTTGTAAGAGTAGTTAAAGGGTGAGGGGCTGAGGAACGTGGGATCATGGGGAAGGGTGTGGCACCAACCCCTTCTGGTGTATGAAAACAGGGAAGTTTTTATTGCAGGATGATTTTCAGTCATGGCAGGGGAGAGGAGAGCAGGATGTACCTCAGGACTGACATGGAAATCCATTTAAATCTGCCCTTGCAATGTCCTGGCCCAAAATACTCCAGGGTTCCTCAGCATTTCTCACTCAGCCAAGGTTGCAGAAACTCCTCTGGAGGAAGGTCCAGCCTGAACCTCAGGTTCCTTTGTGCCCAGCACAGGAGGGCTCTGCTGCCTCACTTCTGTTGACTCATTCTGCTTGGGTTTTTTGGGTTTTTTTAAACTTAATTATGAAAATACTGCAGTGCAAAGTTGAATGGATGACTCCTTGGCTCAGCTTCTGCTTAAAATACAAATAAATTCATTAAGTCTTCTGTTTATGAATCATAACCAGGAGAGGAGGGCTGCTCTCAAAGGTCATTTTGTAAATATATCTCCTGTGTTGTTGAACAGGAAAATGCCCCATTCCTGATTCCAGGAGAAACACCAAAATTAATAAATATTTTCTAATAAGATTTTGATCTTCTATTCCCAGTGGGTTTTATAATACAGCAGCCTGATCTTCAGCCACCTTGCAACAGCACTGAGTGTCTAATGGCTGCAGTTTAAAGGATTTGGGGTTTAGAATTTTAGAATTAAGGTTGGAAAAGACCTGTCCACCACTAAACCACGTCCCCAGGTGCCACATCAACATTAAATCCCTACAGGGATGGGGACTCCAGCACTGTTTATCAGTAGAAATGATGGGACAAAAGCCACACACCATGTAACCACTGGAACCAATTACCTTTTGAGGGTTTTCCCATCTCTTTTAAGTATCCTCTGCTAAGGGCAAGTTGGCAGGCACTGTCTGATTCCTGCCTGAAGCAGAAAAACCATAATTGTGCCTTTCAGATGCTTGACACAGGAATGTCAGAGGGACAGGGTTAGAGGTTAGTTTTTCAGTTTAAAGCATTGTACTGGGAATGTCTCTTTCTGTTGTGTTTGAAGATGAAAAAGCTTTTTGTCCAAGCTGCCAAAACACAAGATCTGTGTAAAACTTGGGTTGAGGAAAGGAAAGGAGCTTTGCACCAAGTGACAGTTTTAATGACAGAGCAGTGCTGTGCTGCGTGTGACATGGAATAACCATGCTGAAGGTCTAGTTTTTTTCTTTTTCCATCAAGTTGGGACTTCTTTTGGAAGGAACAAGGGTGGCACCAGTGCCAAGACAGAGTAGGAGGAACGTTTTGTGCAGCACTGGAATCCACGAGATGAAAAGGACCATTATTCCTATGCCCTCATTCCATGTGCTGACATACAGGGAAGGCACATGGCATTCCAAGGATCCTCCACGTGCCTTCAACAAGAATTCAGCAATTTCTCTTGCTGGCTGAGCATCTGATGATGGTAGAATTAATTTTTCGAGTAAGAAAATAAAGGTTGAAAGGTAATTTTGACTCTTTTACCATCAAGTTTTCCATGTGATGGTTTTTAGGAGGCAGTGTCTGAGGGTTGATGGTGGGGGATCAGCATTGAATTCTGACCTTGGGTTGGTTGTAATGACCCCAAAATGCAGATTCAGTGATTTCTCAGATGTGGCAGCTCGGATTTACTCAGTTGGTGTTGGAGGCAGGATTTGAGAGCGAGGTCACAGCAGCTTTGGGTGACATCAGAGTGTCTCAGTGGGCTGTGCCTGCCCCTGGGGCATGGTGGCACTGGTGACAAGCACCATTCTGTTCACTTAACCCCGGCTGTGTGTAGCAAGAAAGTCGTGGAGAGCTTGGTTAGGAGAGGAATGAGGAGGTCTGGCAGGTTTGGAAAGCTCCAAGAGAAATCAGACTCATTTCTTTAGTGTCTCCCAAACTCTTCTTACTCCATCCTTGACCTGCTCTGAGTTCAAATATCCAACTTGATTTTTGGTTTTAGCACCCCAAGATGCAGCCAAGGACAATTTAACCCTCATTTACTGATGTTATGGTGTTCTTCCCTGTTGCATTTTATCTTCTTTTTTGCCAGGGTCAGGATTAAATGCTCGGGATGGTATTTCTTGTTTGGACTCAAATGTTTATTAATTCTTATCTATGTTACAGTCTCACAAACCAGGAGTTTTACAGCACTTCTAGCTAACAAACTAAAAAATGGAGCCCTATCTCTCTCTCTACAAGGCCTTTTAAGGACAAACTGTCCAATTAAGAAATGACACCTAAATTATTTTTACTTTTAGCCCAATAGCCAACCACCCGTGGTCTGCAATGTGGATTTCTTCACCCAATTACAAAATCCCACCCAGACCCATGAAGAAGGTGAAAAAGAAGGACTCATCTTCCACCCTAAATCCTCCATCTTGCTTTGTATATATATTACTATATTCTAAAACCTTAAACTCAAAGTTTTCCACCATGTGATATCACACACTTCTATTCAAACTCCACACCCACAATCCCAGTGCTGTCACTCAATTTTGGAAGCCTTTTCCAAGGCCTCAGGTCAAAGCAATGTTTGCTTGGGGGGTCAGTGCCTGTCAGCACAGAAAGTCTGGAATTCTCAGTGCCCAGGGTTCCAACACTTCCCTGTTTGGACCAACCAAGACTTTGATTCCCTCCATTAAAACCAAGAAACGAGGCAGAGAGAGAAACCAAACCCAGCTGTGTTAGGAATCATCATTTCCATCCTGATTGAAGTGGATGAAATCTCTCCCCAGGTTGAGAATTTCTTCTGCATGGGCTCCCCACTGGCAGTGTTCCTGGCCCTGCGTGGGATCCGGCCTGGAACCAGTGGCAGCCAGGATCACATCCTGCCCAGAACCATCTGTAACAGGTTACTGAACATTTTCCACCCAACAGATCCAGTGGTGAGTCTTTAATTGCAGTCTCAAGGCTTTCACCCTGCCTGGTTTTAAGCTCTGGGATCTTTGAAGTGTGTGAGACAACACCAGTGTGTTCCAGCAGAGGATTATTTGTTAATGGTTATTATACAATGGCTTGGGGGTTGGAATTGGAGAATAACATTTCCTACAAATAATTGCCATAAATAACATATTTTTCCTTCTCTCTTCTCAGTAATATACCTAAGATTTGGGATTATTCTGATTTTTTTTTTCCAAAGAAATAATCTTTTTTCAGACAAGGATTTTAACTTCCTGGCTTCCATTAAAACAGCATCTGTCCAAAGACATTTTTGATGTTGAAAAATGCTTCACAAGCAGTTTACAAGATAATATAGAAAAGCAAAAACTGGGGCTTTTTTCCCAAAGGATCCTAAAAGTAAAAGTTTGTTGATAGTATTTGGGAGAGGATTTTTGGTGCAGCTTTGCCTTTTCCTTATTCCACAGCAGCCAGTGTTGGCTGTTACCAAATCAGTTACTGGACTTTTCATCTGCATCCCCTTGGTAACTTCTTTGATGCAAGTCTGATGTGGAATTTCATGTACAACAGCAACTTGGGGAAACTTTCCTATTTAAAGTAGCTGAATTTCAGTGTATTCAGACTTCATTCCAAACATGGTCACATTCAGCTCCAGCTACTCCAGAATTTTCCTGGATTATCAGGGACAATTGGTTCCACTCTGCAAACAGTAACTTCACTTAGTTTTAAAATAAAGAAATGCAGGATGCTTTTCTACATCTAAGTGGACAAATAGAAATAAATAATCAATAGGAAAATATTTTTAAATAAATATAACTCATGGTTTGCACAGGGGTCAACAAAGAGCCATCAAAGAAAGTGTTTACATAGCCAATTCCTCTTGATTGTGTTAGAATGAAGTTTACATGAAGTTTGTTCTCTCAAAAACCATCTGTGAGTAACCTGTGTGTTGGTAACAACGTGTAGTACAAGTGTTGTAATACAGGTGTTGCAGAGATGTGCAAAAGTGACCTCATAAGCAACTGTGCAGCTGATAAACCTTCCAGGCTCTGAAACTAAAAGTGAATAACACTGATGAATTTCTGTGTGAGGACAAAGTGTTTTTAGCCCCACGAAGGTTCATCACACTGTGAGGGTTGCCAGCAGCCTCTCAGAAATGGCTTTAAAATTTAAATTAAAATTTAATTTAAAATTAGCAAAATAGCAGGTGTAAGGAACTTCCCTGCACTGTGCACAGCTTTTATTCTTTCATTCTGTATAGTTTTTTATTTTCACTTTAATTAAAACCTTTTTGCTTTTTCAAAACACCTCATGCCAAGACACCCCAAAAATGCAGTGAGGGACTCCGTGCTCTCTCTTAAGTATTCAGCAATGTAGGAGGGGTTTTTGGCTTGCTGCCCAACAAAAAACAGCCACATTCCTTGAGGAACAGCTAAAAGATCCAACAGGTGCCTTTGTCCTGGCACTGGGCTAATTACAGTGAGAAGAGCATCGAAGTTTCTGGTTCATCTTCCTAATAAGTTCAGGGGTGAAGATGAAACTCTTTCCTAATTATAAAAACACCTATTAAAGTGTGGGGATGCACTGCAACATAACACCAGCACTGTGTCACCTTCTAGGCTTTGCTTAGGACAGACATTGTGGATTTGAGAGCTCTGGATAGGAACGGAAAGTGATTTTTTGGACTCCTAGGATTGATCTTTGCCCCGAATTCCCCCTTTTTCAGGCCTACAGGTTGGAGCCCTTAATCCTGAAGCACTACAGCAACATCTCCCCCGTGCAGATCCACTGGTACAACACGGCCAACCCCCTCCCTTACGAGCACATGAAGCCAAGTTTCCTGAACCCCAGCAAAGAAGCTACCTCAGCCCCAGACACGGAGAGCGCCTCGGCCGCGCCCAGCCCCACCACCTCCCCGGTCATGGTGCGGCGCCACTACGGAGAGTCCATCACCAACATTGGCAAAGCCAGCATTTTGGGTACTGTCCCCTCTTGTCCCTGGGCTGGGATGGGACATTCTGAGGGGTTTTTAGCTTTTTTTCTTGTTGGTGGTAGAGCTGGGATTAACGCATGGGGTGGGAGCATCCAGGAACGGCAGGGAGAGGGAACTGTGCAGAGCTGAGACATTGTGGAACACGTGGGTTTATTGTAAGGATGGGGGGTAAAAAGGGTCTTTTCCTTCAGTCACCAGCCTGGGCTGAGGGGAAGTCCCAAAGAGTGAAGGAAAGAGAGGACAAGAGGGTAAGACACACCGTGTAGGAGCATCCGTGGAGGGCAGGGAGAGGGAACTCTGCAGAGCTGAGATATTGTAGAACACGTGGGGTTATTGCAAGGGTGGTGGGTAAAAAGGGCCTTTTCCTTCAGCCACCAGCCTGGGCTGAAGGGAAGTCCCAAAGAGAGAGGGAGAGAGAGAACAAGAGGGTGAGAGGTGAGA
>JBBMKD010000216.1:59607586-59629333 GCA_037834095.1 Argya squamiceps
CTTGGACACTGCCAGGGATCCAGGGGCAGCTACAGCTTCTCTGGGCACCCTGTGCCAGGGCCTGCCCACCCTCCCAGACAGGAATTTTCTTCCCAGTATCTAATCTAACCCTGCCCTCTGACAGTTTAAACCCTTTTTTCCACCTAAACTCCCAATTCCCCCGTACATTTCCCATTCTGAAGTACTCTGGATTTTAGGACACGTATGACTGGAAACAGAAGCTGCCCTTGTCCTGATCTGAACTGCTCAGAACAGAAAGTGAAATTTTAGCAGCTGGGTTTTTTGAAAAGCAGAGGTACTTCCTCGCAGGAAATTCATCCTTGGATTTATTTCTGAGCTCCCCCTTGGCACTGCTGCAGGACACGGGGGATTTTTTTTTTTTTTTTGCAATAGAAAGAGTCACAAGTGTCCTGTGACAGCATTCACATGATGGATTGCTGTCTTGTTCATACTAATTTCAACAGATAACCTGTCTGAGTCAGTGTTTGAGGGCAGGAAACTTTGGGTTAGACGTGAGGGAAGTAGAGAAGCAGGACAGGGAACATCACGGAGGGGGGGGAGTTGGCACACTGAGGGCTTCCTGCATGGATCCCACATCCCTCCCTGCTGGAAACCCATCCCTGCTCCATAGAAGGAGAACGTGGAGCAGAGGCCAGCAGGGCTGGGAGCTGAATGATGCAATCCCCACCAAAGGCTGTGCTCACAGAGGGCTGTGGTGGGGTTTGGCTTCCTCCCAAACTCCCGTAACGGCCTCTCAGAGTGCCCTTCCTGCACAGCCACTGGGGTTTTTTTGGATAAACTCTCCTTCTTGGAAATGACTCTGGTTGTCTGCTGGTGTTCCAAGGCTCCTGTCCTTGCTGCAGAGTGGGGTGATGCTCCTGGGGAAAAAACAGGGAGATCTGTGCTGTGTCTGCCGGCGCTTGTGTGATGCTCCCTTCTCCTCCAGCCAAGAATTAAAATTCCTTCAAACTGCCTTTGATAAATGGCTGCATTTTCGACTCACTCTGGGGCTTTGGCTTTTGTAACTCAGCAGGCTTTTAGGGGTTTTTTTGTCCTTTTTTATTTTATTGCTCCTCATGGAGGTTTTCTGACCACTGGAGTGCCTCAGCAATAGGTTAACACTGGCCCAGTTAAAATGCAGTGGTAATTGCTTTGAATGTGGCATTAATCAAAGCAGCCATTGAAATAAAAGGGGAACTGCTGAAATATACTTAGAATAATCAGGATATTAAAAGGGCAGAGCTGTGGAGGGATGACTTTACAGGAAGAGCTTGTAGCATTGGGTGTTGTCTCTTTGTGTAGAAACTAAAAATGCAAGAAATCCATTTATTTCAGAAAGTTTCCTACTGGGGCCTCAGCATTTTCTGGATGTTTCTCTGTAGTTATCATAACAATATAAATAAATATATTTAGAGAGTTACTATAAGGAAAACAGCTGCTTGAAAAAAAAACTGAGAATCACAGAATCATTCAGGTTGGAAAAGACCTCTAAGAGCAGGTTTAGTTTCTTTTTATTTTCTTTGACTGAATTCAGCACCTCTATTAGATTTGTGCTAAATGTACGAGGTGCATTGAATATTTCTGTATTATTAAATCTTGATTTAGTTGAGTGGCCTGTGAAATGTAAACACAGAGAGATTGCACGTGTTGTTTGTGCAACAACAGAACAAAAACTTGAAGCACTCTGGTGTTTTTCCAGCTCTAACATTCCCTCTTGTTCCTTTTCTTGTTCATTTTGCAGTGGAGCTGGAGCACAGGATCGACTTTGAGCTCAGGGAAGGTCTCGTGGAGAGCAGATACTGGTCTGCAGTGACATCCCACACTGCTTACTGGTCATCTCTGGATATTGCCCTTTTCCTCCTCACCTTCATGTACAAGCAAGACCAAGAAGAGACTGACAAATCCAATTTAGACACTATTTGAATTTTTGACTGGGGACAGGAGAGGAAACTTTGAAAAACCAGTGGCACAAAAGCGGATGTTTGACTGCAGAGCTGCAGGACCTGTGGCATGGAGGTTTCAGGTTTAAGTGCATGTTTGGGGGGTTTTCCTATTTCTAAAGAGGAGAGGTTATTTGTATTTCAAAGCACTTTATAGTTTTCAACGTTTTGCAGTGCTGAATTAGGCCTGAAAGGACTCCAAATTCCTGTCAACGTGGACTGTACAAAGAGGCAAGACAGCATTGTAGCATCCCGTGAGCAGTTGTGCTTGGGTGACATCCTTGTTAATGACCATAAATTGCTGTTTAGTTCATTAAACTATAAAAAAACCAGTGGATAAAAAAAAAATGAAAAAAAAAACCAACAACAAACCAAACCTAAATTGATTTCCATTAACAAAAAAAAAAAAACATGTTCAGTACAAACCTAAACCTGCCATGTGCTGATGTTTTATGTACCCGTGAATAACAAATGGTGGTGTCATTTTTCCAGGACTTTATTCAGCTCCACATCCAATTTTCCCCACGTTGGAAGCCCATTCTGACTGCTGGCTTCTGAGGGCCTATCCTACGTGACACATTTAGAAACTAATGCTGAAGAGAAAAAAAAAAAGAAAAGAAAAAAAAAAGCATGAGGCAAATATTTGAAATACTGTAATTATAATTTATTATTCTCTCTAATCGTTTCATTTTATTCCAGTGTATAAAAACATTACTTTTTTACTGATTTCTTTTGACATAATTTAAGAACCACATTTATTTTCTACAGTGTTAAGACTTTTTCTCAGAAATACATATCTTTGTACTACTATTCAAATGAATATATGGACACTGTGGCACACTTTAAGTATTTTTTCATTAAAAATAAATATTTGTGGTTTCACACAAACGACATCAGTCACGTTCTTCTCAGAGGTAAGTGCCTTGGCTTTTTCAGGTTCCAAGTGTTTCTCAGGCACATTAGATTGGTTTGCAGAGGATCCAGCTGTCCTTTGTTTACCATAATTAAATCCATACATGTGTGTGTTTGTATAAAAACATATGGATGTGTATATTTATGTGCAGGGGGAGAGAGGCACCATAAAATAAACTTGGTGAGGCCTGAGAGTACCAACATTTAGATTAAGTTTGTATCTGAAACTAATTCAGAAGTCAAGAGGGAAGTGTTGGGATGAAAGGGAACAATCTCCAAATAAAACACCGGAGGGTCATTGCTGAGATTTTAGAACAACATAGAAAGCTCTGGAGCAGAAGTTTTGGATATTTGCCCTCAGAGCTGCCTCTGCCTGAGGTATTTATGATCTGGATGGCACATGTGGGAGCTGCAGGGCCTAAACTTCAGTTAAAATAGCAGAAAACTCAGGCTGTGGTGTTGGTGAATCGTTGTGTTCTCATGTAAACAGATGTGGCAACATCAGCCCAGAACAGAAACCCCAGAGTTCCCTGTCTGGGGGGAGAGGGTGGCTCTTCTCCCAAATTGTATTTATTTGGGCTGCTCCTTCACTGAAAGGAGTTAGGATTCTCTGCTGGAGTTAGGGATTTAGGAATAATTCTGAAGGGGGAAAAACAAAGAAAAAGGGAAGGGAGGAGTGGAGGGGAATGGGAATCAACACAAACAGCACTGCAGTGAACCAACATCCAACATGCAGATGGTGGAAATATCCAACATTCACCTTGCTTTGGTGTGGATCTGTGAAAAATCCCATCTGGCCTCAGAGAATTGGAGCTCTCCTGCCTGACCTGTTTACCCTGGTGGATGAGCAATCCCAGGGAAGGAAAATAACCCCCTGAGAGGAGGAAGCCTTTGCTCCAGCAAAGGAGCCTTGTGTTTACAGGACTGGGCTCTCCAGATAAGTTGTTTAATCAGCTCCTCCTAATGAGGACAGCTTAAACACAAAAAGGAGAATCTCCTTTTATATTTAGAACGTGCAAAACGTTTCCAAATGTGCATGGTTGGTGTTTCAGGGCTTTGAGCTGGGTTGTGGCCCTGCCTTCTTTTCCCTTTCCACCACTGGATCCACGCTGGATCCTTTTTTAAGGGCTGTAAACAAAAGGGGTTAATTCCTGCAATTCTTGTGGTCTGTGGAAACCCTGCTGTTGTCCAGGACATGTTTCAGATTTATGGAATAGCTGTTCCCCTGGCCTCAGAACATGCTGGTACTTGCTGCCTGCTCTCCATATAAGGGAGGAGATCCGACTTTTAGGTCCGTGCCCCTTGGAAAATCGGGGAGAAGGCAGAGCTGAGGAGTAAATCACACTGCTGGGAGGGGAAGGGATAATGAGAGCCAATACCTGATTATCCCTTTGTGTTTTTCCTGAGTTAATGGGTGTGTTTATTTGTGATTCTGCCCTAATTAGCAACTCCCTGGACCACCTACTAATCTCCCGAGCTAAATTCCGAATATAAAACACACCTTGAAAGAATCAATGGGGATTTATTTTAAATTGTATGCAGAGATGTTAAACAGCCTTTCATCTTTTTAATCCTCAAAAAATACCCCTCGTCCTGCTGCAAAGGTGAAATCCTCTTTGCAAAGCAGATGGTGAAGGTGGTGGGAGGGTTGCCCCATTTCTCTTGTGTGGTGCAGCACAGAATTCAAGTAGGGTCACGTCTGCTGCTTCAGACTTTCTGCTCAGATGCTCTGTGGCATAACAGGGAGCTGGAATGTCCTGGCTTCCAATTACTGACTTGTTTTCTTCTGCAAGGATGATGTTGAGCTTTCCAAGCTGTGTTGACTGGTGGTTTTTCTTGAGAAACCAAAGATAAGGAGAATGCTCCTCACTGCTGTCAGTCTTCTGCCTGATACCAGCCGACCTGTTTTCCAAACTTGGCCTTGAGGTCTTTGTCCAACTTTGTTGCTTACAATGGTTTTGCTACAAGGCCATTTTTGCAGATAATGAGCATGAATTGTATTATTTTTCTTCATTCTGTCCCTTTGTTCCTAATTATTGTGTCCTGGTTCTGCTGCAGCTTCCTCTCCATTTGCATTCACTCCCTCCTTGCTTCAGTGCCAGAGTTCCTGGAGTCAGACACCCTTTGCTTTATTTCACCATGGACAGTCTGGCTGGCCAGCTTCAATTATTTTATCTCCTTTCCTAATTAGTAGTATCAGGCTGAGCTGAAACAATATTTCACATTCCCATACTTATATTTTCCCTGGTTGCCACCTGTTTGTCCTGTTTTCCTGCTGCTCCTTTCCCATGTGCTTGGCTCTTGAGCTGACTCTGCTGTACCTCAATTGTTGGGAATTGATTTTTTTTTTCAAGCTGAGTTCATGAATCACTGTGTAAACTGTTTGCACTGAGTTAGTTAATGTATATTTGTGTGCCCTCTGCCAGGCGAGTTTATCTGGAATTCCTTGTTCCCCTTTTCCTGTTATTAGCTTGGAGATGAGATTTTCTGCTTCCACTCATCCTTTTTCTGCTGAATTTGGACTGCAGGTGATTGACCTGTACAGGGTCACCTCCCCAGGCTCTGCCAACCATCTTCAGTCACCATCAGAGAGCTTTTACACACCAAGGCCCAGTTTGATCTGTATTTAATAATAATTTTCCTCCCAAAAAAAGATTCCCACCATTTCTCTTGGTTTGGCTTTTCCCTGCCTCTTCCACAGGTGGTTTTTTGTGCTTTTGTCTCCTCCCCACTGCTCTCCAACCTGTTCTGAAGTGCTGGGATTTCATTCCTGCTGGACTCCTGCCTGCTGGAATCAGCGTTTTTTTCGTGCTTGTCTGAGCATCCTCAAGACTTTTAGGGGAAATCTTTAGGAACCCCAAGAGGCACATCCTGCTGTTGTGACCCCCAAGACTTCTGCTGAGAGCACCTGGCTGTGCTCAGCTCCCAGGATGGCTTTGCAATGCCCTCCCTCACTGCATTTGTGTCACTCTGGCTGCTGCTGTCAGCTCAACCCCAGCACTGACAAAGCACTTTCTGTCCTTGTCAGTGAATTTTGGCACTTCAGCCAGCAGTGGAGCTGGGCTGGGCTCTCCCAAGGCTGATTCCTTGCTCCTCGTGTTTCTCCTGCATCCCTGGGGACCCATTTGACCCCCATTTTGTTATAGAAATCCAGTGGTTTGTGTTTCCCTGCCTGCTTTTGCAGAAGCTCCAAAACTGGCAGCACAGCTCAGTGTCAACACTTCCCTTCCAAGAGAAGTCCCAATCCATGGAGAGAAATACCTGGCTGTGGAGTTTCAGGTTGCCCTGGGGGTCATTGCTCTCTGGGAAGCAAAATCCAGAATCAGCCTTTTCCTCTTTCTCCCTCTGCAGCTCTCCAGAAAACCTTGGCCAGTCCTTCCCCTTCAGGAGTGAGAAAAACTCCCTGCAAAAACGAGCTGTCCCAGGAGCCATCTCTGGTGGTTTTGAAATCCTCGATGATTTATCCAAAAAGAGAGGAGTTCCATTTGATGATTCTGTGAGCATCTGCCATGGATTAACTCCTCTCTTTGTTTCCTAAATAAAATACCAGTTCTTGCAGCCACGCTGCCCATTCCCTGGGGCCTCACTGGTTGTGGGCATGGACAGAGAATCCCAGAATGGTTTGGGAAGGGACCTTAAAAGATCTGATTCCAACCCCCAGTGGGGCTGACATGGGAGAGGGGAAGTCCAAACTTCTCCAGCATACTCGAGCTCCAAGGACTCCACATCCAGATTGTTGTTCTTGCTCATTTTATGGCTCTTCCAGTATCTCCAGAAAGCCAGGATTTCATCTCAGACTGGTCCCAGACTGTGCTCTTAAAGGGCAGCTCTGTCTCACCATTTCACTGCTCCGTTCTGGTTTTCTGTTCCTATTCCTCTGCCTGCAAAGCTCAGACTGGTTGGAAACCAAGGCCATGGGAAGAGGGAATGGAGAGAAACTCTGCTGACCTTGGATTTGTGGTCTCTTTCACCTGCTGGTGTCTCTCACACCTCCCCAAAGCTAAAATTGAGGTTGTGCTACCACCAGAGAATCCCAGAATGGATTGAGTTGGAAAGAACCTTAAAGCCCATCCCATTCCACCCCTGCCATAAGCAGGGACACCTTCCACTATCCCAGGCTGCTCCAAGCCCCATCCAACCTGGCCTTGGACACTTCCAGGGATCCAGGGGCAGCCACAGCTTCTCTGGGCACCCTGTACCAGGGCCTCAGCACCCTCACAGCTGCAAATTTCTCCCCAGTTTCTAAACTAAACCTCCTCTTGTGAAACCTGGCTGTGGTTTTGAGCAGGGCTGCCCCAATCCCTGCCCTCTGTCACGGAGTCCAGCTGGGCAGGAACACCCCCCCAGCTCCCAGGACAGGGGTTTCCTGATGGAAAATGCAAAATGGCAAAAAAAAAAACCAACTCTGAAAGATGAGAAGAGCCAAAACACGCACAGATGTTTTATCTTCCCACCTTTCCATCCCACTCCTGCTGTGCTGAGCTGACAGTCCAAATGAGGAACATCCATACTTTGAGTCTTACAATGCCAATGTCCTGCTCTGATGACTTTCCAGGATCTTTATAACTGCAGGATTTGTCAGAAATTTTCACATTTGTAATTGCTTTTAAGTGACCAGTACTGAAGTTTAAAAATAACTGTACTTTCAGCTTTGCTAGAAGCACTTTCAGTATGGAAATTTAAGTTAAGAGTAATTTGCAAAGAGGGACAGACCACTTCCAAAACAAACTCCACTTTCTAGAGAACAGAGGGGAAAGGTTTTAAACTAAAAGAGGAGAGATTTAGATTGGATATTAGGAAGGAATTCTTGTCTGGGAAGGTGGGGAGGCCCTGGCACAGGGTGCCCAGAAAAGCTGTGGCTGTCCCTGGATTCCTGGAAGTGTCCAAGGCTGGACAGGGCTTGGAGCACCTTGGGATAGTGGAAAGTGTCCCTGCCCATGAGAGGGGTGGGACTGGATGATTTTTAAGGTCCCTTCCAACCCAAACCATTCTGCAATTCTATAATTCCATCTTCCACTTGCTTCTTTACAGCCCTTTGTTCCAGCAATCCCACCACTACATTCCACCAGTGTTTTCCCAAATAGTTTCACAGCTTCTGGCCTCCGTGCTTTGGACAAGGTGAGATCCTGTTGGAAAAACAATCCTGAAGGCTCTGGATATGGTTCTGGTGTGCAGCTCTGAGTGCTCTGCAGGGAGGGCTCACACTGAGACAGCAGCTGAATATTTTGTGCTTCCAAAGCCTGTTCAGATGGGATGTCTCTGTCTCTTGGCAAACTCCTTGGGAATTCTCCTTTACGCCTTCCAGGCTGCCCCTCCTCGCATGCAACTGAGTGAGTGGGGGGTTTATTTTTGTCTAAAACCGAGATATTAAAAGCCAGCAGGAGACAGGGAAGGGAGGTGAGGCTGCTTTGTGGTAGCTGCAGGAAAGGGAAGAGGGCAGAAATGTTCCTCCCCGCGCGGCGCGTTCCTCCGTCACGGATTCCACCTTCGCGTGTGAGACACCACATCTGCCTGGGGAGGGGAGCAGGGGGAGACAGCCCAGGCAGGAGAGGAGCTGATTAAATCAAGGAGAAGTTTGGCAGGGCTGGGGAACAGCCTGATGTGGATCAGCCGGCACGTGTGCAGCACATGTCAGAGCTTGATGTTCCCAGCCGGAGCTGTGGGCGCCGTGGAGGGCAGGGAGGAGGATTGGGAGCCACGGACCTCCCTCCCATGTGGGCTCAGCTCTGCCCACAGCAGCCTCTTACTCATGGAATCCTGGAATGGTTTGGCTTGGAAGGGACCTTAAAGACCCTTAAACACCTAAAGATCTTGTTCCACCCCCTGCCATGGCAGGGATACCTTCCACTATCTCAGGTTGTTCCAAGCCCCAATGTCCAACCTGGGCTTGGACACTTCCAGGGATCCAGGGGCAGCCACAGCTTCTCTGGGCACACTGTGCCAGGGCCTCCCCACCTTCTCAGCCAAGAATTCCTTCCCAATATCCAATCTAAATCTCTCCTCTTTTAGTTTAAAACCCTTCCCCTTTGTCCCACCAATTATTCTTCTCTTATTCTACTCGCTGTAAGCACACCTGGGGCAAAGCAACTCACCCAAATGGTGGCTATCTCAAGGCTTGTCCTGGTGGGATTTAACTCCTCCAGTGACCACACTTGACCAGTTCTGCAAGGCAGCTCATGTCCTGGCAGCTTAGATGTGATCTCCCAGAGCCCACAGCCCAATCTGTGTCCAGGAAACTGCTGATCTCTGCTCCCAGGGAACAAGAGACAGGACAAGAGGAAACAGCCTCAAGTTGCACCAGGGGAGGTTTAGATTGGATATCAGGGAAAAAATTCTCCATGGAAAGTGTTGTCCAGTCCTGGCACAGCTGCCCAGGGCAGTGGTGGAGTCCCCATCCCTGGAGGGATTTAAAAGCTCTGTGGATGTGGCACTTGGGGACATGGTCAGTGTTGGCCTTGGCAGTGCTGGGGGAATGGTTGAACTTAACCTTAGAGGGGTTTTCCAACCTCAACAATTCCATGATTCTGAGCCTGGCCCAGCCTTGCTGCACCATCTCTAGCCCATTTTCAGTGGGCAGCCTCAAAGGAGCAGCTGATTCCTGTCCCAGAGCCACCTAAACCCAGGCAATGATGGATGGCTTAATCCAGAAGGGGCTGATGTGGCAGCTCCCACCCAGCATCTCCAGGGATGCTTTCTAGGGATTATTTACTTCCCTTCCCAAGTCCTGGGGCTCCCTGAGAGTTACAACTTTGACATCTGCAACCACAAAGCCTTGGGAAACAAACAAAAAAAAAAAGGTTGAAGTTTCACTTCTTTCTGCAGTGCATTTCAATCCTGAGTGGCCTCAGGCAGTGCCTGGGAATTCTGTCAGTGCTGAGCCCTGCAATGCGTCCCCAAAGAAAAGCAGAGTCAGATGGATTGTGCAGGAAACATTTTGCCAGTTCTCCTTCATAATCCTGATGGCATTCTTGGCCTCCTTGGGCTCAGGATTTATGGGGACACGTTCCCAGCCTCCTGGGAGCTCTGGCTGCAAGCTGTTCCTGGGGAAGGATCAGGCTGCTCCTGGGTTTAGCCTGTGCTCTCAGGAGAAGCTGAGTGTGGAATCTGAGCAGGGATGGATTTATTTTGTGCATCAGTTACATCTGCAGCGCTCACTTGTTACTCCACAGCCAAAAGCTGTGTTTAAATCAGGCCTTTTAAAGCCTAAAACCTGCTGCAAAATTTCCCCCTCTCCAAACAATTTAGTTAATTAACCAGCTAACTCAGCTCTGGCTGGCTCTCCCTGCAAATACCCCGTCCTGAACGAGATTTTTTCCTTAGATTTGGATGAAATGCAATGATTGAGTCATGATTTTTTTTTCCCTGGCTGGGTTGCCAGAGCAGGGAATGTTGCTCACAATACTGGCTGTTGCCATATGCTTTTTTCATCAAGTTAAAGGGTGCAACTTTCTTTTTTACTTCCCCCCTCCACTGACTCACTCCCCAAATATGTTTCTGGTTAGGATGCCTTGTGACTTCTTCCTGACATAAGGTTTTCTAGTTTGCAGGCAGCTTTGGGAATCGCCTCTGTGAGTTCTGGAAGGTCTCATCTCTGGGAGAAGTGTCCTGGAGAGAAGGAGCAGCAAGATGCAAAGCTGGAATTTGGGTGTTTGCAGTCTTTGGGAGCTCTCCTGCTCCAGGAATGATTTTCCAGAAGCCTGGAAGTCCCACTCTGATGCCCTTTGCATGAGGAATGTTGTGCCTGGGAAATGCCTGAGGGGATTGTGAAAAGATTTCTCTTCTGGATGCTGTGCAGAGCCAGGATTTGGACTGGATGATCCTTGTGAGTCCCTTCCAGCTCAGGATATTCTGTGATTAGGTGAACTTGGCCTTTTATCTGTTTGCTTTCAGGAATGCTGTGAGTGAAGGATGGAAATGCTGCCTGTGAAGGACCTTGGAGGGACAGACAGACAGACTGACTTGTCCCTCCTGGAATTCCTTTAAGGCCTTGCCTTCAGGCCACCTTTTGCTGACCCCCAGACCTTCACCACTGATGCCAAATTCCCGTGGAAAAGGTGAGTGAGGAGCCATCCCTGTCTCCCAACATCCCAGTGGGCGGCTCCCATCACATGGCCAAGGGAAGGAAACAGCTCCCCAAAAAAAGGAAATCATTCCAGTGGTGTTTCCTGAACCTGACCCTACACCTGTGAGATGGGACTGGCTGTCTGCACACCAGTGTCCCCCACATTTAAGGATGTGCATCCCAAAGTCCTCACAACCCAGGAGATGCCAGAGGCTGGGACGAAAATCCTGCCTCTCTTCCAGCTGCAGGAACTGAGATGCTGAGAGTTAAGTGGCTGGCCTGAAGCCAGAGTACCTGGAAAGGAGCCCAAATCTTCCCTGTATTAGCTGGGATATGACCCTGCAGCGTTCCTTGCCCTGCTGGAAATGTCACTCACGATCTCTGGAGCAGCAATCCTGCAAAGAACATCTCCTGCCTTTTTTTTTCCCCTTTTGAAACTGTTTTTCCTCACAGGACAACCTCCATCTGTTTGATCTTGTGGGATGCAGGAGGGCAGGAATACACCAACCTCTCTCTTGTAGTATTTCTCATTTCCTACAGCCTTGCCTGGAAAGTTGACTCAGGGTTTCTCCACACTGGGAATGTTCCAGAGAAAGTTGTTCCAGCTGAGTGACTCCCCAGCAGCACGGCCCTGGGTGGTGGGTTGGTGGCAGAAGACACGTGAGGACACAGCAGGGTGGCCCTGCCTGATCCTGGCACCTCTCCCAGGGAAAAGAAATTGGTATTCTCCTTCTCCACCTCCTCAAACAGTGGAAGCTGCTCTTCCCTGTGCCAGCTGGGATGTCACCTGCCACGACCACCAGCAGGTTGGGTGTGGAAGGTGGCAGCTGTGGTGTCACCTGCCAAAGCCACCTGAGATGCCAGTGCTGCCCCCAGGATTTGGGTTCTCCTGAGGAGGGGTTTGTTCTGCTGGACAGACAGTCCCACCTTTCCACTTGGGTCTCTCCCAGGAAGGACAGGTCATTTATGACCAACCCTTCTCTCCTTGGAGATCCAGGAGTGAATCCTGCAAGGTGCTGCCTGATTTCCATGTGATTTGATGGAACTTTGGGGGTTTTTACTGTGGGTTTTTTTTTTCCTTATTCTTTCCAGTGCTGCTATCACTGTATTTTCTTGTCCTGGCTGTGTCACCATCCAGTGTCATCACTTGGGAGATGGAGGAGGAGGAAGCACCTCAGAGGTGTTTCCATGCAAGAAACAAATGTTGGAAAAAACCCATCCTTGTTCAGCTGGCAGCATCTCCAGTGTCCCAAACACACTGAAGAGCTGGAAGCAAAGCCTGGCCACTCCACAGCCCTGCAAGGAAGGACAGGGGACCAGAGGCTTGGAAAAAATAGTCTGACAGTACAACCTCATGGATTTTCCCTTTAAGAAAAAAAATCTGGATGTGTCAGGATTTAGTTGTTGGATGGGGCTTCCCTAAAGCAGCCAGTGTTTGGTGCAGAGAACTTTGGGAGCCAAGCAAGGTGATAAATCCCTGACTGTTCATCACTTGACCTTCCAAGGTCAGAGAGCAGCAGGGGCCTGGGTTGGGATCCCAAATCTGCCCAGTGCCCCCCTGGTGGCACTGAACTTCCCACTTGTTCCTTCAGTTCCCAGGAACTTGCAGATCCCAGCTGAAAGCACAATATCCATCATGGGGAATAACCCCCCTCCATTCTGATGGGACAAGGGGTGATGGTTTTACACTGCCAGAGGGCAGGGTCACATGGGAGATTGGGAAGGAATTCTTCCCTGTGAGGATGGGGAGGTCCTGGCACAGGTTTCCCAGAGAATTGTGGCTGACCCATCCCTGGAACTGTTCCATGCCATGGTGGTCATGGCTTGGAGCAACCTGGGATAGTGGAAGGTGTCACCCATGGCAGGTGTGGAACAAGATGGGATTTAAGGTCCCTTCCAACCCAAACCATTCCAGGATTCCATGAGTAAGGGGGTGCTGTGGGCAGAACTGAGCCCTCGTGGGAGGGAGGTCCATGGCTCCCAATCCTCCTCCCTGCCCTCCACGTGCACCACAGTGGCCTCTTCTCACCCAAACCAAATCCCCTCTCCGTGCCATTCCCCTTTCCAAGAGCTTCCTGAGGGCCTGTGAAGCCACTTCAGAGCGTTGACCTGATTTTCTCCTTGTCTCCAGGATGTTTCCTCTCCTGCTGCCACGGGCCTTGGCTTCTCCTCCCACCCTCCCACGGCCGCGTCTCGCGGTGCATTCCTCCGCCTCGGAATCTCTGCCTTGCTATCTAAGGAGCTGAAGGATATTTCCAACCCAGAAAAATATTTCCCAGGGATATTTCCCTGCCAGAAAATCCTGGCACCCACCTCCACCTCCCCGTCCTCCTGCACACACATCCAGCTCCTCGAGCGCTCTGATTCTCTGCCATGTTTAAACAGCCAGCACTGACAGGCAGCTCTCCATCCAGCAGGTTATTTTTCTTTCCTGGCTGGAGGGGTTTTTATTCCCCCCTTTTCCAAGCCCCAGCTGGTTCCTGCAGTTTCCTCTCCTGAAAGTGACTGGGTTGGATTCTTCCTGCTGAGTGTCCACGCTGAGATTTACCTGCAAGTGGGACTGCAGCAAGGCTGTGCCTGGCATTAAATTCAACCCACCTTTGCAGAGAATTGCAGAAACACAGAATGGTTTAGAAAGGACTTCAAAAATCACCTGGTTCCAACCCTGTTGCCAAGGGCAGGGCTGCCACATGAAGCTGGAATGAAGCTGTTGCAGCTCCAGCATCCTCCAGTTCAAAGCAATGAGCTGTCAAAAGGTTTTTCTGGCCACAGAAGGTGGGAGAGCCCTGCTGGCACAGAGTGGGCACCCAGGATTCCTGTTTCTGGCTTTTTAAAACCCTCTGATGGTGGGGCCACTCCTTCACTCCTTCACATCTAAACATCCTCCCCAAAGAGCCAGTCTGAGTCTTCCTCCAGGTGATTTGTCCATTGCTTTTTGCCCATCTCTTGTGGAAAGGCAGAACAGGGCATTTCCTCCCTCTTCCATCCCTCCCTCCCTAGATAAACCCTCTTTTATCTACCTGAAGATGTTATCATCATTCTTTCTTTCTCTAGGGTAAACAGCCTGAATTCTTTCAGCCTTTCCTCATTGGTCACTCTCCTGTCCCACCAGGATCTGCTGAGGAACTGGGGGTCCTCAGTGGGGCCTTCCATGAGCCCACCTGACCCTTATTTTGCAGGGAATTTTTGGGGCTGCACAGGAGCACCACAGGACCCTTGGCTGTGTCTTACAGGAGCTCATCAATCACCTCCATTTCATGGGATTTGGGGGATTCCCCACATGATTTCCCCTTCCCAGCCAGGTGAGAGCCCACCTCCCTTTCCTAGGGGGAGCTGCTGATCGCCTCCGAGCGCTCTGCTCGGAGACAAAGTTCATCCCACCCAGCTGATTCAATAACATCGACCTTATTAAACCACTCTGCCCTGCTCTGTCTCTATTTTTCCAGCACTAACTGCATTACCATCCGATCTTTCCGGTGGAGGCTGGAGCTGGAAAAGCACAAAGCCATGCAGCTGTCTGGGCATCATCCATCTCTCCCTTCCCCCCCAGCACAACAGGTTCCCGAATGTGCTGCAGCTTCTCGGGGCATCTCAGGTGTCTGAGGGGTAAATAAAAGGTATCAACCCTTTCCATAGATGGGTTTGTTTTCTGATTATGTTCCCCAAATCCCTTTTTTTCAGCTCAGATCACCTGAGAGTCGAAGTGATCCACGGTGGAGAGATGTGGCTGTGACCATGAAATCTGAGCTCATTGTCCATCAGGGCACAACCCCCTTGTTTTCTGCAGCCTCCCAGTGTTAATTTCCCTTCAAAATGAAGCAATTTGGGGTTATTTTTTAACCAATGATGCACTCGGGGGCTGTTTTGTTTTTTCACAAAAGAACCACCCCAGCCATCCTGGGCAGAGTGATCCCTGCTCCAGTCAGGATCTGCATCCTCAGGGGTTGTCAGTCACTGCCGTGTGTCCAGCCTGGACTTCTCCATCTGGAAAATGGGAGAAAATCGCTGTGATTCCCTTGGCTGCAGCCATTCACGGCAGGATATGATCAGGGAATTTGGGTCACCTATGTTCACAGCAAGAAGAGCCAGGATATAGAATCCCCAAACTCCAGAATGGTTTGGGCTGGAAGGGACTTTGAAGACCATCTCATTCTAGCCCCCCTGCTATGGGCAGAAATCATTGGTTTTGGTTAAAAATAAGACAGCAGAGATTTGGGGGGGCTGGAAAACTCCATGGACACCCCAGTGAAGAGTTTGTATGCTGAGTCGTCCCCCTGGACCTGCAGTTTGGAGTCTGGGGCAAATTTGGGGGCCTCACACAGGGTGAAAGTGTCTTTCTCCATCAGTGCTGTGCCCCCAAACACCCCACAGAGCCCTGTGGTGTCGGTGCTTTGCTCAGGGACCTGTTATCAGCCAGCTCTCACAGAACTCTGACGTGGGAATCAATAAAAACTCTCCTTTGGTGCTTTTTGGTCTTTGGCAGCGCATGAGCAAAGGCGGCCAAAGCCCAGAGGCTCCGTCCTTGGTGCCCTCCTCCTCCCCTCCTCCTCCTCCTTTCCTCTCTCCTTCTTCTCTCCTCCTCCTCCAGCCTCAAAGCTTCCCACAGCAGGGGTGGGATTTACCCCGAGGGTGTGATTTAAAGGACAGGTGTGATTTATGGGGCTGCTGCTACACTCGGGGGGAGCTTTGCAGCAGCCTTGGAGAGCTCCCTGCACCTGCATGGCTTGCTTCAAGTCCCTCATTCCCGAGGTTTTGGATGTTTCTGGGATCAGGCAATGGGAACAAGAGGTGGTGTTTCTGCTGCCAGCTTCTCTTTCCTTCTGTCTGGGCTTGGGGGGCAGTGGACTCCATCCTTAGGGAGCTCGAGGCCACATGGGTCCTTCTCAGGATGCCACATGAAAGGGAGCTGTGGGATTTTCGGGGGATGATTGGTCCACAAGTGTGTCCCGACATCTGGGTGTTCCCATTCCCCTCCCTGAGCTGCTGCTGTCATACCCTTGGTCATGGGGATGAAGATTAAACCCAACTCAGAGCATTTTTTGGGGCTATGGGGTGGGAACAGGACCCTGGCACCATGTGGGTTGGTGGTGGAGCCAGCATGGAACATCCCAGTGCCATCCAGAGGGGATGAGTGGCCCAGGCTGGAGCTTCTGGGGGCTCCACAGTAGGAAAATCCATCCCCATCCTCACGTCCCTTGAGCATTGCTGGGGATTTCCTTCTCCACTCCACAATTTTGGGATTTTTGCCAAGCTCCAGAGCCAACACCAGAGCGCATCCATAGAGTGGGGGTTGTCCAGCGTGTCTCAGGGATACCCCAGGCCTCAGATCCCTAAAAAAGCTCTTCAGAGAAGCTTCACCTCCCCCCTCAGAGCGGGAAAACTGATGGGCTGGGAGCCAATTTCCCGAACCGTTGGGGAGGGAAGAGCTGGGGCTGGGGAGATAACGGGATGTGTCGGTGCCAGGGCTGGGCTGATGCTGCAGCACCCGGTGGTGTTGGGGTGGGACTGTCCCTTTGGGTGCTGGGGACAGTTTTTCTCCCCTCCTTCATGAGCTGGGAGACTTGCAGGGTGCTGGGTGCCAGCACAGGGTGAGTTCCCACAGCTCCACTTCCCATCAAGTGGCTTCCCCCGAAAAGAGCAGCTGTGAATAATTGATGGTGGAATTTGGGGATTTTTTAATTTATTTTTTTTTCCCTCCAGTAAATCACTCCCAAATAGATGTTTCCCACTGTCTGCCCAGAGAAATGTCAGAGCCATCAGATGAATTATTTGGGATTTTTGGTGTTTCTTCTTGCTGACTAACAGTGGATAAATGATTCAGGGTGTTACTTCTGACACCCCAGAGTCACCAGCCCCAGGGATGGTGATTGAGTGTTGCCTGACATTTGGATTTTCTTTGAGCCCCAGCTCCAGGGGAGAAGTCCAGCCTTCCAGCTTGGACTTGGCATTTGTAAATGCAGAAGAATAGGAGGCCTTCTGGAGGTGGAGAAAAGCCAGATCGGGAGTGGCAAAGGCTCAAAAAATCTGATGGACAATAGAAAATGGTTTAATATGTTGCATATTGTGGGAGAAGAGGGGGTGTGGGAGATGTTTGAGCCTTTGGACTGGATGGAGGCCATAGTCCAACATCCCTGAGAGTTCTGGAGGTGTCTGAAAGATGGATTTGGACAGCAGCACCTGAGAGGGACAAATTCCTGCATCCCTGTGCGAAGTCACAAGGTGAGGATGATGAGTGGTCCCAAAACCATCAGTCAGGCACAGGTGATGCAGAGGAAGATCAGCAATGGGAGGGATTCCTGGGCATGGCTCTTGGGAGACACTCAGGCACCAGGCAGGGAGGTGCAGGGATATTTTTGCAGGAATATTTTGCAGCCCTGAGGATGAATCGGCTTTTAGGAGAATTTACCTGGGATTTATCCAAGTTCTCCATCACATGGATTCAAGTGTTCAGCTGACAACTCCCTTTGGCTCAAAGTGATGTTTTTAGGATGCTCTAGGACCTGCCAGCCCTTCCAGAAGGACACAAAATTCAAGGACACTCCTGACACTGGGGACAACTGACCAGAAAATTATTTGGGGCACGTTGCTTCCTGTGTGGGCCAAAGAAAAAGAGTCACACTCAGTGGAGGTCACTCCTGGAAGCTGGAAACACCAGAAGGACACAGAAAAAGGCTAAAAAGATAAATGACAGCACAGGAATTAATGTCAGCAGGAAAGCAATGCCTGACACAGACCCAGCCAGAGACCCAGTGGAGTGCTGTGTTATGAAGAGCTGATTGCAGAGGAGAAAACCTCCCAGCCCGAGGCTTTGAGAGCTTAATTAACCCAAATACCTGGAAACAAGGTGATCAGGGGACAGAGAAGAGCCCTGCAGGGAGGTTTGTCCTGCAGCACAAGCCTGGCAGGCTCCAGTGCACCGTGGCTGATTTCAGGAGCTAGAGGCAGGAAAATGAGAGGGGAATTTGTAGCTGTAGGGCCTCAAAACCTCAGCTTGACTTGCCAAGGAACAGGAACCTCAACCCAGCTTTGTGCCTCTTATCTCAGCATAGCTAAAAAGATATAGCATAGCTATATCTTACATCTAGGATTTATTCCAGATGCTGCCAGGAGAAGCTGTGGATGCCCTGGAAGTGTTCCAGGCCAGGTTGGATGGGGCTTGGAGCGACCTGGCCTATGGAAGGTGTCTCTGCCAATGGGAGAGGGGGATAGAGATTATTTTTGAAGTCCTTTCCAATCCAAACTATTCCAGGATTCTATTCTGTGATTCTGTAACCTTTGGGCATGAAGGACCAGGCTGGATGGTTGTGACAGTGTTGAGTCTTGGTCCCTGGCTTCATCCCATGTGGCCTTGGCCATCAGAAAAGGGGCATGGACAAGGGATGGAGTGACAGGATGAGGGGAATGGGCAGGGTTAGATGGGATATTGGGATGGAATTCCTGGCTGTGAGGGTGGTGAGGCCCTGGCACAGGGTGCCCAGAGAAGCTGTGGCTGCCCCTGGATCCCTGGAAATGTCCAAAGCCAGATTGGATGCATCTTGGCGTGACCAAATCACAACCTAGAAAGACTAAACCTCCCCATCTCCTGTGCCTCTTCAAGATCCCCACCACAAATATCCTTCATCTTTTCATCAGGGAATACTGGATTAACTCCATGCACGACCCAGGTGGTGGCACATTTGTAGGACACGTAGCCACGACAGTGTCATTGTCCCACCTTTACATCCAGAAAAACAGAAGAGCCACGTCATGTGGATGTGTCTGAAATGACAAAATCAGGGAAGAGCGAATGTGGCCAGGAATAAACAAGGAAGCAGAGTTACCCAGCATGTTTCCTTTGCCAGGAGTGTGACCTTGTCCCTGCTGGGAAATGGTCATTTGTGAAAAGGGAGCCTTGGCTGCCTCCAAAAGACGCTTGGAGGCGGAAGGGGATGAAGAGGTGGGGGATTGGAATGAGATGGTCTTTAAGGTCTCTTCCAACCCAAACTATTCTGCAATGCCATGATTTTGTGAAGTAAAGAGCTTGCAAACCTCACGTGAAGAGTGGGGTACCAGTGGCAGTGGTTTGGAAAAGAGAATATGGGCTGGCAAATGTCGGAGCCACAAAAAGTGACAAAAAGCATTTGCATTTCTCCTTTTTGGTTGGAATTTTTTCCCTGAAACTTCATCCTTTTTAAGAAAGAAGCTGCAGACAGGGAATATCAAGACCCAGGTGAAGCAGAGAGGTGACAGGAGCCTGCTCATCACCAGGTCAGAGCATGTTGTGCTCAGAGCATTTGAGGAAACAGAGCATTTGTTTACACAGAGACTGGGGGAATTTCTCTGTCCCTGTGTATGGAGAGAGGCCGGGCACTCAGTCCTGCTGCTTTCCCAGCTCCAGTCACCCAGCAAAGGCACTGAGCAGCAGAGTTCCATGGCTGGTCACCCTGGGAAGAGCCAGTCTGACCGGCTTGCCCAGAACAGCCAAGCAGAAATACAAGCAGGGAACGCCAGCTGCTTTCAACAACTGCCCATAACACTTTAAAACCCAAAACAGAGGTCACGAGCTAAAAAAAAAAAAAAAATAAAAGGGACAAAACTAACTGGGGACAGGGAAATTGTCACTCAGCTTCACTGCTGGCTTCCCAGGGATGCCCATGGAGCCATTTCACCGGAAAAATATCCTGGTTTCTATGAAGAAAGGGCAGACGGGCTGGGAGCTGCGGCGTGGGCAGGTCTGGTAGGTATCATCCCCATCCCTGTGGAAGCGGCCATGCATTTCGGCACCTTATTTGGCTATTGCTGCTCGTAGGGAGCGAGGACTTGTTGCAAACAGTGGGAAGAGCCCTGGGGATGCTTGGCTGCCTCTGACGCAAGAGCTGCGCCGGTGCATTTTTGA
The DNA here is from genome assembly GCA_037834095.1 of Argya squamiceps. Classification (NCBI taxonomy): domain Eukaryota; kingdom Metazoa; phylum Chordata; class Aves; order Passeriformes; family Leiothrichidae; genus Argya; species Argya squamiceps. The sequence continues at coordinate 59,627,376 of JBBMKD010000216.1, forward strand.
CCTTGCTTTGCCTCTCGGCCGAGCGCTGCAGCTCAGGGAGCCTTTCCCTCTCCGCATAGGGATGGAGAGGGCAGGGAGAGGGGTTTCCTCAGGGAAAGGGAAACTCTGGGAGAGGGTTTAGGAGCAGAAGGAGCCGGCAGCCTTTCCTCAGCGTGCAGCCAGCGGTACTAAAAGGTTACCAGCTCCGCGGGGCCGTATCCAATTGCATCAGCTGGGAACCTCGTCCAACACGCCGGGCCGAGAGTAACCCTTTCTATTTATTGCCCTATTGTTTGAGGCTGGAGGAACACGGAGATACCATCTGGGAAAGCTTTGTTGTTACAGACCGGCTCTCGCCTGCGCTCCAGAGTCACCCTCTAAATCACGCTCCGGCTTCCACATTTTTGGGGATGGAATGGGGGGTTCCTCTGACCAGGGATTGAGGCCCCAGGAGGGTTTGAAAGGGGGAGGTCACCTGCTGCAGCATCACCCAATTTCCCTCTGGCAGCATCAGCCACGTTAGCAAAAACCCTTGGATAAAACCTGGCTGAGTCTGCCCAGAGTGACCTCAGGAAAGGTTTTATTAGTATTAAAGACATTAAAGGTATATTAGGTATTAAAGCAGAGGAACAGCTTTTATAAATATCTCCATTATAACAGGCAAAGTGAAATGTGGAAAAATTTTACCATCCTGTTAAGAGGTTTTGTTGCCTGTATGGTGCCAAAGCAACCTGGTTTAATGAAAGTTGTCCCTGCCCATTGCAGGGGGCTGGATCTGGACGGTCTTTAATCTCCCTTCCAACCCAAACCATGCCATGATTCCATGGTCCTAAAGCTCCCACTGCCATTCCCCGGGAGTGTGGGAATGGTGCTCATGGGGACAGCGCTGGGCTGGCTGTGACAGAGCCATCCCCGAGGCTGCCAGGGCGGGCACAGCTTTGCTGGGATGTGACTTCCCATCACCTGGCAAGGGGCAGGATAGATCCACAGCGCTGGACCTCAAACCCCAGCCCCTTCCGCGTGTTGGATTTTCAGGAAGCGTGGTTGCTTGGCGGGATGTGTGTATCACTGGGTGGAGGAGCTACAGGAAGCGGATAATATTTTTTTTTCCTCCATTTGTGACGGTTCAGACCCTTTTATTTAAAGACAGTTCCCATTTCCCATATTCACACAGATTATGAGGATGGAGGGAACGGACCCATCTCCCAGCCTCAACGGGGGCACGGGCTACTATGCCAAGGTAAGGTTTTGGAAGGGTTTTTCCTATGAATTTGGGGCCAGTATTAAAAAACTCCCCAAAGGGTGCAGAGTGGGTACGGCTGCCGTGAAACCCACGAGTGTTTGGGATGCCAAGGTTTGCCAGCACTAATGGATGCTCTCCGAGCTTGGCTCCCGAATTTCCCCCTCTGGATGCCCTGGGACCAGCGGCCACAAGCTGAGCCGGGCAGGGCTGAGTAAAGCCGGGCAGAGCCGGGCCGGGATGAGATAAACTTGGATGAGCTGGGGCGGGATTAGGTGGGCCGGGCTGAGCCGGGCCGGGCTGGGTAAAGCCGATCTGGGATAAACCAGGCCGAGCCGGGATGGGCAGAGCCGAACCGGGATGAACCAGGCAGAGCCGAGCTGGGATAAGCCGAGCTGGGATGAACCGAGCCGGGATGAGCAAAGCAGAACCGGGATGAGCCAGGCAAAGCCGAGCCGGAATGGGTCGAGCTGGACTGAGCCGAGCTCTTTTGAGCCGGGCCGAGCAGGGACAGGCACAGCCGAGCCGGGCTGGGCCGGGCCGAACCGGGACAATCCCAAGCCGGGCCGGACCGATCCCGGCCGGGCCGCCCCCCGGCGATTCCCGGATGTTGGAGCGGCCCCCACTTGCTCCGTCCTTCGCTTCCATAAAAGGCCAAGGGGCCCGGCAGCCACAGGCGCGTTTTTCCTTTAATTATTATCCCCCTCCTCCTCCTCCTCCTCCCTCTTTTCCCTCCCTC
>JBBMKD010000216.1:59643457-59666814 GCA_037834095.1 Argya squamiceps
TATATATGTTTGTTTGTGTGGCATTTATATATGTTTATATATGTGTGTGTGTATATGTGGATATATTTTATATGCATTTATTTTGTGTGTTTATCTATAATTATATATGTGTATAATTTGGTTTTTTCTCTATTTTGTATTTGCATATATATATGGCGTAAATGTTTATGTGAACGTTTATTTGCATATTATATAATATGTATATTATATTATATTATATTATATTATATTATATTATATTATATATAATAGTATATATTACATTATATTATATATATTATATGTTATCTATTATATATTACCAAATATATATTATTATAATATATATAATACATATTATATATTATATATAAAAATATATGTTTAAACATACATATTTGTAATTTTTTTTATTTTTATATATATAAATTTAAAATAATGGAAAGGCATTTTGCCACATCAGCTTCCCAAGTGTGCCTAGACCAGAGCAGGGATAATCCTGATTAAAGCCACCCCTGGGAGAGAGCCAGGGAAATGTGGAGCTAATTCTGCTCCTGTGGAAAACCCCTGAGTGGGATGGATGGGCTTTGGCTCTGGTGTCTTTTGCTCCAGAGGGGGATGGTCCTCTTGGATTGTTCCTGTGGGAATGCTGAAGACTTGAATCCATTGCTCTAAAAGCCATCATTTATAATTCAGGAATGAGCTGCAGCCTCTGCTCCAGCTGCTTCTGCTGCCTCTCCAAAGGTGGAGAGAATTCCAGGGAAAACAGCATCAGCTGCAAATCCTCTGCTTCTAAAAATCCACCAAAAATCCATGATCCAACCCAGGCAGGCTTGCAGAATTCCCACTGTACGTCCTCAAGCTTATGTAGGAACCTTTTAATTATTTATTATTAAACCCCAGTGTTAAGGTGATGGAGGCATTTGCAGGGTCTTGGCTGCCCTATGGATTTAATCCTGGATGTGGCTGTGAAAGGGAATCTGGTTCCACCCCTGTAATATAAATAAATAAAAAGGAAAACCTCTAAATTTCCCTAAATAAAAAGGAAAGCCTCTCCCAGAGGTGAGAGCCACCCCTGCCTTCCAAATACCCATCCAGTGGGATTTACCATGCACTGGGAAAGAGGGAAAAAAATAGATATATTTGGTCATATCAGGGTTCTGTTGTCCTGAGCAGTGCAGGGAAGGAGAGCCCATCTGCACCAGGGGATATCCCAAAATAACAAGGAAAATACAGTGTTTATACAGCACTGGAGACTTGTATCCTACTGCTTGTAAGTCCTAAGCTGGCCTGGAGAAGCTGCCAAGTGACGGCAGAGCTTCTGCAGGAGGGAGCTTCAATAGCTGCTGCAGCAGGAAAGGGGCTTTAAAAAACCATGGATTGGCAGGGGGAGAGTGTTTGGGAGCAGCCAAGTCCTGGGATAAATGGGATAAATGGGCTATCAGGCCTTGATTTTCTTTGCCCTTCACCCAGATTCGGCCTTGCTGCCTGAATGCTGATTGTGTTCAGAGGTCTCTGTGCCACAGCCAGCCCAGAATTAAAACACACCCCGTGTGCATCTCAATTCAGACTTATTGCTGCTTGGATTCTGGATGGGAATTTAGTGGTGGCTGTGGGAATTAAAATCTGCAATTGTGATTCATGCTGGACAAGCTGGCGGGATGTGACTGCGGCCAGGCGCCGGCGTGGATTGAAAGCTGAGGATGTTCCAGGTTTAAAACACTTTATAGAGCAGCCCTTCACTCCTTCTCTCACTGCTCTGTCCTCTCAGAGGTCTTTGCAGCCATTTCTGTGATTTAAGATTCCCAGGACTGTCTGAATGGCTTTCCAAGGGGAGCAGCTCTGTAGGTTTTGCTGTACAAAACATCCTGAACGTCCCTCGTGCATGTCGCTGCCTCTTGGCACAGTTCTGGGAGGCAAATGCAGCACCAGGTTCTGCCTGGGAAATTAAAAAAAAAATCACAGCTGGGTTTTCCAGCCTTCCCAAGCTCCAGGGGTTTGGGTTCAGGCTGCAGGGGAAGGTGGGGGAAGCCAGGAGTAGGGTTTATTTTTGAGGCCGGGAAGGAAGCGCCGTGCTTCCCTTTCCCGAGGGTGTTGCTGCTGGGGTTGGGCTCCTGGAACTCCCTGAGCCCAGCCCACACTCCAGCTGGTGCTGACAGCTCCAGCTTCCACGTCCCTGCTGCCCTCACCTGGGGAATTCCTTGCCTGGAAGGGTGGCAGTGATTTCTTGTGTCCTTTACATGTGTGCAGCTCATCCTGGAAGGGTTTGGGTTGGAAGAGAGCTCAAAGCCCATCCAGTCCCACTCTCATGTGCAGGGACACCTTCCACTATCCCAGATTGCTCCAAACCCCATCCAACCTGGCCTTGGACACTTCCAGGGATCCAGGGGCACCACAGCCCTGCCCCAGGGCCTGTCCACCCTCACAGAGAAGAATTTCTTCCCAATATCCCACCTAACCTTGCCCTCTGGCAGTGGGAAGCCATTCATCCTTGTTCTGTCACTCCATCCTTTGTCAATAGTCTCTCCCCATCTTTCTTGTAGCTTCTTCAGGTACTGGAAGGTCACAGTTAGGTCACCCCAAAGCTTCTCTTCTCCAGGCTGAACAAATTTTCCCAGCTTTTCCTCACAGCAGAGGTGCTCCATCCCTCTGATCATCTTGGTGACTCTCCTCTGGATTCACTCCAGCAGCTCCATCACATTCAGCAGCTCAGAGGAGCTGCTGGATCTACAAACATCACTGAGATTTGCAACCTGTAGTAAACTTCTAAATTCCAGCTCTGGGGTCTCTGAGGTGAATTTGTACTTGGAGACTTACCTGAGCTCTGATAAATGAAGGGCCAGCTGATAAATTGGCAATAATTGATAAATACAAATAAGTTGATTGATGTGATGGGTTGTATAATAGGAAGTGGCCAGTGACGGATGGTAGTAGATGGGAAGAGCCTGAGCTGAAATATTCAGCCTCATTGTGAAGCTGTAACCCCAACAAATCAGTAACTCATGAACTGGGACTCTGGTGAAGGTTTATAAACCTTTGATCAGATTTAACCAGGCTGCTGGCATTCCCTGGCCTGCAGGGATTGCTCCAAGTAATCCTGGATCCATTGCAAAGCACCCAAGGTTCTTGTCAGCATGTAAAACTCAACCCCAAAAAGCAGCTGCTAAACATTTGCCAGCCTCTTTTATATATAACTACCCCATGGGACAGGCACAGACCTTCCCCTTCCTGCTAGAACCAACATCTCACTGTTAATTGAAAGTGTTAATTACTCTCAGGCCCAGAGACTTGTTTTTGTGCCGTGGCCTGAATGGTTAATCTGCAGTGTAAACCCAAATCTCCTTCTGTTAGGCATAAATGTTACTGAGTCCAAATGCCTTTGGTTTCTTTTTTTCCTCCCCCTGATTTTTGGTGCCAACTCGTTCAGCTTTCAGTAGGGCAGAAGTTGGACTTCATCACCAGAGTCCATTGTAATGATTTCTTGGATTTTTTTGTGGGTAGACAAGGCTTGTGCAAGTTTGCATGCTTTTCTATATTTGGTTTTGTTTAATTTGATTGTACAAAGCTGTTGAAAAGTCCAGCTGAACGTTTCCACTTTCTGCAGGCCTGACTGTGCCATTAAACCAGGAGTTCAAAGGAAAAATCCAGCTCCTGCTGGGTTTTCTCAGTAACCCCCGAGCTCGAGATCCTGGTTTGAGATAGGGACAGACAAAAAGTTCATTTGTCACGTTTTTCTCATCTCAGTTGAATTCAGATGTGGCTCGTGGGGATAATCCTCATTATCACAGGATCATGGAATATCCTGAGCTGGGAGGAGCCACGAGGACCATCCAGTCCAACTCCTCTACAGGATATCAAGAATCCCAGATGTTGGTGCTGGAGTGTGTTCCTTGGGACCTTCAGGCCCTTTGGCGTTGTGTCTGCTGGGACTTTACCTAATCCTGGAAATTCTCCAATTCTCTGGAATTGCTCCTGCCTTTCTGGCTGGTGCCCTGTGGTGTCAAAGGGTGGAGACAGGAGCTGTTGGAATAAATGTCAGCTTGTTTTAATTGGAGTTAAACTGGTGTTTTGTGCTGGAAATCCAGAATCACTGGGAGATCTGGAGCTGAAAACTGAATTATTCTATTATTAAATATATTATTATCGGATGTATCATCCCATTCTCTTTCCCCTGTGTGGTGGAAGGACATGGCACTGTTACTGGTTGTCAGAGTGGAAGATGCTCTGCAGGAATGGCAGGGCCAGGTGTTAATGAACAATATTCCAGATGTTAGGGAAAATATTGCAGAGGGTTTGTCTTTTGGAGTTATCACCATGTTTTGGTTCCCCAAAGGCTTCCCAACCTGGAGGTGACCTCCAAGGACCCCATGGTTCCATCCCTGCTGGAGGGAGATGGGGCTGTTGAGTTTTCTTGGTCCTTTGGGAGGTAACTTTTAGTTTCAGTTGGGAATTTTCAGGGTTTTTTTGTAGAAACTGAAAATCCTGTTGACTTCTTACAAATCTTCTCCTGGTTCTGTTTTCCGTGTGTGCTGAGGTGGTTGGGCTCACCTTTGGATAGCACAGGTATCCTGAATGGTGGGGAAAACCCCAAGAATTGATAGTTAACCCCCAAAACTGTGCAAAATCCCTGCTGGGGGAGGTGTTGGGTCACTCATGACCCCTTGGCTTCGTGTTCCAGGCGGGATCACTGCCAGGCTGGTGATCCATGGACAGTTGTGTCTCATCCTCATTCCCCTTTGGCTCTTCCCTGCTTTTATATCCCATCAAGACAGTATTGAAAACAAGCAGTTACTTGTATCCAGAAAGAGCTGTTGGAGTTTTTTGGATCCATAGTTCCTTCTCAGTTCTGAGCACATTTTAAGACTTCTTTTGTCCTCCTTTTGAAGGCTCGTTCTGGTCCCGCTTTTAACTGGAGAAAAAAATGGGTTCTTTGTTGCAGATGTCAAGAAGGACTGGTCAGATCACGCTCTGTGGTGGGAAAAGAAGAAAACTTGGCTCCTAAAAACTCACTGGACGTTGGATAAATACGGGATCCAGGCAGATGCCAAGCTCCAGTTCACCCCTCAGCACAAACTGCTGCGCCTGCAGCTGCCCAACATGAAATACGTCAAGGTGAAAGTCAACTTCTCTGACAGGGTCTTCAAGGCTGTGTCTGACATCTGCAAAACCTTCAGTAAGTGCTGAAAAATCACCCCCCTGGGGAGCTTCCTGGTCGGTTTGGTTCCTATCTCTCCTCTGGTGCACGTGTTTGTCCTGTAAATTTGATAAATCCTTGGTGTTTTCTGGCTTTTGAGCACCCAGGAGTCACTTTGATAAGTCCTTCGTGTTTTCTGGCCTTGAGCACCCAGGAGTCACTTGGACATCAAACAGCCCAGATGTCCATTCTTTTTCTCTTCCAGATTACTCTTTTGTGTGTTAATACTTAAATAACAGGACCAAATGAGTCAAAAAGTGGTAAAAAATGCAATTTTTTTGTGCCGAATTCTCTTCTATAGCAGAGCTGTCCTCGGGTTTGTCACAGGCGAGGGGGTACCAGCCCTGCTTGATGTTCAGGCTGCTGGTGTCGGGTTGTGATTTTTATTTTTCCCCCCTGCAAATTTATGTGCTGGATGAAAAGCAAACCCTGAAATGGGAAATCTGCCAGCCCTGTGGGTTCTCTTCTAGTAGAAAATCATATTAGAGATTAAGTGGTGCTGCTCCACTGTAAAACTGTCTGGTGGAAGGAAGGAACCAAGTCTTGCTGTCTCCTCTTCACCCTCATTTCCTGATGGTGGAGATGCCCAGGAGAAAGAAGGGATCATTCCCTACCAGGCATAATTTTTTACCCATCTTCACAATCTCCTCATCCCAAAACTCAATGTTTCTTCCTGCCCACCAAAAAAAAAAACCAACGAGGAGATGGTAACTCCACACCGAGGAACTCCAGGAAGCGGAGTTCCATATTGGAATTCCATATTGGAATCCTCCCCTCCCAAAAGACCTGCAACCCATCCTCAAGCTGTAACAAATCCATTCCTGCTCTCAGAAGGCAGCTGAGGTTGCTCTTGGCTGACCCAGTTGTCTGGGGAGGCAGGAAGAGCTCATCCCTACATGCCGTGTCCGGCGCATCCCTGCCTTGGTTGGTATTTTTAGCTGGTTATGTATCTTTGCTGTTCCTTTCCTGTTTTGTTGGGTGTTTTTTTAAAAAAAACCATAAATATTGGGCAATTTCTCCTTAAAATAGAAGAGGCTTAGCCAGCATTATTTCTTGAGTGGTTTTTTGCTTCCCCCACCCCCGTGTCCCACTGGCATTTGGGATGTTGTGCTAGACAGGGAGGTCCCAAGGCTTGGAGGCTGATGAATGTCTCCAGCAGTGACTCATGGCAGGAAATTCTGATATGGTTCATCACGGGACAGGAGATCTGTCACTGATGCTGTCAGAACTTTACATGGGCCTGGAGCAGCCTTTTCTTCCAACTGCAGAGCTTTTAGGGGGGGTATTTATGACCAAACCAGCAGAATTATCCTGATATTTACAGGTTTGGGAGGAGGGAAAAGCCTCTGGGGTAGCAGAGGTTGGAGCAGGGACACATCCATCAAGGGTGGTGCTGACTTCCCTTCTGCAGCATCTAAAGTTCTGAAGTTCCTGATTTTGGGGAAAGCAGGGCTTTTACTGGAAAATTCACTTTCCTTTGAGTGGCTCTCAGCAGTCTGAGCTGTTTGAGGACAGACACAAGCTGCATTAAGTGGTTTAGTTGTTTAGCCCTCCCAGTTGTGTTTCCTGGGAGCCAGATGTTCAGCAGAGCTGCTGGGAAGATGATACATGAGCTTGGCATCAGCTTGAGGGAAGAGGGGTTGGGATGTGGGGATGCAGAAATGCTGGAGTTGGAGGGGCTGGGATGCTCTTCCCAGGACCACAGAGGTATAAATACAAATTATGTACAAATACATTTTATATGAGAGTTAAAATGCTGCTATAGGTGTCAAAATACCACTATTCATATCTAAGGTATTTTAGCATTGATATACTTAATATATATAATACATTAATATAAAAAATCATATATTATAAAAATATATATTGCATATTAGGAATAAAATCTTGGCTGTGAGGGTGGCCCAGAGAAGCTGTGGCTGCCCCTGGATCCCTGGAAGTGTCCAAAGCCAGGCTGGACAGACCTTGGAGCAACTTGGGATAGTGGCAGAGGGCAGAGGGTTGGAATGGGATGATCTTTAAGGTCCCTTCCAACCCAGACTAGTCTGTGATTTTGTGATTCTCCTTTTCCCCTCCCCAGTTGTGTTTATCCTGCCCCATTTTTCTCCATTTCCTTTCCCTGCCCTCCTCAGCATCCCTGCACAGCGTGGCTGCAGAGAGCTCTCATATCCCATATTAATCAAGCTAATTGTCTCTCCAAGGAAAACTGAGCAGGTGTTTCAAGGTGGAAGGGAAAAGTGATCCCAGCATAGTCTTTGTCTCTGAAATCCCTTGGTTTCTGGGCTCCAGGGAAATTAGGACAGAACTGTGCCTGGGAGTTGCTCATATTTTGGCTGTACCTGTTTGCTGTCATTGCCCTGGATCATTTAATCACACACCTCAGTAACTCCAGCACAAAGCATCATTAATGAGTAATTGAAGTAATTCCTGATGTTCTCAGGACTCTGACTGGCTGCGTTTATAACATCCTTGCTACAGAGGCAGGATTGCCTGTGGATGGATTATTTAGGGCTGTCCTTTGCTTCTGGTCCCTTTAAATTGTTACCCAGAGGTGTGACCCTTGCAGAGTGTGGTTGATTTTTTAAAGAGAAGTCTCTGTTCTTGTGCAGAGGGAAGTTATTCCAAAGGGCAGCTCCCTGGGGCTCCCAGGAGGTGCCTGTGGGAAGATGCTGGAGCCACTCACACCCCCCTCACTCTCCTGGAGGTCGTGTGAAGCAGGAAAAAAACCCAATCTCATTCCCAGTGGCTGGATTGCAGCCCCTCAATTCCCAGAGCAGCCACTCAGGAGGGTTAAAGGCACGGATTGACCCCAGCAGGCAGGAGGAGAGGAGCAGGCAGTGCATGGGATGGGCAGCCCTCATCCAAAGGGTGGCCTGGAATCCTGCCCAGGAGCAGCTGCTGGCAGGCAGCTCCAGCCTGAAGGGCCAGCTTTGATCTGCAATTAAAGACCAGAGAAAGAGAAAGTAAAACTTCTCTTTGGTTCTTTTTGTTGTTTTGTTTTGTTTTGTTTTTTTCCCTGGAGTGACAGGGATTTGTGCTTCCCGCCTGGCTGGCAGCAGGACACTGGGGTTGGGATGGGATGTTCCCCTGCTCTCATCCTTCCCACTGGGAGATAATTCCACCCAGAAAACTGCCCATCAAATGTCCAACTGCAGTTTGATGGGGCTACACTCAGCATTTCATTGCTGTGAGTGGGAATATCCTCATTGAAAGTGGGATTTGGGGAGGTAGGAGATGCTCACACATCATCTGATGTAACAACAAATGGAAAAATCCTCTTTTCCTACATGAATAGGAAGGAATTCTTGGCTGTGAAGGCAGTGAGACACAGGGTGCCCAAAGAAGCTGTGGCTGCCCCTGCATCCCTGGAAGTGTCCCAGGCCAGGCTGGATGGGGCTTGGAGCAGCCTGGGATGGTGGAAGGTGTCCCTGCCCATGGCAGGGAAGTGGATGATCTTTAAGGTCCCTTCCAACCCAAACCATTCTGGGATTCTGGGATGGCTTCACTTGATTCCAGCCCAGTGGATGCCTTGCAGCTGCTTCCTCCCAGCATTCTGCCTGTATTTTTTTTCCATGTATCCCAGGAGCTCCAAGGGACTCCAGGCAGGCTCTGCTGCTGCTCTGTGGGCATGTGAGACAGGAAAAGCAAACAGCAAGATGCAAGTGTGAGAGTTTTTTCCCAGGCCTCGGTGTTTCCTGCCCCAGCAATGCTCCTTCTCCTGGGGACACGACTTATGTTGGAGCTGCAGGGTGAGGGGAGATGCTGTGACAGCAGAAAAGCTCCTCTCCTTCTCCTCTTCTCCTGGCTGTGAAGATTTGGGATCTCTGCTGCCCTCCAGCCTGAGAAGAGGAGCAGGGAAAATTCTGGTTGATGTTCATGGAAGCACAGAGAGGACAACTCAGTGCCAGAGCTGGGAGGAGGCAGCTCTGAGAGGAAACACTCCAAAATTCATGACCAATCCCTCCCTACCCACCCTGAGGCTGTGTAAGACAGAGAAATACCCTTCAGGCTCTTTTAATTCCCCAGAGCCTGGTGGAGCCTCACACCCAGCTCCTGCCTGGTAATCCGTGTGAATTAGTCACCTGTTTTGGAAAACCCAGTCTGGGGAGCATCCTGTACCCAGCTGTTGCAGTTTCCATGCCCACATTCCATCTTGCTCCAGTCCCCAGCTCCCCTTCTTGCACAGGGTGAGGGTGGTGTGATCCTGAGGAGCTTGTGGAGCTGAGGATACAGGGAGTCCCATGAGGGTGATGAGCTGCTTCCCATCATCCCAAAAATAAGGAGGTTCCCGAGACTCAGCGAGCGATGGCAAGGTGACAGCCAGCCTTCCCTGCCTTGGCCTCCAGCCAGTAACCTGAGCCAAGGTGGCAGTGGCATTTGGTGACAGTGGCATTTGGGAGTGACAGGATGCCAGCCCAGCCCAGCCCAGCCCAGGGAAGGCGACACCAAATGTGACCCTACCTTTTTTTTTTTTCTTTCCAAACGCTCCAGGACAGAACGTCCTCTGACTCCTGAAGTATTTGCAATATTTCCACGCCCTCCTTGCCAAAGAAGACTTCTATAAAAAGCCACTGTTTGTTGTTTTTTGGGGGTTTTCTTGTGGTTTGGGTTTTTTTTTGTTGGTTTTGTTGGGTTTTTTTCTTTTTTTGCAAAACTGAAAGCCTTTGGTGGAGGATGTGCAGCGTTCCCAGGGCTCTGTGACAGCAGGCACGTGGAGCTGCATCCCTGGCCCAGTTGCTTTCCAGGAGGAAAAGCTGTCTGGAGTTTGTGGAATCTTAGAATATCCTGATTGGAAAGGACACACAAGGATTATCAAGTCCAACTCCTGGCCCTGCACAGGATAAGAATTCCACCACTGCAAACCTCCTAAACTTTCTTTTCTTTTTTCACACCCTGCTGGTAAATAAAGGAGTGTTTTCCCTAAAATCATGGAGTCCTGGTAGATGCACATGAGCATCTCAGGGGGAATTTGGGGAGCAACAGCAGCATTGAGGAGGAATTTCTTCATGGAAAGGGTGGTCAGGCCTTGGAAGGGGCTGCCCAGGGAGGTTTGGATTCCCCATCCCTGGAGGTGTCCAGGGCAGGACTGGATGTGACACTTAGTGCTCTGGGCTGGGTGACAAGGTGGGGATGAATCAAAGATTGGACTTGATGATCCTGGATGTATTTTCCAGCCTAAATGACTCTGGGATCTCGGGGTAGAGGCTGTGGATGCTCAGGAACACCAGGAGGATGGTGGGGGGTGACGTTCACGGCGAGACGGCGGCGGCGAAACGCCGAGGATGGATTTGCTGCCTCTCCCTGCCACGAGCAGAGAGGTTTGGCAGTGGCACAGCTATTTCTAAATATGTCCAGGGAATGGGTGTGGAAGGAAATCTTCCCATTTCGAGAGGAGGCCAAATTGCAACGTCCTCAGCTTTTTTTCAACTGCAGGGCCCAAGTGCTGGGCTGCCGACGGCGGCGTTTTCCCCTTTCATTGCCTGCCCGTGCTCAGCTGTCCTGCAGGATCCAGCCCAACCCCAAGAACTGGGGTCAGGGGAATAGCCATATTTAATTACAAAGTGTCTGAGATGGAGGAGAAAAAAAAAATCCTCTCCACTCTCCCCCCCCGTCCCCACCCCAGCTGTGTTCTGCGTGTGGAGGAGCATCAGGTTTTATGTCACCGTGTGAGTCAGTGAATTTTTTCATCCTTACTCTGCTGTTGACTGAGACCCTTTAAATAGAATTCCATCCTGAAGACATTAGGACATGCTGGCCAAGCCAGTGCTGCCTCCTTCCTTGGAATTTGTTGGATTGCTCTTTATGGGCTGATGCAGAGGGAAGGGTGTAAGGGGATTGTTTTTTCCTCTTGTTTGTGGGATGAAATTAATGGGGTTTAATTGGGCTGGAGGTGCAGTTCAGCCACTTCAGGGGCAAGGCTTGTAGTGCTGCCTGTGCTCCAGGAGGCATCTGGATAACAGGAGCTTGGGGGTTTCGTCCCACTTACAGAAAAAAAACATCCAAACATTCAAGTGTTTGTTGACTCTGCCTCTCCAATGGCTCTTTTTATTGGCCTTGCAGTAATGCTTGGCTCCATCACCACTGCCTGCATCCTCCTCCTCCTCCTTTTCCTTCTCCTCCTGGGTCTCTCTGGGCTGGTGGTGCTCAATTTTGGCTCTGGGAACCACTGGCACAAACATTCACACCCCTCCAAACCCCAGTGACCCCATTTTTTTGGGTGGTTTTGCACATCATTGCTCCCTTGACAAATCCACAAGTCAACAGGCACTTGGATTTTCCACCCACAATTTGGGAAGGCTCCAGCAAAACCTCTGCCAGGGTCAGCCCCAGCTGATTCCACACCCATAGCACTCCTTGGGCATCTCCAGAGGCTTTGTGGGATTGTCCTGAGAGAGCTGCAGGGCCCCAGGCAGTGAGTGCAGAGCTTGGCTTTTGCCCAGATAAATATTTAAGTTCCTGGGCATCTGAAGAACCCATAATAAAATGTACTGAATGTACAAACCCAGTAAACTGTGCTGGGGGGTGAGGACTTGCTCCATCAGATACTGCCCAGTGCCCAGCACAACCACAGCCTTATCTCCAGGCACTCCTCAAGTTATAGAAGTCCTTCTTTAGCTTCTTTTTGTTGGTTTTTTTTTTTTTTCCTCTGGTCTGTTTTGCAGAACTTTATCTCGAGAGAATTTATGTTGCAGATAAGTCAGCTGCTTCATTCTGTAAACTTACACTGTGAAAAAGCATCCACAGAATTCACTCATTCCAAGAAAAAAAAAAACAAACCTTTATTTTTGGTTTTTCAGTCTGAAATGGAAGAAGAATGAGGTTTGAGGTCTCGTTTTTCTAAGACTCAGTCAGAGTGATGCACAAAGGCTGTAATTTTTATGAGTCATTGGTTGGAGGGAGCAGTGATGGAGTGCAGAGAAATCCCACTTCCCAGAGATAGCCCACTTCAAAACACATTTCCTGAAGGAGGGTGGCTGGATCAGCATTAAAGAGAGGATTTCCCCTTGATGCTGTCTGTGCTGCAAGTAAATTTATGGCCTTTTTATGTTCAAGAATTAAGGAGGTGAACCAGCCCTCTGGCCTTTGGGGAAGCCAGAAATGGGGAAGGAAATTGGATGCTGGAAGCTTCTTTGCAACATTAATTTTCTTTCTACATCAAAATTGTCTCCTTATCTGGTGTTATTATCTGTATTTATGAGAACTGAATACTCAAAGTAGTGTGATTTCCCATAATTTCAGTTTTGGGGGAAGTTGGTCCATGCTCAGCCCTTCCAGTCAATGATGTCATGTTCTGTATGAGGGTGATGTAAGAAAACCATAAATCTGATTTCTTGTGGGAATGGGAGCCCCTGGATCCCTGGAAGTGTCCAAGGCCAGGTTGGACAGGGCTTGGAGCAGCCTGGGATAGTGGAAGGTGTCTCTGCCCATGGCAGGGCTGGAATGGGATGAGCTTCAATGTCCCTTCCAACCCAAACCTCTCTGAGATGTCTATCACAACACACCTTGGTGGATAAAGATGCAGCAGCTGCAAGATTTACTTGGTGGATGTGGTGCAAAAGAGCATAAATTGGGAGTTTTACACCCTAGTAAGGAAGATTTTTATTTTTTTTAATAAGTCAGTTTGCAGGGTGCAGGTGGTGCTTTGTGAAGGAAGAGGGTTTAATCCCAGCTCTGGAGTTTGTCTCAGGGTGGGAGATAAATGAGCACAGCTGGGCTGGGTGAGCTGTGCAGGGGCTGGATGAGAAATGAGGGATTACACAGGAAAAAAAGGGCCAAGGACTTCCTTCAGCCAGAGACAGCAGGCACAGGCAGGATCTTGCAGGCAAGTGGAAGAGAAAGGAGGGAGTAAAATGGCTTCATCCAAGAGTTGGAAAAATTTCTCTTGGAGATTCAAAGCCACCTTTCTGATCCTATTTTGAGCTCTAAAACTCTTTCTTCCAGGCTCTGGCCATTCTGTCTCCTTCCCATAGAATCCCAGAATGGTTTGGGTTGGATCTCAAATCCCATCCTATTCCATGAGCAAGGACATCTTCCACCATCCCAGGCTGCTCCAAGCCCTGTCCAGCCTGACCTTGGGCACTTCCAGGGATCCAGGGACAGCCACAGCTTCTCTGGGAATTCCATCCCAGCCCCCCCCCACCATCCCAGCCAGGAATTCCTTCCCAAAATCCCATCTAAACCTTCAGTTTCAAGCCATTCCCTCACAGCTGCCTCAGTGGGTTTGTAAATTCCTGGAGTCTGTGGTGAATCCATCGGAATTTCCTGCTCATCCATAGAATTCCTGCCAGGAATTCTCCCCAAGGATGTGCTGCCTGCCCCATGCCCTGCACAGCCATGTGCTGCTTGGAAAGCAGCTGCCCAAAACTTGCCCTGGCTCCTTTGTATCCTAGCCAGGAGCATCAGGGGCTATAAAAAGTCTTCTTTGATATCAGATGGTCAAGCCCTGGGATGATTCCAGGATTGCTTCCAGAATCTGAGCCTGGCCCAGAGCCTTTTCCTGGCCTCCCTGAGTGCTTCCAGCTGAGAGGCTCCAGCAGTTGCTAATGCACCATAAATAAACCTCAGAGGGCTCAACCTTGCTCCAAAATACCAGGGGAACTCCTCGATTTAGGCTGTGCTGCCTCTTGTCCCCTGCACATGACCCTGGTTGTCCCAGCAGATTCCTGCTCCATGAGGTAAGCTGGCTGGGATAAATGGGAATGTGTGGAGCTGGCTGCACTCAGCCTCGGGGTATTTATTGCTAGAAATGGTCAAAAAAGTTGGGCAGATGTGTGTGGAGTAATAATAAATCAGGGTTAAATTAAAGGAAAAAAGGAATAAAAATAGATAAATAATATAGGAATAAGTATCTCTAAATGCAGAAATTAAACTTAATTATAAGTTCAAAAAGTTTATATATAAAATAAAATATAAATATTTATATAAATATATATTTTTATCTCTTTTTATAGATTTAAAATCCATATAGATATCTAAATTTATATATTTTTAGCCTGGAAGTGTTCAAGGCCAGATTGGACAAGGCTTGGAGTAACCTGGGATAGTGGAAGATGTCCCTGCCCATGGCAGGGGGTGGAACAAGGTGGACTTTAAGGTTCCATCCAACCCAAACCATTCTGGGACACAGTGATATGACTGAAATAAAAGAATATAAATATATAAATAAAAATGTGCCTTAAAATAAGAGGTGCTTTCTAAAACATAAGTATGTATCAATTTATATACAATATTTATATATAAATATGTACGTAAATATGTGTAACATTTTATGTAAATATATAAAAATAATATATTCATATATAATATATAAACTATATAATATATGTTATATATTATATATGTTATATATTATATATAAATATATTAAATATATTTATATCAAATACATAAATATATAATATTGTATATAAATATGTGTAAGTAACTACAAGAATATAAATAAAAATAAAACTTAAATTGGAGCTAGATAATGATTAGGGATGGGACACCTACAATATAAAAGATGGTTAAATCCAGAACTGCTCAGCCTCTGGATTCAGGAATTCCAGGGCTAGTGGGATCCACCCCTGAAAATCACCTGGATGGGGCGAGCTCCCAGTGTGGTATTTCCCAGCTTGTTTGCAGGAAGGACAGATGCTGGTGTGGGTGGGCAGTGTGGGGCTGTGTCCTGCCCAGGTCACGTGCTGGGGACCAAATCCCAGTGTTAATTATAATCCTGGGAACTCCCAGAGAACTCCCAGCACGGGGTGAGATCCCAGACTTGTAACCTCTCCTCGCTGGGATAGTGGCTGATTGTGTCCTCCAGCATTCCTTGGGTGGGAAAACCCAGCCAGCTCCTGTTTCTTCATCTCTCCTGCAGCAGGGATGGGATCAGGGATTGCTTTCCATGGGGTATTCCAAAGGGAAAGCTTTGCAGCTGAGCATTTTGGGGTGATAGGTGCGAAAAACAGGGCAAGAAACAACACAGGAGCTTCAGCCTGGACAGCCAGCTGCAGAGGAGAGTCCAGAACTCCTTCCAGGCACAGGCCTGTCCATAATTCCCATGGAATCATCAGAGAATCACAGGATGGTTTGGATTGGAAAGGACCTTAAATCCCATCTCATTCCATCCCTGCCATGGGCTGGGACACCTTCCACTGTCCCAGGCTGCTCCAAGCCCTGTCCAACCTGGCTTTGGACAATTCCAGGGATCCAGGGGCAGCCACAGCTTCTCTGGAATTCCATTCCAGCTCCTCCCCCCCTCCCAGCCAGGAATTCCTTCCCAATATCCAAACTAAATTTCCCCTCTGGCAGTGGGAAGCCATTCCCTGTGTCCTGTCCCTCCATCCATTGTCCCCAGTCCCTCTCCAGCTCTCCTGGAGCCCCTTTAGGCTCTGAGCTCTCCCTGGAACCTTCTCCTCTCCAGGTGACCACCCCCAACCCTCTCATCCTGTCTTTTCCCAATCCAAGCTGTATTTCAGAGCTCTCCAAGCTTTTTGCAGCCTTTCACTGCTGCAGTTGGATGGTTCCAGGCCCAGGTGAATCCTTTTCCAGGTCAGCTTCCACACACTGACCAAGCACAGGGACTCCTGGTCCTGCTCCAGTCCCTCAGTGGTTTCAGTGGTACAACAGTGACAGCAGGTTCTGCTTTCCCAGGAAACTCCTTCCCACTTGGAATTGAGTGCAGCAGACCCAAAGCACTGCCTTGGTGGGAAATGAAAATTCCCTTTCTCCTTGCTCCCCACATCCCCATGGTTTGAAACACAAACACAATGGGATGCTCCTGGTTTTAAATGGGTTTTACATTGTTCAGGTTGGTCCCAGGCAGGAAAATGGGAGAGGTCTGCTGTGAGAAGGAAACACTTCAGCCAAAATCTCTTTAAGAAGTGGGTAGATCATAGGCTTTAAACTTTTCAGCCTGATGTGTAAATAAATGGCTTAACTCTTGGATTGCTCCTATGGAAGTGAGAAGGTCTGGCCCATTACCTTCATGGCTAAGTAGGGATTTGTGTGCTTATTTCTATTTCTGTTTCTATTTCTATTTCTGTTTCTATTATTTCTATTTCTATTTCTTTATATTCTTCATATATTATTGTGTATTATCTTATTTATTATTTATAATTTTATATTATTAATGTGGAGGATTATTATTTTACCATTTCTATTTAATGTATGAAGGTGTTACTAGGCTCTGTCACAGGGTCTGCCAGTGTTCACATTTACATTTGAGTGGCTGTGCCTGGGAAATTCCACATTTTATCCAAATGTTGTGTTACCTTTCCAGCCAAGGACAGTACTTGTTTCCAACAAGGCTTGCAGGAAAAATATCCTCAGCTTGAATTTTAACCATTGCAGGGCAGGAAATTCATCCAAGGGAGATATTGGACACTGCTGGATGTTGTTCCTAATGGAAGGATATTCTTCTTTTCCCCCTTTTTTTTTTTCCTTTTTTTCCCTTTTTTCTCCTTTTCTCCCATCCTGCCATTATAAAAGTGCTCCATTTTCCCCTGCAGACATCAGGCATCCAGAAGAACTCTCCCTTTTGAGGAAACCCAGAGATCCATCAAAGAAAAAAAAGAAGAAGTTGGACGATCAATGTGAAGACGACACCTTCGAGCTGGAGGGGCCGCTGATCACACCAGGGTCTGGTGAGCTGGGGAAAAAAAAATGGGAGCAGGGGAAAAACTGGCACAGCAACGTGGGGCTGATTGAATTTCTTAAGGTCTGTGTGCAAGAAACAGACCCCAAATCCATGGCACAAGTCCTGGCGGGCTGCAGCACTCGGGCACACGGATGCATGTCTGGAGCTGGAGCTGGAGCTGTCACACATTCCCAGGAGCAGAGCAACCCCAGGCTTCACAGAACAAACCAGAGTGTGGCCACTTGAACACTCAGATCCTGTGGCTGAGAGCTTTTCTTACCCTGTTAAGAAAGGAGTTAAATGGGAAATGGTTCCTGATGTCGCATTCCTGGCGTGGTTTAGGCTGTGTCACTTCTACTCCATATTTACAGCCCAGCAAGGGCAGGGTTTCATTAATTGCTTTAGTGTTGCATTACATGAATGGTGGAGCTGTAGATTGTGATGCTAAATAAATCCTTTTATTGCTGGGGGGTGCTTGGCCAGATCTGGATTCCAGATCCAGAGCAGGACTGGGAAGGGAATTTCTGGTGGAGCAACATCCCTGATGAAGTAACATCCCTGATGAAGTAACATACCACAGGCAGCAAATTGATGCAGGTGTCTGCAAGCAGAGGGGTTTTTCAGCTTTTTTCCATGGCTGCTGGAAGTCTGGTGTCTTGAAGGCAAATGGCAGGAGTTGAAACCATAATTTTGGCCAAGTGGGAGCACTTTATCCCAAATGGATTTGTGGAGAAAGCCGTGGTGAGAGACGTGTCTGGCTGCCAATGCTCTTGGGTTTAAATCCAGCAATCCAAGGGCAGCAGGGCAGCTTTAATTAAAAGAAACTACCTTGGAGTTGTAAAGTTGTATTAATTGATGTTAAATCAGCTGCAGGGAAGGTCGTGGAGTGTGGTTAATGCCAGTGGTGGCACAGGGTTTGCAGAAAGGAAGGTTTTGGCTGCGCAGGGTGATGTGTACCACGGGTCTGGAACAAGGAAAAATAATCCTCCTTTTGCTCTGATCCCACTCTTTCTCCTCTCAGCTACTTAAAAATACTTCTGGGCTTGTCCTCTTCCACTCCTGGCTCAGAGAATTCGGGCAAGGCTCCAGTCAATTTTCATTTCCATTTGGCATTTTCATCTTGAAAGTCCATTCTAAGCCTTTCCAACAGCCAATGTTCACAGAGAGCATCTCTGTTAGATTAATAGGAGAGACTTGGCCTCCTCTGGGGGAAATGTATGCAAAAGCTGGGGTCTGTTTTAATTATTTATGGCTCTTCCAGTGAGTCACTTGGCTGGTTTTGCTCTCCTTGTGAATGAAATCACTCACAGCAGGTTGAATTCCTGCCTGTTCAGGTGCCATTCGATAAAAGTCGTGGGCTTCATCTGAATAAATCATTTCTAGTGTTGTTCCACCATCAGTTTGTGTGCTGAAAGCTTCTGGAAAACTAATTAATAATTCAGGAGGTGCTGGTTTCAATGTCTTGGGAGTGTTTTGTCACTGAGCACCCCAAACCTGGCAGTGAAACCATTTAAATCCCAGTGGGCAGAATTGTCAATACACTCACAGGATGTGTTGCCCAACACTTTCCATTAGAAGACCTGTAGTCACTTGTTTATATAAATTAGCCAAATTTGTAGCTATTTCTGCTGGAACTTTCCATGACACTGCCTGCCTGGGGCAAATTTTTTTTAAGAGAAGCTTCTTTTGATATGTTTTGAGATGTTTCAGGTGTTTGGAGAAAGAGATGAGAACAGTGCAGGGGAAGCTTTGCTCTGATGGAGCAGACACTCAGTCAAGGAATATGGGGCATATTAATGGAAAAACTTGCCCAAAATTTGGGGCAAAAAGTGGGATTTTCTTTTGTTGGTCCAGTTGATGCTCAGCCTTGTGTGCTCAAGCCACGTGAAGGCTGGAGCTGCAGAGAGGGTGGATGGGGAGGAAGGAAGAGCTCTTTGGGAAGGTGTTTATGGAAGGTGATGGGGTTTTATGGCTGGTTTTTGTTGGAGTTCTCTGCTCCAGTAACAATCCATGGGGAGAGCACCTTTCTGCTGCTTTTATAATCACAGGATAGCTCAAGTTGGAAGAGACTCTAAGATTGTGGAGTCCCAGCTCCCAAAGTGCAAGGTCTAAAAACCTGGAAACCATCCCTGGCCTTTTCCTTGCAAATGAAGGTGGATTTTTTCCATCCCTTGACCATTCCTGCTGGTTTTTGCTCATGCTTGGTTTGCTGGATCTGTCTTGGTGACAGGTACCCATGGTGGTGACAGGTACCCATGGTGCTTACAGGTCCCCAAATGATTCATCCAGACTGGGATGCCAGCAAAACAAGCAGGAGCATTAAAAACATCCTTGTTTGGTGGCTTTCACTTACACTTTCCACCCTGCCAGGCAGTTTAGAATCAGGTTTGTAATTATTTGGAGTTTCCTAGCCACGATGTTGGCTGTCACTGAGATTGATTCACGCTGTTCTTCCTGCTCCTTGAGAGATGGCCGTGAAAAATGAAGGTTCAGAAAGGATTTTTCATTGGTTTGGTCTTGGACTTTTCCAGTCTAGCTCAGTTTTCTGTCATTCCTTGGCCTTGAGGGTGGGGGGATGGTTTGGAAGCATGGCCCAAGGTGGTGGCTCAGTGCAGCAGCAGGAGGTGGCACAAAAGGCTTTGTTTGTGGCATCTCAACTCTGTCACCATCTTCAACACCCTCAGCAGGGCTCTGGGAGGGAGAGCTTGGGTACATTCAACTGCAGCCTCATGATTTAGGAAGGACACAGCCTTTTCCCAAAAATCCAGTGTGGTGTTGGACCTTCTGGTTCTGGTGGGCAAATTTATGCCCAGCAGGTGATGCTGAGTGAGCTCCTTGCCCCATGTGTGTGCAGTGGAATTCCTGGCATTAGGAATGCCTCCCTTATTCCGAAAATCTGGATTTTTATATAAAAATTCAGTGTCCCTGTGAGGCGAAGAGGAGCTGTTTCATTGGATAGTTTGGGATGGAAGGGACTTAAAAGGGACTTAAAGCATTTCTCATTCCACACCTTCCAGAGACCAGATTGTCCAAGCCCCATCCAAGCTCTTCTGGAACACTTCCAGGAATGGGGCAGCCACAACCTCTCTGTTAAGCTCTCAGCTATTTTGAGCTATGAGATACCAAGCTGGATTTGGGGTTTTTTCTCTTCAAATGAGTAATTTTGAAATGTTTGGGTGTTTTCATGTCTGCTCTGAGTCGGTAAGAGCTGTGAAGCTTCCAAAGGCCTGGGTGTAACACGTGCTTTGGGATCAGTTTGGCACCACGTCGCACCACTCAGCACATTAATCCTGGATTTGTGTGGCCACCTCAGCAAAGCTTTTCCATCCGGGAATGCCACATTTCCATGAATAAAATCACAGGAAGTCACTTCAGTCGCTTTGCTGCCACCAGCGCTGCTGCAAACGCTCCATTTCAGTGGTTCAACTTCACCTGTGCTGCTCTGCCCTCTTCCAAAAATGCCCATTTTTGGCTTCTGTCCTTCTCCTGCTCTCCGGGTGACTTTCTCTCGCCTTCTCACTTTCCCTCCTTTCTTTCCCTCTCTATAGGCACCGATATTCTTTACATCGGCCCCGTCAAAGGTGAGCTCCACCTCAATAGGACTTTTGCCCTCTGCCTGTGGTCTCTTTGGCTGCACCCTTAGTTTATTTTCCTGCTCCTCTAAAACTTTTGACTTCCAAAATCTTTAAGCAACAGGTAATGCCGGTAAGTCGGGGGCCACTCATGTCCCAGGTGCCACAGAAAACTCAGGGGGCAGGAGCTTCCCGGTGTGGGAGACCTGAGTCTTTTCCCATCATTTGGGCTGGAATGAGTTTTCCATCAGTTTTGCTCTTGGAGAAGAGCTGACAGAGAGGATAGGGACAAGTTTTCATGGGAGAACAAGCAGCGCAGCATTTTCCCATAGCGGAAAGATGAAAAGGGAAGGTTTTCCATCTGCTGGCTCTGAGCTGGCGTGGCTGGGAGCAGGCAAGGCTTGTCCCTAAGGCTAATCCCTGGCTTTTATTCCCCTCGCTGGTAGGAAATATCTATTCAAGCCCAGGACTCTATAGCAAAACGATGACGCCGACCTACGACGCCCACGACGGCAGCCCCCTGTCCCCCACGTCCGCCTGGTTCGGCGACAGCGCCCTGTCCGAGGGCAACCCGGGAATCCTGGCCGTGAGCCAGCCCGTCACCTCCCCGGAGTCCTTAGCCAAAATGTACAAGCCCCAGACGCTCCTTGATAAGGCCAAAATCAACCAAGGGTGAGTTGAGGAGATGAGGATTTGGGTTTGTTTTTTTTTTGTTGTTGGTTTTTAATTGTGTTCTCGAGAGCGTTGTGTTATCCCGTGTTGGCAATTCACAGGTGGCTGGACTCGTCCCGATCCCTGATGGAGCAGGAGGTGAAAGAAAACGAGGCTTTGCTACTCCGGTTCAAGTACTACAGCTTTTTTGACCTGAATCCAAAGGTACAAAGCTCCTTGTTCCACTTGCATTTGGAATTTTTCATCCTTTGGAGCAAAGGATATTCGGATCTCTGACATGCTGTTGTGCGGGTAAAGCTCCCAAAGAATGTGGAAGTTTGAAAATTGGTTGTGCAGGCATCAAACCCAGGATTTATGCTCCTATATACCAGGGGTTTTAGGTGTTGCTAGAGGTGCTTAAAGAGTTCTTAAAGCCACTTCTTGTCAGTGGCAGAGGTTGTTTGGTCATAGATCAAAGTGTTGTGTTTAGAAGAGAGATTGGGTTTAGAATTCCAATTCAGAATAGATTGGGTTGAAATGGGTCTTAAAGACCATCTCATTCCAACACCCTGCTGTGTGCAGGGACAGCTCCCAGGGATCCACTTCCAGATCCAGGTGCTGGACCCACCACAGCCCCCAGTGGGTGGGGTGGTTTGTGTTGGGCTGGGCTCCTGGTTTTCCAAGCATTCCGTATTTCTGTGCCGCAGTACGACGCGATCAGGATCAACCAGCTGTACGAGCAGTCCAAGTGGGCAATCCTGCTGGAGGAGATCGAGTGCACGGAGGAGGAGATGATGATGTTTGCAGCACTGCAGGTGAGAGACAGCCCCTGGGGTGGGTTAGACTTGATTGTGTTTGCAGATTTCTCTGCTCGTTAATCTGATAAATGAAATTGTGGAATCCCAGAATGGTTTGGGTTGGAAGAAACCACAAAGCCTGTCCAGTTCCAACCCCCTTCCACTGTCCCAGGGTGCTCCAGCCTGGTCTTGGACATTTCCAATGATGGGGCAGCCACAGCTTCTCTGGGAAACCTGTGCCAGGGCCTCACCACACTCACAGCCAAGAATTCTTTCCCAACATCTCATCTAAACCATCCCTTCTTCAATTTAAAATTGTATTTTAAGCCTCACCTTGTCCCTGGTGGGAGCTTGGCCTTCTCATGCTGGTAGAAGTTGGATTATTTCCCATCTCCAGATCCTTACTTGAGTTTATGAGATAATTTAAATATTTGCCACTGATTATCCCTCATGAAAAGGAACTTGACTTGCTTTTACCAAACATGTTTATATCTATCTTAACTTTTAGTTTTGTCCTTCTTAACCCATCCCATACGAACATGGGGTTGCTGAACTGTGCCTTTCTGGCTCTGTGCCCCCAAACCAGCTGGGGATAATCTGTGGCTTTCCCAGAACTATTTATTTATCTGGTTTATGAAATACTCAGTGTCATTTGGCATAAATGCTCCACCTGCTATTGACTTCCATGAGAGGAATGGCAGGCATTTGTTCTGTGTGGTCTGGCACACCTTGGAGCTGTAGGATGCAGAAATATCCCCCTCAGGAACAGGGCTGCCTGCTCCAAGGGCTCCTCCCAGGAAAAATAAGAGAGGAAAGCAGAAATATCATGGCTCAGTTTACATCCAAGTGCTCCAGAGTAGGTTGGGCACAGTCCTTCCTGTGAGATTTTATGGATGTTTTGGTTTTTTGGGGTGAAAACAGATGCAAAGACGTAGAATCCTCCAATGGTTTGGGTTGGGATGGGCTTTAAAGGTCATCATGTTCCACTCCCTGCCTTGAGCAGGGACACTTCCACTATCCAAGGTTGTTCCAGCCCCATCCAACTTGGTCTTGGACACTTCCAGGGATGGGGGATCTTACAAATACCCATAAACACCTGGTGGGAGGCAGGAAAGGGGGTGGACAGAGGTGCCCAGTGGCAGGAGCAGAGGCCATGGACACAGCCTGGAATATGGGAGGATCCCTCTGCACATCAGGAAGCATCTTCATACCAGGAAGCATCTTCATACCAGGAGGTGACTGAGCACTGGCACAGTTTGCTCAGAGAGGCTGTGGAGTGTTCATCCCTGGAGTTATTCCAAAGCCAAGTGGATGTGGCCCTGGACAACAGCTCCGGGTGGTCCTGCTGGAGCAGGGAGTGGGACCAGGTGACCTCCAGAGGTCCCTTCCAACCTCAGCCGGGTGGAAAGAGCATCTCTGCCCTGTGGGGTCCAGAGATCTCCTTCAGGGATCAGTGTCTGGAGGCTGATGTTGGGGAAGATGAATCAGGGAAACCTTATAAATATGATTGCTTAGCAAAAGATTCTGAAAATATGAAACCTATA
>JBBMKD010000216.1:59675495-59691788 GCA_037834095.1 Argya squamiceps
AAACACTCCTGGAGCTCTGGCAGCCTCAGGGCCGTGCCCATTCCCTGGGGAGCCTGGGCAGTGCCCAGCACCCTCTGAGGGAAGAACCTTTCCCTAAAAAACATCTTTAAACCATCTCAGGACCAAAACCACCTCTCCACAACACCAGGGCCCAGCTGGGATCACTCCAGTGCTCCAGCAGGGCCGGCATGAGCGGCCAATCTCAGCTCGCTTGTCCCTGCTCACATTCCCTTTGGCTGCTTTTCCACCTGAGGAATTGTGCATGTGGTTTGTTTTGGTTTTGCTTTTTTTTTTGCTTGAACTTTGGTTTGCAGTTAATTTACACTTTTTCTTTGCTTTATTGCCATATTTCTGATTGCTTTTTTTTCTTTCTGCCTCCTTCTCTTTTTTTTTTTTTTCCATTTCGCCTTGCCATCTTCAGCCAGGCTATGTAAGAGACTTGGTAAGTGACAGCAACAGTAAAATTAAGATAAACTTAAAATAAACTTAATCTAGAACCCCTTTGGTTTAGAGAGCAGCGGTGAAAGCACTAACAAAACCTGCATCCTTCCCGTGACACTTGGGCCCTGGTTGGTTTTTATAACAGTCCCCAGTGATTTATGGGGTGAAACTGGAAACCCTACAACAGAAATTTGCCATGTTGTTCACTCACATCCTTAAAGTTCCTTAGGAACATGAGTGGCAGCTCTGAGCTGTGTTTGCTTTCCTGTATCTGGAGATGGGAAGCTCCACGTGGGCTTGGAGCTGAAATAAAACCTCGGGGGAGGAATTATTGATTATCCATGCTCGGATCCGCGGAAGCTCCTTAACGCCTCCGGAGCCGCTCCTGCGCACGTGACAGCGGAGGTGGCACCGAGGTCCCCTGTCCCCTGACCCCGCTGTGTCTCGCCGCCCGCAGATCACGGCCCGCATCCTGGAGGCTCACCAGAACGTGGCCCAGATGAGCCTCATCGAGGCCAAGATGCGCTTCATCCAAGCCTGGCAGTCACTGCCGGAGTTCGGCATCACGCACTTCAACGCGAGGTGGGTGCGGGCCTGGGCTGGGGGAGTTTCCTTAGTGGATACAGGGAGTGGGTTAAATATCCTGGAATCATCGTGGAATAGGTTAGGTTGGGTTGGGTTGGTTGGGTTGTGTTGGATTGGGTTGGATTGGTTGGGTTGGGTTGGATTGGGTTGGTTGGGTTGGGTTGGATTGTGTTGTATTGTGTTGGGTTGGATTGGGTTGTGTTGGATAGGTTGGTTTGGATTGGGTTGCATTGGATTGGATTGATTGGGTTGGGTTGGAATGGGTTGGATTTCAATGAGTTGGATTGGATTGGATTGGATTGGATTGGATTGGATTGGGTTGGGTTGGAATGGGTTGGATTTCAATGAGTTGGATTGGATTGGATTGCATTGCATTGCATTGGATTGCATTGGATTGGGTTGGATTGGATTGGATTGGGTTGGATTGGGTTGCGTTGGATTGGTTGGGTTGGGTTGGGTTTCATTGAGTTGGGTTGGGTTGGGTTGGGTTTCGTTGAGTTGGGTTGGATTGGATTGGGTTTCATTGAGTTGGGTTGGATTGGCTTGGATTGGATTGGATTGGATTGGATTGGATTGGATTGGATTGCATTGGATTGGTTGGGTTGGGTTGAATTGGATTGGACTGGGTTGGGTTGAATTGGGTTTCATTGAGTTGGGCTGGATTGGATTGGGTTGGGATTGGATTGCATTGGATTGGGATTGGATTGCATTGGATTGGGTTGTGTTGGATTGAGTTGTGTTGGTTGGGTTGGTTGGATTGGGTTGGATTATGTGGGGTTGGGTAGGATTGTGTTGGGTTGGATTGGATTGGTTGGGCTGGATTGGGTTGCATTGGATTGGGTTGCATTGGGTTGGATTGGATTGCATTGGATTGGGTTGGGTTGGATTGGAAGGGACCTCAAAGACCATCTCATTCCATCTCCCTGCCATGGAGAAGACCATCCCTGTGCACATCCTTGGCTGGGGAAGTTGCGCTGCAGCTGAAATTAAAAACATGAGCTGTGCCGATTTATAAAAACAATTTTACAAGTCAAGCCAGCTGCTGGGTTTATGTGTCTGACAGGCTCGTTTCTGTCAATCCCTCTGCCAGGTTCCAGGGTGGGAAGAAGGATGAGCTGATCGGCATCGCCTACAACCGGCTGATCCGCATGGACGCCAGCACGGGCGACGCCGTCAAGACCTGGCGCTTCAGCAACATGAAACAGTGGAACGTCAACTGGGAGATCAAAATGGTGAGATGGTGTCTGACACCCCGTCCTCTCCCCCTGCTCCTGTCAGTGAGGAACCACTCCCTGGGAGTCCTGGAATCCCAAATGGTTTGGGTTGGAAGGAACTTTAAAGCTCATCTTGTTCCTTGCCAGGGACAACTTCCACTATCCCAGGTTGTTCCAAGCCCTGTCCAACCTGGCCTTGGACACTTCCAGGGATCCAGGGGCAGCCACAGCTTCTCTGTGCCAGGCCCTCCCCACCCTCACAGGGAAGAATTCCCAGTTTCCAATATCCCATCCATCCCTGCCCTCTGGCAGAGGGAAGCCACTCCCTGTGTCCTGTCCCTCCATCCCTTGTTCCAAGTCCCTTTCCACCTCTCCTGGAGTCCCTTTAGGCACTGGTGGAGTTGTGTGTGACCCTCAAGAAAAAAACCTGAATCTTCCTCTCCTGTAGCCAGGAATTATTTTCTCCATTCTCTGAACCCCACACCATTAAATGAAGTGAAACCTCAACCCTCATGCTCGGGCTCCATCCTAACCCACAACACAAATATACAGGGCCTTATCCATACTAAAATTCCTTTCATTTGCTGTACAACTCAGACTTTTATGTAAATAGCAAAAAAACTTGAGTAGTTACTTCCCCAGGTTCTGAGATGGGCTTTTCCACTGCTGTTACATTTGGATGCACAAATTTTTGGGCTCCTTTTTGGTAGAACACCCAATTAAAATTGCCAGGGATACATGAGGGCTGTTCTGCAGTTTGCAGCTCATTAAGAGTTGCTGGAGAAGTTATTCAGCTTCCCCCTCTGCCTCAGAGTCATTGTTTTGACTCAGTTGCAAGCCCTGATATCCCAATTATCCAGCTTGGATACTCTGCTGGGAATCCCATCCCTCCTGCAGAGCTGTCAGTGACAGGGGGGACAAAAAGAGAAAGAGCATCAATAAATGGTTTGTTCAGTCACTCCAGAATGAGCTCCCCCAGCCCCCAAAAAGTATTTCTGTGGCCAAAATTCAACTCAGAAAACCAGGGAAAAGCTGAAAGAAAACCCAGATTCAACAGGTCTGTCCCCAATCCCTGTTTCTCTGCAAGCAGGGAAAGTGTGGCCACATGCTCACCGTGGAGAGGTGGAAACACACTGGGGGATTGTTTCTGAGTCATGAGGGAATACAAGGGGTAATGGTAATTCAAATAAATAAATGAATGGATAAATAAATAGAAAACAATAAAAAAGGCAAGAAAAGGTATTTCAGTATCTAAACATTTGAATAAGAGTCATAGGATATTTAAAGGGGGAAGGAACTCATAAGGATCTTCAAGGCTAAATCACCATTCGCAGAATCCCAGAGTGGTTTGGGTTGGGAGGGACCTTAAAGATGAACTCATTCCAACCTTCTGCCATGGGCAGGGACACCTTCCACTGTCCCAGGCTGCTCCAAGCTCTGTCCAGCCTTGGACACTTCCAGGGATCCAGGGGCAGCCACAGCTTCTCTGGGTACCCTGTGCCAGGGTCTCCCCACCCTCACAGGGAGGAATTCCTTCCCAATCTCCCATCTAACCCTGCCCTCTGGCAGTGAGAAGCCATTCCCTGTGTCCTGTCCCTCCATCCCTTTTCCAAGTCCCTTTCTTGGAGCCCCTTTAGGCCCTGCAAGGGACTCTGAGCTCTCCTTGGAGCCTTCTCCTCTCCAGGTGAACATTCCCAGAGCAGAGGGGCTCCAGCCCTTGGCCTCCTCTGGACTCACCCCTACATTGGCACCACAGAATTTTGCTTAGGCGCTAGAAAACCACAGAATTTTGCTTAGGCACTAGAAAACCATCCAAACACCCTGAAAGATCATGGAGAAGAAGGGCAGCAGCATTTCCCTGGGGCAGGGCGGGGCAGGGCAGGGCGGGGCTGAGCCGTGTGTGCCCCGCAGGTGACGGTGGAGTTCGCGGACGAGGTGCGGGTGTCGTTCATCTGCACCGAGGTGGATTGCAAGGTGGTGCACGAGTTCATCGGGGGCTACATCTTCCTGTCCACGAGGGCCAAGGACCAGAACGAGAGCCTGGACGAGGAGATGTTCTACAAACTGACCAGTGGCTGGGTGTGAGCCCCGCCAGCCTCGCCCCACAAGGAACCCCCCCCATGGCCATATTCGTGTTTAACTTTCCAAAGCTGTCCTTTGAGATAATGCTGCTTAATAAAGTAAGCTTGAAATATATCTTTTTTTTTTAAATAATAATTGGATTTTTGGTTGGTTTTATTTTTTGTTGGTTTTCTTTTTTCTTTTTTTCTTTTTTTTTTCCTTTTTTTTTTTCTTTTTTGTGTTGTTTTCTTGTTATGTTTTGTTTTTTTGGTTTGTTTTTTTGGTTTGTTTTTTTTGCATTACCAGACCAGTTAATCTGTGTGCACTAACGAGCACTTCTGTTAATTTGCTATAACCAGACCATTGTCTGGGCAAGGGTGACCCCACAGATCCAGACTCCGATGGGCAGATCAGGATAAAGATTTAACTGACTTTAAAAAGCCAATTTTTGAAGAGAACTCTAAGCCATCTTCTTGCAAAGCCATCCAGGGCTAACCTATATGAAGTCTATTTATCATGTTTAATGCATGAGTGTTCTGTTTCCTTTATTTTTGTGTTTTTATTCTGTACATTTGACCTGTTTGAAGTTGTCCTGCTCCCGAGCAGAGCTGCCATCTCTCCTCTCACACTACACCAGGACTCTGAAGGTGCCTGACATGACTTTGAGGATAGTTTTGTGTGGCCTCGAAGATTATCTTCTGTTAGTCTGTTGTAGCTTGGTTTTATTTGTTTAACTTGCCTTTTGATAATCATTTATATTGTCTTTTTTTTTAATTTTATTTGTACACCGTATTGTATTATGACACTTTTAGTATTCACCAGCATAGTCACTGTTCTGCCTCTGATATGCAAATTTTTTCATTATGATATGAAGTAAAAGGTTTATGAAGTAAAGGTTTTTGTGTAACTAATGTAAAAAACCCACAAATTTTATAAAGTTGTACAGTTTTTTGTAACTAGTCTCACAAGCCACCTTAGGACATTGCATAGGTCAGCAGTAACTGTAGGATGTCTGGAAGGGGTACGGGGACAAAACAAGGAATAAAAAAACCCCACAAAAAATACAATTTCAGTCCAGTAAATTTTGATCTGAGTTAAAGGGGATTCCAGAGCTGTGCCACAACACCCTCAGTAGCTGATCCCTGGGGCCAGGACTGCCAGGTTCATTAAGCCATTCCCTCATTAACACTAATGAGGAGGGATCCCGTGCCCACCTAATGCCAAGGATTAACCAGTGTTGTGTTCCCGTAGTCTGTGCTATCAAGACTATGTTCAAATACATTTTATTTTAAATAAAAGTCAAATCTTTTATTTAACATTCAGCTGCCACTCCTGGTTTTTGGGGTCTAACTGTGCTGTGGGAAGGCCATGAACAACTCCTGTAGGGTGGAGCCATCCCATGCCAGCCTTGGGCTCCCTCCTGCTGCCTTATTTGCTGAAAAAAATGCCACCAAAAAAGTTATAAAATTCTGGGATGGTTTGGGTTGGAAGGGACCTTAGAGATCATCTCATTCCACCTCCTGCCAAGGACAGGGACACTTTCCACTGTCCCAGGGTGCTCCAAGCTCTGTCCAGCCTGGCCTGGAACATAGAGAAGCCACAGCTTCTCTGCTCACCCTATGCCAGGGCCTCCCCACCCTCACAGGGAACAATTCCTTCCCAATCTCCCATCCATCCTCCCCTCTGGCAGTGGAAAGCCATTCCCTGTGTCCTGTCCCTCCAGGCCCATGTCCAAAATCCCTCTCCAACTCTCCTGGAGTCCCCTTTAGGTCGGCTGTAGATCCCTCTCCCTGGCCAGGCAGTGGGAAGCAGCCCAAGGATTCAGGGAATCACAGGATCTAAGTCAAACCCACCACTAAACTATGTCCCCACATCCCACAGCTTTTACATCCCTCCAGTGACTCCACTGCCACCCTGGACAGCCTATTCCAGTGCCTGACCATCCTTTTCATCCAGGAATTTCCCCTAATATCCAATCTAAGCTTCTCCTGGCAAAAAATTCACCTCCCCATTTCTGCACCGATCCTTTCACACCCTGGGACGGGCTGCACCTTTGCTCCGTAAAATCCAGGATAAGGGGTGGCCTGGTGGGGCTGGGCCATTCCTCCCACTCCAACAAGGAGCACAGCCAGGGTGGAGCAGCACCCAGGACGTGCCAGGGATGTTCCCAATCCTGCCCCACAGCCACGGGGATGCTGCAAGTCCGGGCAGCTCCGACACGCGAGCGCAGGGAGGTGAGCACGCTCCTGGCAAAGCAGCACCAGGAACAGCTGGAACAGCTCCAAACTGGGTGTGTGTGTGTGTGTGTGTGAGATGGGGATGGCTCCCTGAAAAATACCGACCTGCCCAGCCTGAGGTTAGGCAGGATGGGGAGGTGAAAAGATGGATCAAGTGTCCATCCGTCCCCAGGCAGTTCGGCAGGGCCGTGCAGCTGGGGGAGGTGGTGAGGCAGGAAACGCTGAGAAGAAAAGCAGAGGAGGTCGGGGAAGGGCCATGGGAAGGCAGAGGCTGCTGTCAACCACAGCCCTTCCCCACACGGCCCCCCGAGGGTGGCAGCTGGGACAAGCCGGGTGGGAAGCAGGGCTGGAGCTGCAGGAAACAGGGGAGAGGTCACAGGGGGGGTTTGAGGTGATCCAAAGGAGGCTTTTCCAGGATCTTTCCTAGATGAAAACTTCCTTTCTCTTTGGATGAAAAGATGTAAGTGGTAATGAGATGTTGGAGCAGAGCAGGGTAAAAAAATGATGTGGTTTTCCCAAAATCTGGAGGAACACCAGATAAAATAGGGCACAGATGGGAATGGCCACACGCTGAGGATGGACAGGGGTGAGGAGGAAGCGTGAGGAGCACACTGGGAAAGGGATTAGGGAGGGAAATGGTGAGAGCTGGAACTCATGGGAAGGATGATCCACCTCAGGGACAGGCAGCAGCGAGGACAAGGAGGTTTGTGGTTGTTTGCTCCATGATCCTAAAGAAAACCAGGATGTGGTGGGCACAAAGGGTTTCCAGGGATGTGGAAATCACAGGGCAGGTGGGTTTGGGGTGTTTGGGCATTAAAACCAACAGCAGAAGGATGAGGGAGGTCTTGGCAAGACAAGGCACAGCCAATCCCAGATCTGCAGCTCCAGCACTGGGAGAAGACACAGAGATTGATTTTGCTGACACAGGGAAATCTGGCTGTGGTTGTTTCTTTTGGGTAATCAAAGGAGTAATTCAAATTAAAACCCAAAGCAAAACCCAGGAGAAGCCAGCCCGTGGGTGTCCCCAGCCCTCGGGGTGACTCAGCCTCGGGGAGGAAAAGCTGTGACCGCCTGGCATCCACAGCCTGGGGGCTGTGCTTGGGAAAGAGGAATTATTTCCAGCTTCCAGTGATAAGCACATGATGGGGAGGGAGATTCAAAGCCAACGGGGCTGCTCCAACCTCAGTTTAACAAAATAAGTGGCAGAGATGCCTGAAAATAGGACAACTCCAGCCCTCCAACAGCAGCAGGGCCCGGGGGATGATGTTCCTCCCTTTCGCTGACCCCGCTCCAGGACCTTGAGGAGGGGAAAAGGAAAAAATAAATCACTTTTTGGCAAGGTACTGATGCAAACCGGCTGCCAGGCTGAAAATGCACTTCTTCGAATGCAGCGGGAGGGATTTGGATGCCTGTGTGAGCCAGGCATGGCCTGGGGGGTCGGCTGGGATTCCGACGGCGTTTTAAGCCCCGAGTAATTTAATACCGTGCAGATGGGCGAGAGCCGGAGTGGGATCGGCAGAGTTTTGGATGCGGGAGAGGTTTGCAGACGCACAGATATTTTAAAAACACAGCAATAAAAGAAATATCTCCCCAGCAGCGCTGTCCCCTGCAGCAGGGAGGGGGTGAGAGCTGGGTATGGAGACACCCTGCTGACACGAATCGATGGAAAAGGGACATTTGGAGAAGCTGCTGGTTTGTGGGGAGGGGGAGGAAAATCACTCCATATCCTTGGAAATTCTCCAGGCTGTGCGGATGGGGCCTGAAGCAAGCTGGGATAGTGGAAGGTGCCCCTGCACATGGCAGGGGATGGGAAGGAGATGATATTTAAGGTTCTTTCCAACCCAAAACATTCCACGACCGCGATTCCTGAACACAATCTGATCCCCGAGCACTCGGAAAGGAGCTGGGTTATTCCCTACACCCGGGACACGTGGGTTTCCAAAAGCCCTCCCGTTCCTCTCGCCCGCCCCAGGGGCTTTCCTGTGGTGGGCAGGGGCTGAAAAAGGTTCCTTAAATGAATCCATAGTAAACCCAAGGCGGATGAGTCACTGCAGTGTCTCGGGAAACACACTGGAGACTTTCCAGCCTTCAGGCCGGGAAGGGGCTCCTGGGTGGCCACCAGCACTTCCCTGGCTGTGGGCAAAATCATCTCCCAAATTGCCGGTGCTGCACCAAGGGGGAATGTGAGAGCTTTATCCGACTTTGCCCTGCCTGGTCCGACCTCTCCAAGCCCCTCGTGGGGTTGAGCATCCCAGGGCTGGGACCAGCAGCACTTTTCACCCTGACCTGCCCCTCTGAGGGACCCTCTGAGGGCACTCAGGACCACCAGGGATTCTCCTGGAATTGACTGGGGATGCAGGAAAGCCAGACCTGCTGTCGCCAGAGCCAGAGCTGGAACCACACACGGATGTGGATGTGCCTGGTTCCATCTGGCTCAGACAAGCCTCATTTCCCAGGTGTATTATCCCTCATCTCCGAGGCAGGAAGGGATGGTGAGGATCCAAAGCCCTCCAGGAGTGGTGTAATGGGTCTGATTAAATTCAGGCGGATCAGTGACCGCTGCTCGTGCAGCTCCAAACCTTTCTGGAGACCAGCGCGGGGGGGTTTTATTTGTTTGCTTTCAGTCTCACAAGAGCCCCCGGGTGCTTTGATTTGCATCCCTGATGCACTAAAGAGATAAAAGATCCATAAATATCTGCTGGATGTTATAGATCCGAAATAAATAAAGTTCCCCCCCGCCCTGCCCACAGCTCTTCCCGTAAGCACCAGTGCAATGCGGCCCCTGCTCCCGTCTGCTCCCGTTTCCATCGGCATCCCAGCCTTCCCTTTGAAATTCCCTGCATCCCTCCAGCTGTTCCACATATTTCAGCCTTCAGCCTCCCCCCAGGAACTGCTCCTTTAAGCCCTCCCTTCTGGTTTTTATAGTTCCAGGATGCAAACGAGGATTTTTCCCAAGCTGAAAGTCTGTGATCCCTTGGGATGCAAACCTGGATTTTCCCCGTGTGGGAGCTGAAAACAGCCCTGCTGATGGGCTGTGGGGAGAGAGGATGGGAAACGCCTGTTTAAGAAGAATTTGAAATCCCAACATGCCAAGTTCATCCCAGAAAAGCTGCCAGGGAGCTCACATCAGTGTGATCAGCATTTGGTCTGATCCGAGGAAGAGACTGTGGAGCTGCATTTCAGGAGTTTTTCTTTTTTTTAGCTTGACACAGGAGCAGCAAAATATTTCCCAGATTCCCAAGTGACTCGGCAAGGCCAATCCCATATTTCACAGTGGCTCAAATAGGCAGGAACTTGTCAGATACTGAAATCATTCAGAAAATTTTCCCTTTGATCCCCAGCTAAGACAAAGAGTTGGTAACAGAGCTCCCCTGTGCTGTCAGCTCCTGGTGAAGCTGCAGATTCCCAGCTGGTGGGAAGCCTCTGCTTGGAAAACTCCCACTCCCCCTCCTCTAAGAATGCAGCAGTTTGAGCAAATAAAGCATTTGCTCTGGGTTTTATTTTTGGCTTTTGGTCAACAGCTGGTCCGTCCCTAATGAGTGAGCTGGGCTTTGATTTCCTGCCTGGAGAAGGGGGTGAGAAATGGGAGAGGATCTGAGTTAGAAATTTGACTCACACCAGTGATCCCAGCTGGGATTTACTCCCATTAGTCCTTTGCTTGGGGACATTGTCCCAAAAGAGAGGCACTGAAACAGCTCAGGAACAAGCATTAGGGGCCACAGGGGAAGTGCAGGGGTGCCCAGAGAAAGTGAAGCCAGGGAAAGGCACAGCACTGCCCTCCAAACTGGGCTCAGGAAATGGGATGGCAGTGGCTCTGTTGTTTCCCTTGTGCAATTTCTTAATCATCATCACAGAATTCCAGAATGGTTTGAGTTAGAAGTGGCCTTAAATCTCATCTTATTCCAATCCTCTGCCATGGGGATTTCATCTTCCACTATCCCAGGTTGCTCTGACCTGGCACTGAAAACTTCCAGGGATTCAGGGGCAGCCACAGCTTCTCTGGGAAACCTGTGCCAAGGCCTCACCTCCCTCACAGCCAGGAATTCCTTCCTAATATCCCATCTTTTCCATATCTTCTCTTGTTTCAGAGAATTTCAGCCCGCTGAGCTCAGGTTTGAGCTCTCCCCCACCAGTGGGAGATGGGATGCTGGTCCCAGGGGAATGAGCCCACCTAATTCCCACTCATCCAGGAGCAGGAATGGCCAGACCTCACCTGGGGAAAAAACAGGTTCCTGGTGTCCCTCATGGCTCTCAGCAGATTTAGGCAGGAGGGCAAAAAGCTGCTGTGACCCTGAGGAAAGAGTTTTGTGAGTTTTGCTTTTCCCTTGATGAGGCAACGAGGGCAAGGAGAGCTTTTGGGAATGGCAAACCTGGAAAGAAGCCTCCCCATCCTTCCAGAGGGACAGGGCTACCCCAAGGCATAAATACTGGAATGCTTTGCCCGGGGAGGTGGTGGAGTCACCACCCCTGGATGTGTTTAAAAAGAGCCTGGATGTGGCACTTGATACCATGATCCAGTTGAGGTGTCAGGGCTGGGTTGGACTCGATGATCTTGAAGGTCTTTTCCAACCTCCACATTCTGTGATTCTGTGAGGCCACCTCCAGCCCCCATCCATGCTGTGTCCCACCCTGGGTGGCCCTCTGGAGGGGTCACATCTGATTCACATCATCTCCCAGCTGAAAATCCCCGTGGCAGGCACTTCCAAGGATGCAGCTTTACAGCCAGGGGCTCCCTGGAATTCAGGACGAGCCACAGGGTGCAGCTGATGGCCTTGGGCAGCTGCTTTATGTCCTGAATGTTTTTCCCCTTGCCATAAACAGGAGGAGAGGGTGGGAATGTGTCTGAGACAGGCAGAGAGGGAGAGGGATGGAAATCTTGCAAAGCACTGAAGTGCTGCATCCTGGAAGAGAACAGGGGGAAGGTGGAGCAGATGAAGAGCCAGGATGTCACAACAAGGGTGAATATGCCCCTGGCACAGCGTGGAGCAAAGGGAAGAGCCCAACTGCTCCCCCAGCACCCACATTGTCCCAAATGTCCACAGGGCCTGGAAATGAGAGCACCTGGTACTTTCAAGTCTCAAATTGTCTTTCAAGCCCTCTGTGACCAAGTCAATCCAAACGATGCTGTTAATTAGAGTTCAAAAACAACTCTGTGGGATTTCCTGCCTCCTCTTCTTCCTCCCCTACAACAGTGCCACAAGGTAAGAGAAAGGAGGAAAAGCTCATAAAGCAGAATTAAGGGCAGATGCTCCATGGAGCATCTCTGATTAATAATTTTCCTTTCATTTTGAGGGATCCCCATCCTCCCCTGGTCCACACTCCCCCAAAGCACAGCTCACCTTTCCCATCCCACCCATATAACCCGTGTAAGCTCTCCGAGGTACACGGGGCTTCATTCAATTCCAGGGAAGCACCCAGGTAGTGGCAGGGATCCCTCATTGTCTGCACGGCTGCAGGAGCGGCTCCAGACACGGGAGAAGCTGAAATCTGATGTGTAATGACTCCACCTAGAGGGAAAAAGGGCAGGGAGAGAAAGCCACGGGTGAGCACAGCGGGGCTGAGCACATTCCCAGTCCTGGCACAGAGGAGGGATCGCTGCCTGGACACGGGGATGGCCGCTGAGACAGCAGTGGCATGAGCACAGAATTGTGGAATTGCAGAATGGTTTGGGTTGAAGGGACTCCAAAGCTCATCCAGTCATGGGTAGGGACACCTTCCACTGTCCCAGGCTGCTCCAAGCCCTGCCCAACCTGGCCTTGGACACTTCCAGGGATCCAGGGGCAGCCACAGCTTCTCTGGGCACCCCGTGCCAGGGCCTCCCCACTCTCAAAGAGAAAAATTTCCTCCTAATCTCTAACCCAAACCTCCCTTTGTTCAGTTTAAATGTTCTGTCCCTTGGGTGTATCTGAGACCATCAGTTCCCAGTGATCCCAAAGCCACCTGTCCCTTTCCAACCCCAGGAACAGCTGCCCCTCACTGGTCTCACACAGAAGATTCTTCAAGTCCTTCCCTTGGGACACCTAAATACATCCCTTAAATATATATCCCTTAAATATATCCTCCAATACCCATGGAAGAGGAAGGCAAGGGATCAGGGCTGTATTTCCTTTGGAGAAGCTTCAATTCTGAATTTAATGAAGTTCATAGAAACACAATCTTTGGGAAACACAGCACTCCCTAAGTGTCCCACTGATGGGACACCAGGTGACAGAGTGTCTGCAGAGACAGTCACTGGGCAAATCCTATCTTGGTGGAAAGGAAAAAGGTAAAAGCTGCTATTTACTCACTAGTCCAGGAAAAACAGCTCATGGAATCCACGGTGTGCTCATTTTGTAGGGGAAGATCTGTCAGCCCGAGTGCTCTGCCTGTGGCTGATGAGAAAATGTCCTTTTACCCCAAATCCCTGGAGTCCCCTGCAATGTGCACACCCCTGGACCTGCTGTACTTTGGGATCAGAAACACCATTTGGGCTTCATCCCCCATTTTTCACCCTGAGAATTCGTGATGGATCTAATCCCAGCTCCAATTTTTTGGGATGAGCTGACACTATTTTATTTCCCATAAAACAGCCACATCCAAAGGAGGGCGAGAGCCATAATTAAGTTTCTTGCTGGAGCTTTTTTTGTTGTATTTTTTAAGCTTTGACTTGGACTCTGAGCCAGGATATTGGAGCATTAATAAGGGGAGATGTTGTCAGCTTTAGGCAGGGATTTTCTCCATGAAAATAAAAGTGTGTTTAGGACATGGGCAGGAAAGATGGGAAAACCTGAAGACACCAAACACTTCCAGCCTCCATGGATGGCAGGCTGGGGCTGCAACACCCCTGTGGCTCTGAACACTTTCTGGGCAGTTAAATTACATTTGGCTGCTTGGTTAAAGATGGGATAATTATTTCCAGCGAGGCAGACACGGTCCAGATGCACTTCTCCTTCCATAACTGCACTAACACTACCCCAAACCCCAAGGAAATGCCATTTCCCAGGCCCTGGAGGCCATCTGGATGGCAGCAGAGCTTTGCCAGGTTTCCTCTTGACTTTATTAAGCTGGAGCAGGTATTTAGTTTCTCATTATGTGTCTGCAGGAAACACTTGGGGAGACACAGCAGCATCTTTGTCTCCAGGAGATAAACAGGCACTAGATCCTCTGCAAAATCCAAGTTCCTGGAGCTGGTTTGTGCAGCTTTTCAGACATTTCCACCCCCTCAGGATCTGCTTGTGCCTGGATACAGCCCTGTCTATGAGAGGTTAAAAGAACCAAAGAGGTCAATCCCTGGGTATTCCAAGCCCTGAGCATGTTTCCAAAACAGAATGTAAACACTTTTATTGTGGCAAGGATTGCTCCGTTCTTCCTGCCTTGTGTCACGCAGCCCAAGGAAAAGGAGAGCACTTTTTCTCTCCTCATAAAGCTGGGTGTGTTCAGGTTCTGACATTGACATCAAACAAGTGTGTGGCTCCCTTCCCATCTTTCTGCCTGTCCTGCAGTCATGGATTTGCAATTTCCCTGCTGTAACAGCCAAAGGAGAGCACTTTGCTGGAGTTTTAGGGGTTTTTTTTTTTCCCTGCTGCAACAGTGGAACCAGCAGAGAGGAGATGTGGAAATGAGGAAACAGTGGAAAGGTGTTATTTCAACTTTCCCCTTGGTCTTCAGCAGCCAAATCTTGGCCTCGGAGATACCAGGGAGTTGTGGATCTTTGTTGGCCTTGGAAAGAATTAGAGAATATCCTGAGCTGGAAGGGACCCCCAGGGATCAGAGTACAACTCCTGGCCCTGCACAAACACCCCAACAATCCCACCTTGGACATCCCTGGCTGTCCAAACACCCCTGGAGATCTGGCAGCTTTGGGAATGTCCTCATTCCCTGGGGAGCCTGGGCAGTGCCCAGCACCCTCTGGGGGAAGAAAATCCAACCTAAACCTCCCCTGGCACAGCTCCAGCCCTTCCCTGTGTCCTGTCCCTGCTCAGCAGAGAAGAAGCAAAGCCCATTTCAAGTGTGGACTCAGCAAAGTGGCTGATCCAGTTTTTCCCATTCTGGGAACACCAATCAATGTAATTGAGCTGTTGGAGCAAGTCCAGAGGAGGCCACCAAGAGGATCAGAGGGATGGAGCAGCTCTCCTGCAAGGAAAAGCTGGGAAAATTGGGATTGTTCAGCCTGGAAAAGACTTCAGGATGACCTGACTGCAGCATCCAGTGCCTGAAGGAAGCCTACAAAAAACATGGAGAAAGACTATTTAAAAGGGCCTGGAATGACAAGGAAAGTTTTTCCATTCAGATCATTCTCTTGCTCTGGTTTAGACTCTGGTTTAAACCCACATGCAAAAAGGTTTGTCAGCACCTGGGGTGGGAAACAGGACTGACAAACTCAGCCTTGCTGGGGCAGAGCAAGAGTTTTAACCAAAATAAAGGATTTTCCCCTCATTTTTTAACATTCCACTGCCTGCAGTGTCCACACTCCCAGTATCCCTGTTCAACCAGGCAAAGCAGAAAAATATAATTATTCATTTTTAGCATGGCTGGGACATTCCCAGTCCTCTGAATCCCTCAAAACAAATGAGGAGGGATATGAGGGCAAACTCACACCCAGTTTCTGCCTTCCCCTTTGCAATAAAAGGTTAAATATTGCAGTGGTTCATCTGGCTGCAATCTGGGAGCTTCGCCCCCAGATTTTGGGTGGAGGGAGGGAGGGAGGTGTGTGTCATCTGGTCACTCTGGGCCTGAAGAAGTCCAAAAATAAGGAATGTTGATCGTTTCCACGGTTACAGAATGATTCATTCTGATGGCAAAGTAACAGGGGAGACACATGGAAAATGAGAATCATGCCTCAGAAGTGTTTTGTGTAATTATTGCGTTCATCAGCTCTCCTGCTGCAGGCTACACGCGTGCCCTGACCTCAGCTATTCATAAAACTGTCCCTTGAGATGATCCCAAAGTTGGGGTTTTTTTATTGAAAAGGAATTGAAGCCGTCACTCATGAAGTCTGTCAGCCTTAGAGGCTGAACAAGGCCCGTCCCAGCACAGATCCTGTCCAAGCAGAGAAATGGAGCCTCCAAAAACAATCCCACTGAGATAAAAATCATCAAAGTGAGAGCCTGGAGGGACAGGGAAAGAGGCTTTAAAATGGAAGAGGGTGAGTTTATATGGGATATTAGGAAGGAATTCTTCCCTGTGAGGGTGGGGAAGCACAGGTTGCTCAGACAATCTGTGGATGCCCCTGGATCCCTGTGAGTGTCCAAGGCCAGGCTGGACAGGGCTTGAAGCAGCCTGGAATAGTGGAAGGTGTCCCAGCCCATGGGACTAGATGATATTTAAAGGCACCTTCTCACTCAACCTAGCCTGGAATTCTACGATTCTACAATTCCAAATCCATCAAATGCCTCAGCCTTGGTGCCCCTGAGGTGGAGTGAGGGGTGAGGATGTGTGGGAGCTGAGGCCCGTCGTGCCTCGCTGCCCTCACCCTTCCCCTCGCAGAGCCCCCTGGGGCTTATGTGAAGGTAAAAAGATTTTTCAGGCGGTGGGAAGAATGGCGTGAGCGCCAACTCAGGACAAAACCCGCCATCCCCACCCGGCACCGTCCGCCATGTTGGCAGAACCCTGAGGGCGGGGAGGGGCGTGGCCTCGTGAGGGAGGAGGGGGCGTGTCCACAGCGCCCCCCGCCCAACCCGCGCGAGGGGGCGGGGCGTGTCCCCAAAGGTCGCGAGGCCGGCGAGGCTCCGCTGATGGGGGCGTGGCCAGCGGGCACGGAGATCGGCGGCGATTGG
>JBBMKD010000216.1:59744021-59770749 GCA_037834095.1 Argya squamiceps
TCACCTGGCACAGCAGCCAAATCCATCCTGCTCCAACTCAACTCCACTCTCTGGGAAAAGGAAACAAAAGGATGAATTGTTTTATTGTCTGCAGTGTTAAAAAGTCCTGGCCGAGTTGTTTATGTTTCATTTATTTTTTTTTTTAATGGTTTTGATTTTGATTTTATTGGTTTTTTCTCCCCTCAGGTTACTGGTTATTTAGATGATTGCACCTGTGATGTAGAAACCATCGATGCCTTCAACAACAACAAACTTTTTCCTAGGCTGAATGAACTCCTGGAAAGTGACTATTTTAGATACTACAAGGTAATTTTCTCCTGCAATAATTGTATTTATTTCTGTGCTGCTGTCTTTTTTTTTTTTAATCTGCCATGAACTTATTGCTGATCTTTTTAAAATCAGACACCTGAATTTTAACCCTGATCTTTTAAGGGTCAGTAAGTTGGACACTTCTGTTATGAGGAGAATCTTAATAAGAATAATGTATTTTTAAGAGGATTTCAGAGATATTTTCTTATCATTTTTTCCCTGTTAAGCAGCATATTAATGAGAGGACTTTGGTGAGGTGTGATTTAAAGATGCTGATGACCAGTGATCCATAATTAGAGGATTCGTGGTGACTCCCCACTGACATGGAAAACCTGGATTAATTACAGACACTCAGGTTCATTGATGGCTGGTGCTGCCAGGCATTCCATGGGTTAGATTCCATGAGGATTCCATTCCTCCCATTCAGTCACATCCCCTTTATTCCCCTCTCTTCCAAACCCAGCAAATCTTGTTCAGTGATAATTGTCTTGGGAGATATATTATACTTGATACCAGCTCATGGAAGAGAGAAACTGGAATTTGTTAAAGAATCTCATGTCCTTTCTCCTTCCAGGGTTGGGATTTGTAACAGAAATACTGAGATTGGTCTGAAGGAAGTGTGGAATCCTGGAATTCCAGGATGGTTTGAGTTGAAAGGGACCTTAAAGC
The DNA here is from genome assembly GCA_037834095.1 of Argya squamiceps. Lineage (NCBI taxonomy): Eukaryota > Metazoa > Chordata > Aves > Passeriformes > Leiothrichidae > Argya > Argya squamiceps. Next base: position 59,745,000 of record JBBMKD010000216.1, read on the forward strand.
TCCACCCCTGCCATGGGCAGGGACACCTTCCACTATCCCAGGTTGCTCCAACTTTATCCAGCCTGGCCTTGGACACTTCCAGGGATGGGGAGCAGCCACAGCTCCTCTGGGAATTCTCTCCCAGCCTCTCCTCACCCTCCCAGCCAGGAATTTCTTCCCATTTCTCCCTGCCCTGTGGCAGTGGGAAGCCATTCCCTGTGTCCTGTCCCTCCATCCCTTGTCCCCAGTCCCTCTCCAGCTCTCCTGGAGCCCCTTCAGGCCCTGCCAGGGGCTCTGAGCTCTCCCTGGAGCCTTCTCCTCTCCAGGAGAACATTCCCAGCTCTCCCAGAAGAGCTCTGGCCCTCAGAACATTTTGGAATTATGGCAATGTCTGTGTGGGAGAGCAGCAGCAGAAAGATCTAAGCAAGGATTAGAAGGATTTACCTGCACTGATGACAAGGTTGGGAGTGATGTTATCAATCTGGGTCACTGATGATTTGCTGATGTGGGAACAAACAAGTGCAGAACATGGATTTCTGCTGGAAAAGTGGGCAGTGGAAGGTTGGCTTGGCTGCATGTGTGGGGGAGAGATGAGTTATTGAACAGGGTGATGTGTTATTTGCAGGTAAACCTGCAGAAACCTTGTCCCTTTTGGGAGGACAACAGTCACTGTGGAATGAGGGACTGTGCTGTGCAGCCCTGCCCCTCTGTAAGTACCACATCCATTCTTTTACTTTTTTTTTATTTATTTCACTTTTGCAGACCAAGAGGAAACAGCAAACAAGTGATGGAATGTTGTTATTTTAATTATAGCAAAACTAGGGCTGTGATGGATCTTTCTTGGGTGCAGCAACACCATAAGAAAAGGCCAAAATACAAAATTCTGAAAGCTTCAAGACAGTCTGGGATTTTAATAGCTGACCCTCTGCAAACATCCCAAAACTTCTCCTGGTCCTTTTTTTTTTCATTTTTTTCCATTAGTAAGTAGTTTTTAGGGCAAATCCATTATTGTTTTTGTGTTAATTGACAGAATTTGACCCTGTTGCCCATGAGCTGCACTGTGATTTAGGTTTGGCTGATGAATTGGACTAAGAGCTTTCCAGCCCTTCTCTTGTAGGAGAAATGGCTCTTTCAGCATCCCATTGCCAAGGGCACTCTTGTCCCTGTTTCCTGGACAAAAGGGTTTTGTTCTCTCAGCTGTAAAAAACCATCCTGACTGCAGATAATCTGCCCAAAGAGAAGGGGGTGAGAAGGTGAGGGAATCACAACTTGGTGTCTGGTGGTCCCTGTGGGGACATTTCATCTTTAGGTGTTGACAGCCAGCACAGACTGTCTTCCTCCCTCACTCTTGGGTTCTAAAATGGAATGAGGAATTTTTTTTAAACCTCAAAATAACCCTAAATGTTGTTTAAATACTTTTTCCTCCTTAAAAAAAATCTATTTTTGGTAGTGATTATGACTAATGTGATGGAGTTATGTTACAATTACCTAAGTTTCAGCCTGAAAGTTGTTCTTATTTTAAGAACTGACTGTCCCTGTTGTTCTTTTCATCCTGAAATCAATAAAAATAACTCTTACTGCCTAATTTTTCTCTTTGCCATCACAGTATTTGCTCCTGTAGAAGTGGTTCTATTGCCTTCCTACTCCCAGAGGAAATGGAAGCTGAGGAGAATTTTGGCTCTGGTTGTGTGGGGCTGGCAGGGCTGAGGGAATGGTCAGAAATTTGGAATATCTTGGATCAGGGGCTGGCAGATGCAACACCTGAGGAGGCTCCTGCCAGGAAGGTGATGCCAGACTTGGACTGACCAGAGGCAGCTCCAGTTTCTCTGGAGTTTCTGTTGGCTTCCCCAAATTCCTGCTTGGATAAGCAAGGCAGAGCCTGATGTAGCAGCCAGGGAAGGCTGCAGGCTTTTGGAGGAGAGGAATCTTGCAAAAAAAAACAAAAAAAAACCCCAAAAACCCAAAATAAACCACTAGGAATGTTGCTTCTGTTTGATGTGGGGAGGAGTGAGGAGTTGGATGTGTTGCAAGCTGGGGTGAGAGTTTTTGTCACCTTCCCACCTCTGGCAGCTGTGGTGACATCCCAAACCTTTCCCAAAGACAGGGCTGAGAGGTCTCATCAGCCCCACATGTGGCACATGCTTTGTTTTGTCTTTCAGGATGAAATCCCTGATGGAATCAGATCTGGGAGTTACAAGGTGGGTGTAACAAGAGCACAAAAGGGTGAGGTTTGTTTTGTGGTCCAGTTTTATGCCATGGAACTGATAAGGTTGGAAAAGACCTCCAAGGTCATCGAGTCTGTCACCCCACTGCCCCTGTGTTCATCACTAAGTACTCATCCATGTGGTTTTGGATCAATTCCAGGGATGGGAACTCCACTGTTATCCTGGGGAGCTCCTTCTAATGCCTGGAAACCCTTTTGGTGAAGGAATTTTCCCTAATATTCAACCTGAGCCTCCCCTGGCCCAGCCTGAGGCCGTTCCCTCTCCTCCTGTCCCTGTTCCCTGAGAGCAGAGCCCAACCTGGCTGTCCCCTCCTGTCAGGGACTTGTGCAGAGCCACCAGGTCCCCCCTGAGCCTCCTTTTCTCCAGGCTGAGCCCTTTTCCAGCTCCCTCAGCCTCTCCTGATGCTCCAAACCCTTCCCCAGCTCCATTCCCTTGTCTAAACACACTCCAGCCCCTCATTTTTTGTCACCAGGGCCCCAAAACTGCCCCCAGGATTTAAGCATGGGTCAGTATTTATCAGGATGCACTTTAGACCTAAATTTTTACTCTCTTCAAGTGCTTGGGATGCCACAGAGCCTCTGAGGTGGCTGTCCTGGAGCCAGGTATTGCTGACATCTCTCCAAGTTCAGGTGTCACCAGGCACAAAAAGCTCCCCTGGCAGTGCCAGAGGCTGCCCCGTCACCCTTGCATAAGCCTTTAGATATCTGCAGACATCCTGTGCAAACACAGGCTGGGGTGAATCATGAAAGGGTTTCTGGGGCTTAACCTGGATAGTGGCTAAATTAAAACAGCAAAAAAAAATTTCCTTTTTAATCCTCATCCCTCCCCACCCCTTTGCTTTCCCACCCAGTATTCAGAAGAAGCCAATAACCTGGCTGAAGAGTGTGAGGAAGCCAAGAGGCTGGGAGCTGTTGATGACTCTTTGAGGTTTGACTCCTTTTGCCATAATCCTTCCTTGTCTTGAGGGAAAGCTGAGCTCAGAGCTCTCTCTGAGAGTTTTTCCCCCACCTTTTTTTGCAGCAAGGAGACACGGCAGGCAGTGCTGCAGTGGGCACAGCACGACGACTCCTCGGACAGCTTCTGTGAGGCTGATGGTATGGGAGAGCTGGGAGAGCTGGCAAGGCTTGGGATGGGATTTAAACACAATGGTTTGGGTTGGAAGGGAGCTTAAAGCCCATCTTATTCCATGGAAGGACATCTTCCACTATCTCAGGTTGCTCCAAGCTCTGTCCAACCTGGCCTTGGATGTTTTCAGTGATCCAGGGGCAGCCACAGCTTCTCTGGGCACTCTGCCACCCTCCCAGGGCAGAATCCCTTCCCAAAATCCCATCCATCCCTGCCCTCTGGCAGTGGGAAGCCATTCCCTGTGTCCTATCCCTACAGTTCTGAGTAGAATGTGCAAATTCCTACACTTTATGTAGCCTCTTCATATCCTGGAATGTTGCAATGAGGTCTCTACACAACCTCCTCTTCTCCAGCCCCAATTCCAGGCCAAAATATAATATTTCAACAAAATAGCATTTCTGCTCTTTTCCACCCCATCCCAACCTCAGTGTTTTGAAAACAATACCCAAATATTTCTGATAAAGCTCCCTTGCTGCTCTGGGCCTTGCTGTGTTTAGAAGAGGTGGCTGGATCAGCCTTGGGAAAATGTCATTTTCCCTCAGAAATGGGTTGTCCCTGACCCAGCACTCTGCTCCACAGACATCCACTCTCCTGATGCTGAGTATGTGGATTTACTCCTGAATCCTGAACGTTACACTGGCTACAAGGGGCCGGATGCCTGGAAAATTTGGAACAGTATTTATGAAGAGAATTGTTTCAAGTAGGTGCTTTTAGGGGACGAGTTCCATGAGCCTGAGGGTGTTGATTTGTGCAGAGGGGCAGGAATGAATCCTCATCCTCCTGTCTTTGCTCCAGTGCCTGTGCAGGGTGGGATACAGCAGGGACAAGTCATGTGGCTGTCCCAAAAGAAGACACTTGAGTTTTCCTGTCTGTCTTTTCTAAAAAAAAAAAAAAGAAGAAAGCATCACCAAACCCCCACAGAAACCCACATTTTGCTCTATCCTTTCCCTTCCTGAGCAAAGAAGGGGTTTTTAGATCCCCTCAGGCTGTTTGAAGCTACTTCTGCTCTGCTCTGCTCTGCTCTGCTCTGTTTGTGCACACAAGAGACAGTAACTTATTTACATCTCTTATTTAAATGATATTTTTTTCCCCCTCCTAGGCCTCAGAATGTAAAAAGACCTTTGGCATCTGGCAGAGGTGAGTCATTTATTTATCTCACTAAGTGGGTTAGTAGTGAACTAATCCCAGCTCCAGGAACACTAAATGTTCTCTGGGTTCCTTCTCCTGCTGGATGAGAAATATCTTGTAGCTCTTGACTAAGTGTAGAATTTGATGGCACCTGGAAGGGTTTTTTTCTAGCATCCATTGTGGAAAAAGAATGTCTGATCTTCCAGTCCTGGAAAAAAAAGTGAATTTTAGAGGGTCTGGGAGCAGGGCTGACCCCTGAGCTCTCCCTGAGTGTCTGGTGTTGGTACTGGGCAGTGCCAAACCATCTGTGATGGATTGAAATGAGAACCTGGCTGGGATCCTCCATGGAAACCTCCCAGGAGGAGCAGCTCTGCCCTAGAGCCAAGGCCAGGCACTGTAAAAACAGGGAAGGGGATTGGAAACACGAGAACATCATCAACCTCTGCACCATCTCCTCATTTTCCACTAAATTATGGTTTACCCCTTTCCTCTGACCCTGCTGTGAAGGAGTGGCTCTTCTCCTGCTGAAGGAGATGCACAATGTCCCTGGAAATATCAGGTTTTACTTCCTTTGCAAATATTGATCCCTGCTGCATTGGTCAGGTTACTCAGCACTGTTGCTCATCCTGTGTCCTCACTGCTGCACTTGGAGTTCTCAGTGTTCAGAACATTTCCAAACCTCCCTGGAGAGGATCCTTCTCTTGTCAGAGCAGATGAACAGAGCAGTGCTTGTGCTGTGGAGCTGAATTTTGGTGGTGTGTAATGTTTTTATTCTCTTTTTCTCTCTCTTTCTCTCCCTCCACCACTTGTGCTTTTTTTCCACCAGGAGATGATGGAGGTGAGTGGCACTGTTTGTTTTTACTGATAACAGTGAAACAAATGGGGTGTCTTTATCCTGCTCTCACAGGCTGGGCCATTAGATAATGCACCTGCCTAGCAAAATTATTAATCAGGCAAACCAGAAATTAGAGCCTTGGCATCATAGAAAATCCTGAGTGGGACCACAGGATCATCCAGTCCAAATCCCTGGCCCTGCACAGACATCCCAACAATCCCACCCTGGGCATCCCTGGCTGTCCAAACACTCCTGGAGCTCTGGCAGCCTCAGGAATGTCCCCATTCCCTGGGGAGCCTGGGCAGGGCAGAACCTTTCCCTGAAATCCATCCTGACCCTCCCTGGCTCAGCTCCAGCCATTCCCTGGGTCCTGTGAGCAGAGTGAAGAGGAGATCCCTGTGAGCTCCCTATCTCCCAGCCCATCCTCGTGTGAAGGGCTTAAAAAGTCCACCAGCATGTTTTTTAACAGCACAAGTCCAGTTTGAAGGCAGTCACTCAAGTGTGAGAAGCCTCTGGGAACAGGAATTGTCCTGGGTTTTGTTTTCAGTGCTTATTACTGAGAAAGCTTTGAACAGACTCATAATCCCCAAAGCCTCTGGAGCTGTAGGAGCTGAGTGCCCAACTCCCTCAGGCCCTGGGAAGGGCTTTTCCCTGGAGTTCTCCATTCTCCACAGCATCTTTTTGTCTCCAAACCATCCCCAAATCCTGCTCTCCAGATCCCTCCCATGCACAGAGCAGGGATAGTGAAACCCTGGCTCGTGGGATTGTGCACGCTTGCTTGCACTCTGTGGCTTTTTTGCTTGGTTGGTTTGTTTGTTTTATAAAAATATCCCTCTCCCCACTCTGCCTAGAAGAGGAAAGCAATCCCTGATCCTTGTTTTTCCCAGCACTGGGCTGTTCTGCTCCCCCCCAGCCCCCTGGGGGAAAGCCCACGTGCTGTTTTGAGCTGCTGCCATGCCCTGTTAGAGAAGCATCAGTCACAAGGGTGGGCAGGAAAACTCTTGTCATGCTCTTTTAATGCTCCTTTCCCAGTTGAGTGGGCAGAGAGTCCTCTGGGGCCAGCCTGGGGGGTGGATTCAGGGCACCACGCTTGGGCTGCACCCTCACTGATGTGTTTTCCTTTCTTCCCAGGGCACACCTTTTACAAGTGGCTCAAAGGTAAATCCTTGGTCTGAACGTGGTTGTTCTCCCTGGGATGGACAGGGAATGGCCAGGGAGGGATGGGTGGCCACTCTCAGTGGGGTTAGATTCCTGCCTCACAGCCAGGAGGATTGAAAATCCAGTGGCTGCTTTCAGTGTCTCAAGCTGCCCCTTCTCTTTGCAGGGGTCTGTGTGGAGAAAAGAGCTTTCTACAGGCTCATCTCTGGTCTCCACGCCAGCATCAACATCCACCTGAGTGCCAGGTACCTCCTGCAAGGTAAATCCTGCTTCCTGCTCCATCTTTTCCTGCCTCACTCCAAAGCTGACACTTCCATGGCTCTGCTAAATTCTGCTTGGAGCCTGTTCCAGCAGGGTTCAGGCCTGTTTGTGCTCTTCCAGCATCCAGCTGCTGTAACAGGGTCAGGGATGCAGTTGCCTCCAGGCCTGACAGGGGCTGGGCCAGGCTCTGTACCAGGACTTCCAGCACATATTCCCTCTGTTCTTCCTCCAGGGTTATTTTGGAGTGGGTTTCTAGCTGTGGTCGAGGCTGTCCCTTTCAAACCTGGTTTTATGGTGGTCAGTTCAGCAATAACCTCACCTGGACTGGGAGATGCTTGGCTGGGCTTTCCCAAGGCCATTTTTGGGAAAATTGATCCATTTCCAGCAGCCATTTTCACTTCCATGTCCATTTCCACTTCCATTTCCATTCCTACTCCCATTCCCATTTCCACTTCCATTTCCACTTCCATTTCTGTTTCCTTTTCCACTTCCACTTCCATTTCCATTTCCACTTCCACTTCCATTTCCATTCCCATTTCCACTTCCATTTCTGTTCCCATTTCCACTTCCACTTCCATTTCCATTCCCATTTCCATGTCCATTTCTACTTCCATTTCCATTCCCAGTTTCACTCGGATTTCCATTTCCATTCCCATTTCCACTTCCATTTCCATTCCCATTTCCACTTCCATTCCCATTTCCATTCCCATTTCCATTTCCATTCCCATTTCCACTTCCATTTCCATTCCCATTTCCACTTCCATTCCCACTTCCATTCCCATTTCCATTCCCATTCCCATTCCCATTTCAATTTCCATTCCCATTTCCATTCCCATTTCCACTTCCATTCCCACTTCCATTCCCATTTCCATTCCCATTCCCATTTCCATTCCCATTCCCATTCCCATTCCCATTTCAATTCCCATTTCCATTCCCATTTCCACTTCCATTTCCATTCCCATTTCCATTCCCATTTCCACTTCCATTCCCACTCCCATTTCCATTCCCATTCCCATTCCCATTTCCTTCCCATGCTCTGATCCATAAATACCTATCTGAGGAATCCCAATTTCAACCCTGGGCTTGAAAATCAAGGTGACAGCTGTTGGAATTTGGGCAAGTCATTGAAATTTAATGAAATAATTGTATTTAAGTCTCTACAGCCCACTTGGACCTCACCTCGATGGGAGTCAGGCCAGGTTGGAGTTGGGAGATGGGATAATGTGGGAAACATCAGAGGCAAGAGATAAGTTGGGGCTGCAGCATCAAATGTGTATCTTCCACTATGTGTTTTATATAATAATCTTCAACACATGGTAAACTGAGCAACAGAAATATTCTTTGTGGGCTTGAAAATGGAAACTTAGAGGCAAATTTCCTCCATTCTTGATTTCCCATGTCATCAGGAATTCTCCTAAGGTGTCCCTGTTCGTTAGGAAGTTTCAGCAATTACCTGAAAAAAGTCTGCAGGAGTTTTGTGTTTGCTGGGGTTTGAATTGAGTTACAATCACGCCTCCCTTGAAGAATTTTCAGGCAAAATTCCTTCACTGGAAGGTTTGTCAAGCATTGGAAGGGGCTTCCCAGGGAATCACCATCCCTGGAGGTCCAAGGATGTGGCACTCAAAGGTTGGACTCAGTCCAAGGTTGACCTTGGAGGTCTTTCCCAACCTTAATGACTCTGTGGTTTTGGGGTCAGTGCCTTGGAAAAGCTGGGCTTTCCCTGGAAATGGAATCCCATTTCTCCATTTCCCTGGAAGGGAGGAGATGAACCAGAACTGAACCTTTCCCCCCTCACCCCTTTGGGGTTTGTTTCTGTCTCAGACACGTGGTCAGAGAAGAAATGGGGCCCCAACGTCACCGAGTTCCAGCAGAGGTTTGATGAAGTCCTCACCAGTGGGGAAGGGCCCAGAAGACTCAAGAATCTTTATTTTCTCTACCTGATTGAGCTGAGGGCCCTCTCCAAAGTGCTGCCCTTCTTTGAGCGCCCGAGTTTCCAGCTCTACACCGGGAATAAAAGCCAGGATGCAGAAATGAAGCACCTGCTGCTGGAAATCCTCCATCTGGCCAAGTAATTGCATTCAGTACCTGGGGACAAGTGGCTCTGGCACCATCTCTGAGTGTGCTTAAGCTGACATGTAAAGCTCCTAGAAAGGCAGGTTCTTTCTGGGTATTTTCCTGGAGTGATTTGTGCAGTAGAATCATAGAAACATGGAATGGTTTTGGGTTGGAAAAGTCTTTTTTTAAAGGTCATCTATTCCAGCCCCCTTACAATGAGCAGGGACATGCTACCAGCAGTGTTGTTTTGCTGGGAACACATTAATATCTCTATGCAAATTGCAGAATTTGGGTAATTAGTCCCACAGTTTAATTAGTCCCACAGTTTAATAGCCTCAGCTGCCTTTTGGATTTAGCAGAATTGAATTTAATAACTGCCTACGTGTCAGCCCTAAAATTGGCTACCTGTGTGACTCATCTGTGGGATACCAGGCCTGGCTTCGTGTTTGCAACCAGAAAAACATCCTAAATATCTTGGGAACAGAGGTTTGGGCTGTTGGATGGAGTTTGGAGTAAAAGGAATGGAAGATATTGGAAGCAGGCAGAAATGGGTGTCTCCTAGAGTGATCCATGTTTGATTTATCTTGTCACCCTCCTGTGCTTCTGTCAGAAAACAGACTGAAATTGCTTAAAAACCATGGAGCAATTGCTGAAAATGTCTCCAAGGTGAGATGTCAGCTCAAATTGCAAGAGAGAATAAAATCCTAGGGTAGTTTGGGTTGGAAAGGACCTTAAATCATCTCATTCTATTCCTGGGGATTGGATGTCAGATTAAAACACATCTGGAGACATCCAGTGGCTCCCACCTCTGTTCATGCCCACCCCTGCCTGCAGCCATACAACCAACCAGGGCAGAAATCAAACTCCTCATCATTCCCTCCCAGGTCTTTCCCTCTGCATTTCGATGAAAACTCCTTCTTTGCAGGGAATAAAAAAGAAGCTGCCAAACTAAAGGTAATTTCTGCCAAGGACCCCACTTTTCCCCACCACTGAACTCCAGGATTAATACCTGGAAGAAGCCCTAATTAATGCATAACCATGACCAACATGAATATCTTTTCCCCCAGGAGGAATTCAGGCTGCACTTTAAGAATATTTCCAGGATCATGGACTGTGTTGGCTGCTTCAAGTGTCAGCTGTGGGGGAAGTTGCAGGTGAGGTTTGTCAGCAGTGTCTGGGAGCTCTGGTGCTGGGACTGGACCTTGGATACAGCTCAGGGAATCCCAGTTTGCTCAGCTTGGACAACTGGGATAACCCAAGAGAAGGGAGGGGATGCAGAGCCTGGGGGAAGTGAAATCCTCTTGCCCTGTTTAGATGATGTTGCCCAGGTGGAGGGAGGTTGGAATGCTGCTGTTCAAGGATCCTCTTTGCTCCCTGCACAGACCCAGGGCTTGGGCACAGCTCTGAAGATCCTCTTCTCAGAGAACCTCATCGAGAAGATTCCTGAGAGTGGCCCTTCCTATGGGTTCCAGCTGACCAGACAAGAAATTGTGGCCTTATTTAATGCCTTTGGGAGGTGAGTTTGAGGTTTTTCCCTCTGTTTTTGCATAAGCTGCTGTGTTACATCCAGTTTGAGCTCTGATTTCAGTCAGTTCTCAGCAGTTTCGGTGGGGAGTCTTGCCCTTGTCAGTCTGATACCAGGTGTTGGTATGGACTGCAACAATTGGAATGAATTAAAATATTCCTTATACTCCACATTTCTGTAAGGAATTTAAAGAAGCATTTCTGCTAAGATGCAAAGAATTCCATCATTTTTAAGGGACTGTGTGACTCTGTCCTTGGAGCACCTTGTCCCAGGCAAGGGCTGCTTTTCCTCTCCACAGTTCATTCCCAGATCATGATTGCATTTAACAGGAATCCATCAGTCCAGCCTCTCTGGATGAGGAGTTTTTGTCAGAAAAGGAGGATAATGAGGCCTTTAGGAGGGGATTTCAGGACACTCTGGTTATACATGAGCTCTTTGTGATGTTGAGAGACCAGGAGTTTCTGGCAAACAGGTTTTTTCCAAGGATGAGTTCCTTAACATCCTATTCCACTGTGCTTCCCAGTGTTTGCTTTAAAAAGAGGCAGGGGAATTAGTGAAGGGCCTGGTTGTAACCTCAGCCTAATTTAGCTTGAATTCCAAATCTTCTCTTCCCAAGAGCTGCCTGAAGCTTTGCTTGATTCAGCCCCTTTCTCCCAGACTGTAAATAATTCACTACATGAATGTTGCTGTAACATTTCCCTTTTTGCTTTCCTTGCACACAGGGTTTCAACCAGCGTGAAAGAACTGGAAAACTTTAGGAATCTCTTACAAAACATGAGGTGAATTCAGTGGAGAAAGAGAGATTTGGGGACAAACACCATCATTCCACCACTCTGACTTAAAACCATGGAAACCACTTGCTGGGCCTCCTGTCCCATGATTGTCTGTAACCTGCTGAGGAGCTATTTTGTACAAAGAGAAAAAAGAAAAAAGCTATTTTTTTTTGTATAAAAGTGGGGACTATGTGTAAATTTTATTTTATATATTGGAACATCATTTGGAATAACTCTTTGAATTATTGCTGTGCCATTTGGATGGATCAGACCCGTGGCCTTGCCTTTGGAAGCTGGAGGCAGGGCAAAGAAACTGTGCCATTGAATAAATTTGGGGGGAAATTCCTTGTCTGCTCCATCATTCCACCCAGCCCCTCACTCACAGTGTGCCTACACCAACTTCCTGCTGCATTAAAAAAAAAACCAACTTCAAGGGGATTGTAGGAGCTGCTGCTGTCCCAGGGTGAATTCCTGGTGCTCCTTGCACCCACTGGAGGCTGGGAAGATGCACCAAAGGAGGATCATGCTGAAAGAACCTCATCTCTCCCCTTGTGGCACTGGAGGCTGCCATTCCTCATTCAGGAAAAGCAGAACCCACCCTCAGCTCTGCTGGAGTGTCCATGGGGCAGCAGCTGCTGCCACGACCCCAATCCCAGCCTTTTCCCAGCCTTCCTGCCCCTCCCAGCCTGTGGAAGAGGGTTTGGCCTCTTTTGGGAGGGATGTGCTCCCTGGAGGCAGGGCTGAAATGGGGCTGCTGCTCCTCAGGGGTGGCACAGAGGGAGTGCAGGGGAATTGTGCTGCTCCAAGGACAGGCAGAGCTGCTGGGAAAGGGCAGAGGCTCCATCCTGGGGGCTCTCAACCCCATGGATCCCCCATAGCCATCAGGGTGAGATTCCCTGTTCTGCTCCCCCCAGCCTTGATTGCACCATCCAACATCCAACAGGGACAAAGGACAGGCTTGGGTGTGGGCAGTGCTGCTGGAAAACAGAGCCCTCTTGCCTGGAGATGTGTGGAAACCCTTCTGCTTTCCACCCTAAAATGTGTGGAGGGCAGGAATAGGCAGTGTGTGCTCCAGCAGAGCTGCTGCTCTTTGGCTCAAGGGATGTGGATGAAGCTGGGAAAGGAATAAAGGAAGCTCCAGGCCTGGAGGTGAGGCTTTCAGCCCCTCTGTGCTGCTGGGGCTGGGGGAGCCAGTCCTGGGAAAGGACAAGGCACAGCTCCTGGCCAGAAGTGTCTCTGAGCAGGTTTGAGCACACAGAACCACAGCAGAGCCTCCCTGAGCTGGGAGGGGCCCACAAGGGTGATGGAGTCCAACTCCTGTCCTGCACAAATCCCCAACAATCCCACCCTGGGCATCCCTGGGAGCGTTGTCCAAATGCTCCTGGAGCTATGGCAGCCTTGGGAATGTTCCCAAGCCTCTGGGGGAAGAACCTTTCCCTGATATCCAACCTAAACCTCCCCTGGCTCAGCTCCAGCTGTTCCCTCAGGGCTGCAGCAGAGAAATATCAGAGGATAAACCCCCCCTGTGCCACCCCCAGATCCCATCCCAGAGCTCCCAGCCCTGTGGCAGCAGAGCAATGAGATGTGCCAGGTCCTGGCAGGGAACAGGGGAGGAACACAGGGCCACACCTGAAGCTGGCTGGGTCATCCTGAGAGCCATCCCAGCACAGAAAGTCCCTTTTTAATTTTTTTTTTAAATTTATTTCAACAGAGTAGTGCTTGGTTACAGTTTAGTGAAGAACAAATAGGTACATTCATTGGCCACAGCTCCCGGGGCAGCAGCTGCTGCCTGCCTGCAAAGCCAGAACACTGTTAAACCATACCCAAAAAAAAATAATAACCCCAAAAAACAACCCCAAAAGAAAGTTTAATGAAAGGCAACTATGCATTTAAAAAAGTCCTTGTAACTTGTCAGCTATAAATTACTTCAGTACAACGCGGGACAGGCCCCGGGGGGAGCGGCCGGGTGGGAATCCAACGGACAAAGGAGTAAAACCCAAAGGCGTGGCCAGTCGCTCAGGGGTCCACCAGCAACGAGCCTCACTGCCCTGCCCTGCCATCCCAAATAATCCAGGAAGATCGTAGTGTGGGTGTGTGCTTCAGTGCAAGAGGAACAATGAGCCTGTAGCCCTTGGGTTTTGTAGTTTTTAATTATTTTTTAGTATTATTATTCTTTTTTTTTTTTTTTTTTTGCACTACACTCCTTTCCCTCGACAGTAAAACTTAAAGTGCTCCTAGTGCTTTGGAATTTAAGCAAGAACAGGGGCCACGAGTGTCACTTGCTGTCTTTGGAGACTCATGGGAGCAGAAGGAAGGGTGACAGTGCCTGGCCCATCACCAGCTCCACCATAAGCCAAGCAGGGGTTGAGATGGAGCAACCTGTTCCTGCCAGGAGACAGGGCTGGGTCAGGGATGGGCTGAGAGTTGCCTTCTTTGCCTTCTCCAAAAAAAGAAGCAGGACTTGCTGCTTTTTTGGGGCCAGCACGAGTGCAGGAGGTGAGCAGGGAGAGCACAGGTGCAGGGACAGGGCAGGGGACAAGTGACACCGAGCTCAGCACAGCCCCAGGGGTGAGCGGGGCCAGGCTGGTGAGGAGAGGATGCCCCGGGGCTGGGGTTTCTCTCTCAGTTCTCACCACACTGAGGCTGCCCCGGGGTCCCTCCAGCTGCCAGGCTATTGTCCCAGCACAGCATTCCCTGTCCCCCAGTGTCACAGCAGGGCTGGAGCAGCACCAGGCAGGTTAAAAGCAGTCCCAGGGTGGATTTGCCCCACTGGTCCCTCCCTGCACCGGTGCCTTTATCCAAAGCTGCTCTGCTCATCCCCATGGCTGGCTCAGGGACAAGCCAGGAATAACACCAAGCCTCCAAAGAGCCCAGGCCAGGTCAAACTTGGCTATTTTGTTTAAGGAAAGACACAGAGACCTGTCCCAGCCTGACCCAGCACTCCCACCCTGTGCACTCCACAGCTCTGGGAGGCCCCAGGTCCACGGGGAGGGCAAAGCAAGGAGCCCAAGGATCAGATCCCTGTGGTTTCTGCCCCTTCCCTCTCCAACAGCAACGTTCCACAGGCAGCCACACACCCCCTGCACCTCAGTGGGGACCCAGCAGTTCACATTCACTTCAGGTTTAAACTCTTGGTTATCTGCTAAATGCAATTTAATACTGAGGGGGACCAGGGGAGCCCCACTGTGGGCAAGGAGGAGGGGGAGCAGGGCTGCTCCCAGCACCCAGGGGGTGCAGCAGCCCTGGATTCACACACGTTCCTGCACACACACACTCCTGCTGAGCCAGCTCCAGCCTCTCCCTGCAGGGAAAAGCCAGCCCTGTCCCTCTGCCACGGGCCAGAGGGGTGGTGACAAGGCCAGCAGGAACACTGACCTCACTCAGCTCTGAGCCACAGGCCCAGGTAGGACAGGGCAGCAGCCAGGTGGGACCAGCAGGCAGAGCAAGACCTCCCCGAGGCCTCACCCAGCCCTGCCAGGTGGGAATATGGCACAGTAAACTCCAGCATCCAGTGCCGGGGGCCCTGCCCAGACAGAGCTCCCCGCTCCCAGGGAGGCAGGATGCAGAGTCCTTCAGGGAACACGTCTTTGCAGGAAGACAGTGCCTCTCCCAGCTCTGGATGTGCAATTAAAAGAGTAACTAGAACAGTCTCAGGCCAAGCACAGCCCGAGCAAGATTCGTTCCTTCCAAGTGTGCAGATAAAAGTGCAAATATGCATTTGATGTTTCTTTTCTAGTGAGGAAGCTCTGGTGCATTTAGCTGCCAACATCTTGAAGACCAGACCAAGGAAAAAAAAAAAAAAAAGCTTCCAGAGAGTTCAGCTTCACTTTGCTACATGGTACCTTAAAGTCACAGTTCTCTGACTTAACTGCCTGCAGCCCTGGGCTCGGTCCCGCGCGCGGCTGCGGCAGGTAGTGGAATGTTTGTGTCATGAGTTAGATGCTTTCAGGGTGGGGGCAGAGGAGGAAAAAAAGAGGAATAAAACCAGGTTACAATCCTATACATGAGTGCCACTCTGGGAAGAGAGGGAGCCTCCTCAGTTCTGTGGGGCAGGGTGGGAGCTGTGGTGGTTGGTCTCCGAGCCGCCAGCGGCGCAGAGCAAGGGCGCGCTGTCCGCGGTGCTCCCGCCGTCGGTGCCGGCCAGGGAGCCGTAGCAGCCCGAGCACTGAGGGGTGGCCAAGCTGCAGGAGAGACAGAAAAAACAGACTGAGATGTGGCCAAAGCTACAGGAGAGACAGAAAAAAAAAAAAAACAGGCATGGACTTTTTAGGGATGAATAATTTGGCTCGTCCGGACTTCTGCTCCCAGCACGGGTCAGGGTGTTGAAGGTAAAATATCTCCAAGGAACTTGGCTTTGATGAAACAGCTACAAGGAGAAGAGCACCACACCCCACAGCTCTGGTCAAGAGGAGCCAGAACCTCTGAACTGCTCAGTTGGGCAGCAAGTGAGGTGTTGTAGACAGGTAGAAGAATTATAAAAGAAACACCTTATGAAATCAGGCCTTGTTCTGCTAAAATTGCCAAAGCTGGCCTGGCATTTCTTCTAAGTGCAGCTCACAAGCAATTTGCAAGTTCCCATTTTTGGGAAAGCTATTTTGAGAATGAGAAGTTCATTTAACACAACAATCAATTCTGAGGGTGAAAAACAAACGCACCTATGTAAAGAATAAGATTTATCCCATGAGAACCCACAAAGGAAAAATGTGAACATTTCTAGAGAGAGAAAATTTGAGAGACATATACAACAGCCCTTACTGACCAATGACCTGAGTTTCACTGTATTGCTGACCAATTGGGTTTAACGCAGTGCCTTCTGATATTTCCTACAAATATGAGCTTTGTGAATAAAGAATTGGCTTTCTGCATGAAGAAAGTGGAGTCTTGGCTGATTTATTCCAACTTATGGTGACCCCGAAGATGTGATCGATGTGAGATGAACAGCCTGTCATGAAAGGAGAAGGTGAAATGAGCCAAGCCAACCACAGGACCAGGCAGTGAGATGGGATTTAGAGATGGAATATACACAGTCACAAAAGGAAGATCACAGCTGGCCCTGAGTATGGCCAAGGTGGCAGCAAACAGCAGCCTGCAGCAACAGGAGGCACAGCACACGAACACAACCACCAGCAGCATCGCTGACCACAGGATCAGCAGGAAAAGAAATTGAAGCAGCAAATATACAAAGTAGCAAAAGGCTATGGCTACAGTCAGCATAGAATGCATAGAAACCAACACAACAACTGTTTCTCCTGAGAGAAACTGCACACCAGGTGAGAACAAAATCGTGAGTTGCAGAACACAAATGCAGTCCCTGAACCGCGGAGGATATGTGGCCAAAAGGAAGTCACAGAAGGTGACAGCCCAAGAGTTGCCAAGGAGAGAAGGGCCCAGTGAGTTGTGAGGACAACAGCCTCAAGAACAGTTGGTGAGTGAACAGCTGAGAACCTCAAAGTACATCTGTTAAGGTGTGGGGAAACAAGTCACAGAATAGTGACGTGGAAACGGCACGCGGAACACAGAAACGTATGTCACGGAAAGAAAGCCAAACTGAGTCGAAAGAGGCAAAAAATGTTGGGAAAAAGAGAGAGAAAGTACAGTAAGTATATGCTGATACTTTTGTTACTCTGTTGTGTGGTCCAGGGGCTGGTGCCTGATTTGGCAAATGTATTTAGTGGAGCCCAAGCCTACACTCTGGTTCCAGGGCAGTGCCTGTGTGTGTGTCCTGTGTGCGGATGCTCAGGAGTGCACTGCCCTCATGTCAGTCATTTTCCCTTCTATCCCGGGGCCAGACACAGCAGTAGAGGCAGCAAGAGTCAAACCACGTGGAGAAACAAATGAAGAACCAGGAGCCTGGAACCAGAACCTCGTTGCATGCTCTTGCAAAATGACCTCCAGCACAATTAAGTTACCCATGCAGACGGTGTGGACAGATGGTGCAGGGCCATCCAGCCTCTGCTCTCTGGAGAACCATGGTGACTGCAGGGGGCAGTGGGTGGTGGTGTGGGCAGCCATCTGAGCAGGCCTCATCCTCCAGCAGAACTTGTAAAACTGCAGGACCAGCAGTGGCCAGTATTTTTGTAGCAAAGCTTCTTTCCAGACCCAGCAGCTCCACCGGGGCTGGGCCCCTTGGTCAACGGTCCCCCGCAGAACTCAGACTCCAAAGCAGAAGAGAGCTGTGGGCACTTTGTGCCTTTCTAGTGTTTTCTACATTTGTCTTCTGGTATTTTTTCCCCTTACGGTGTGTAGTTTTTAGGTTTTGCTTTTCATTGCCTTTCCCCCTCCTCTTGTTCAACCACAAGTGTTTTAGTGGAGAGAACAGAGGTGCAGCAGAGGCAGGACGGTGTCATGGAGTTTTCCCTGCCCATCACTTGGGACCAGCTGATTTATATTTAATTGCTGTTCATCCAAAAGACCTGTTGTAGATATGGGACAGCACAGTGGGCCTCCCCCCACCCTGGCACGCAGCTTGGTCGCTGCAGCTCTGCTCCTTTTTTTTTTAAAGTACAATGACTCTATTTTTCAAGGTATTTATTAAGATAAAACAATGTCACAAGTCTAAGGGGCTTACCAGAAAGCAACTCTATCAAGTATTCTTGGAATCTATATTCATGCACATATAAAATCCAGACAATGAAGAAGGCAGAGCTGCTGCCAGATCCACTCTCTGCAGATGTGTGATCCTTCACCTGGGGACAACTACAGCAGCCCTTGGTGCTTCAGGTCTTCGTAGGTCTTCTTATTCACCACATTCCCACTGGAATCCTCATATTCCTCCTCTCTGTTGGGCTGCCACCTCTCTGAAGTCTTCTGCTGTTTCAGCTTTGCCCACAGCGAGAGTGGATCCTCAAGCTGTGTGAGGTTGGCAAAGTGTGCTGTGTTGGGAATGCCCAGGTACCACATTCCTTGGGAATGTCTCCACTCTGCAAAGTGCCTCTGGAACGCCTTGGGCCCTCGGTAGGTGTAGTTACCACAAATCTCACAGCTGTAGCTGATGTTCAGACCATGGAGTTTATACAACCAGTAGGGGATGGGTTTGCCATCCCAATCAAAAGGCAGATTTTTAGGGTTATAAATTATTTAATTTTCTTCATCTTCACTCTCGCTCTCACTGATCTGCTCTTCCTCCTCCTCCTCCTCTCTCTCCTTCCCTGTCTGTGCCTGCTTACGCTGCACGTTCTCATGGGTGAGGTGTCTTTGTTCCCCGAGAACTTCCACATACTCATAAATCTGAGCTTCCAAGATCTGTCTTTCTTTCAATGTCTCTTTTGCTTCCTTTTGTCTTTGGATTCTCAGCAAATAAGGATCAAGTTCTTCCAGGGATTTGCCTTTAGTGCTAAAAAGCCTCTGAGCACGCTCCTCCAGAGTCCCACCACACTTGAGCCCCAAAGCCAGCAAAGCTGATTTTAACCTGTCTAGTCCCAGGGAGGCCAATTCCTCCCAGGAGGAGAAGGCTGAGAGGTCCAGGTGGGCACCAGCATGGGTGAGGGCACTGCTGGTCTCTTTTGGCCAGCCAGGGAATGTGCCGTTCTCCCACTTCTTCTCAAACTCCGTCTGAATTTTCTCAAAAAGTTCATTCTGGTCCAGTAATGGTTTCACTCGATCTGTGCAATCCTGCAGGTACTCAAGGAGCATTTGAAGATGCCTCTTATATTCAGCATTTTTTCTCTCCTTGGGAATATTGAAGAGTTGGTCAAATGTGGACAAGTAAGTGATATAATCCAGTTTCTCTGATGATTTCAGGTTAATGTACTTGAGGTAACAATCATGCAAATCCAAGTATCGGCCATACCCTTCCTCATCTGTAAACTGCACCAGATTCTCAGCTGAACCTGTGTTCACTCAGGTTGTCTCTGGCCTTCAGCAGCTCCTCAAACTCCACTGACATAGGAACACAGATCTCATTTGGGTGCTTCTGATGAAATTCTTTAATTTGCTTCAGTCTGCTGTAAAACTCTGCCAATTCATTTGGCCTGGAAATGGCACTAATTTCTTCCTTACAGAGGCTATCCTTGTCATCATACAGGTCCTGCAGGTTGCTGCTCACTTCCATGTACCTGTCCTGCATGGCCCGGGGGCAGTGGTCTGAGTTGATCTGGTCGTGGAGTGTGGATTTCTTGGTGAGCATCTCCTTCACCACCACACCCATGAGCTGCTCCCTCTCCTCGTGGTACCACTGCTGCTGCTCCGGGATCGTCTCCATCCCACACACAGCTCCCACCACCTGTGGGTCTCCTCTTCTCCCAAGATTATTTGCAGCAATTAATTTTAAGTTCTTAACTAAGACCTACAACCTTGAATTTTATCTGCAGCAGTTCTTGAAAGTTTAGAAATAATTAGCTCATGAAAAAAAGTTTACTGCTGAACAAAGTCAGAATACAACTTGTCAACCTGTCGGCCAGGGTGTTGGTAGCAGTCTGAATAAATGGTGGCTGCAGCCCTCCTGGAATGAAAACTGTATTTCTGTTGAAGCAAAGATGATCCTGTAGAAGGGTGTAGTTTTCCTCTGAAGGTCGTGTTGTGGCATAGAAAACTCTGGTCCTCCTCTGAGAATCCAGTGGAAAAAGGCTGCTTGTAGTGTTCCAAATCTCAGATTATATCCAGGTAGGAATGCCTGGCTCCTCCCCCTGGGTGGAGCATCTCCCACTGGGATGATGGAATTGTATCAGTCATGCAGTGAGCCTCGATGGCCCCATTAACAGAAGATATCCCCTGGAGGGAGGATTGCTTGTGGAAAAGATAAAGAAGACTGCCCCACCTGGTTTTAACAGATGGTGACAGAATACATTTAAGAGATAAGACGACTCTGACTAAAACAGCTGTGATGAAACACTGATAAAGACCTGTCTGTGGATAAAGAAGATACAGGGTGATCACCCTTGATTTTGTTGAAGATTCTATTGCTCCTTACAATCTCTGCTGTTTTATCTTCCATAGATAAGACAGAAGAGTCAGTGATGATTCTACATTATGGCTGTTACTGATTTTAAGCTGCTTTAGTGTTTTCCTCTGTTTCATTTTGCTGTCGTAGGTACATGACTGTTTAGAAAGGTGTTATCTCAACTTCCTAAGACAGTTACTGCTGATGTATTGATTACATGATGTGAATTTACTGATAACAGGCATTATTCCTAAGATATTATTACTGTATTTATAGCCAGCTTCTTATATGCTTTAACATCTCTTTGTGCAATTATCTAAAAGACACATTTCAGGATCCTTCTTTTTTGTTCTCTACCTACTTACACATCTCTTAGACCAGGTTAGCTCTCTGGCTTGTCCCTGCACTGGCTCCATGGTTTGACCCAATGCTGTCTCATAATTTTAAGTATTTTTCAGAGTTCCAAGAAAAGATATCTAAGCTTTGTTGAAAGCCTCCTGTGAACTGCTAGTCCTGTGGCTTTTCCCAGTTCTTATGACAGAAGCACTCCAGCAGTTTGCTGTGTTTGAAGCATCTCTATCCTGAAGAAAACTTTGGAGGGATCCAACTACAAAATGGTTTGATTAGTCTTCAACCCCAAGGCCTTTACTCATAACTGCTATTCTTAAGAGCCTTGTTTTAAAATGTGTTTAGGGAATTCCCTCCCAGCTGGAGCTTGGGCAGTGGCCAGGCCTTGGCTCTACCTGGACAGAGAATTTCCCAGTAAACCCAGATGTCTTCTGCATCAAAACTAGATTCAGGTCACTTGGACTTGGCAATTTGACCCTTTATATATGATAGCTGAACCTATTTTTAGAGTGAGCTTGGGAATTATTATCTGGAAATAATTATCCAAGCCCTCACTAGATTAAGGTTTGTCAGCTGTTGGCAGACTGTGGTATGATGGTACAGTATTTCAGAGATTCCTAATTACCTAATTTCACATGTATTATTAATGATGTGTATTATCTGAAATATTCTTAATTGTTGTACCTGACTTATCCCTGATTGCTGACAGTTTCTTGTTCACTAAATGTATTGTTTTGCCTTGATGTCTCTTCATGCTCATAACCAAAGACATGCATCTCATTTAAAAAAAAACTAAAAGAAGAGGAATTTAGTGCTTCAAGAACATCCTAACAATGTAATATTTACATTAGAAATTTAGGCAAGGAATAATTTTGAATAATGCAATTTTGCATTAGAAATTTGGAAAAAAGATCATCAAATCTAAATCTTAATTGAGTGTGCCACAGCAAAGCCTAATTGATTCAGTGACTTCAAGAGAGGGCATGCTTGTGTTTTATCAAGTGCTCACCTGTTTGTTCAACTGGACACTGATCACCTCTGAGAAAATGAGGCCCAGAGGAAAGAGAAATAACCTGATCATCATGCAGCCCTCGTGGCCAGAACAGCAACAGAAGCAGGACTGCCAAGGCTTAGCTGTGTCTGCAAACTACAGAAGCCATTTGCCAACAAAAACCTTATGCCATCATCATGGTAGAGTGTTCCTACCAACCTTCTTCAGTTATTCCCTGTTCCAGGATCCTGGAGGACATTCAGTGATGTCAAAGATCAACAATCCCAGCTAATGAACTGTCTCCTGAGTCTCAACTATTTGGACTTTTAAACAATGGTAATTTATTTCCATTTCCTTAAGAAACATTGGATATTATTCTTTTGTTTTCTCATGCTGCAGAACACTGTGTTCAATGACATGATGGAATTTGATAAGTTTTGTTGATTGTAATCAGTCTCTTATGTATCTTATCCCATATCTAACAGATAACCAGTGATAACCTTAATGAGATAATACCCTCACAAGAGCAGGCTGTTTTAACACCAGAACATATGAGCATTTTTTAAATTAACTAAAAGGGTGAAATATTGTAGACAGGTAGAAGAATTATAAAAGAAACACCTTATGAAGTCAGGCTTTGTTCTGCTAAAATTGCCAAACCTGGCCTGACACTTCTTCTAAGTGCAGCTCACAAGCAATTTGCAAGTTCCCATGTGAAGCTATTTTGAGAATGAGAAGCTCATTTAACACAACAATCGATTCTGAGGGTGAAAAACAAATGCACCTATGTAAACAGTAAGATTTGTCCCATGAGAACCCACAAAGGAAAAATGTAAACATATCTAGAGAGAGAGAATTTGATAGATATATACAAGAGAGAATTTGACAGACATATACAACAGTCCTTACTGACCAATGAATTGAGATTTACTGTATTGCAATGACCAATTGGGTTTAACACAGTGCCTTTTGATTTTTCCCACAAATATGAGCTTTGAGGAAAAAAAATTGGCTTTCTGCATGAAGAAAATGGAATCCCCACTGATTTATTCCAACAGTGAGGGACTTGGAAGTGAAGTGGAAAGGAAGTAAAGTGCTCCAGGCCAGAGTGGACAGGGCTTGGAGCAGCCTGGGATAGTGAAAGGTGTCCCTGCCCATGGCAAGGTGGGGAACAAGATGGTCTTTAAGGTCCCTTCCAGCCCAAACCATTCCATGATGACAGGTGACAGGGCTGCCAGGATGCCTCGTAAGAGTTTTTCTGGGGACACCTGACCACTCTCCCCTACACCAGCACTTCCTGCAGAGCTTTGTCCCAGCTCCCTTCCAGAACTTCACCAGCTCTCACTCCCCAGTGGAGAAACTCCTCTGGAGATCATTTCAGAGCCCTCTGAAATGGATCCCAGCCCTCCTGGATGAGGTCTCCTGTCTGCAGTCACCATCCACCTCTCTGAGCTGGTCACTTCTGCCCAATAAAAACTTGTGAGCTGCGCAAGGGAACAAAAGCTCTGCCAGAGGCTCCCTGCCCTATCCACCTTGCCCAAGCTGCCTCTTCCAGCAGTTTTTCCTAGGAGCAGAAGCCAGGAGCTCTCTTGCTTCCCCAGAGGGCAGCAGAGCAGCAGCACAACCCTTCCTTACCCTCCTTCCCTGGCCCCGAGCCGTGACAAGTCATCGTCGCTGTCGTAGCGCCTGGGATTGTCAAAGAAATAGGCCCTGGAGCTGTAGCTGTGGCTGTTGACCATCCCTGCTGGAGTCTGCCAAGGAGAAAGGAGTTAGGTCAGAAGCAAAACATTCCCAAAAGTCATCCCAGGCAACCTCCCAGCGCAGGGGGACTCGCTCAGGCCTACCAGGTTCTGGCTCAGTCTCTGAGCGCGGAAGAACAGCACCACGAAGGTGGTTGGCACCAGCTCCCAGAGGAACAGGACCACTCCAAACACCACGTACTCCTCACTGCTCACCTCCACGTGCACCTGTGGGCACAAGGCAGAGGGGTCTGTGTCATCCCAGCCACCCACAGAGCTCCCAAAAGCTGGAACTGGGAGGGCAGAGAAACTTTTCTGAAGGCAGGAGTCCCTAAAGCAGCACAGTGACCTTCACCTGTGGATCCCTTCCAACTCAAACCATGCAGGAATGCTGAGACAAACCAGGATGGTTTTGTTAAATGCATCCATGAATCCCTTTAATGGCTGCTGGGAGGCAGCAAGTCACAGTGAGGGGGCAAACACCCCTCGGCACCTGAGCTGCCTTTGTGTTTAAGCTCATCCCACTGGTGTGCTCCACATCCCAGCTCTATTTTCCTAGATTTGGAGCTCAGGACAGTGCCTTGCAGGTTTGGGTGAGCTGGTTCTGCTCAGAGTGTGCTAGCAGGGCACTGGGAGCTGGCTGCCCACACCAGTGACTCTCCCTCACACACAGCCATGCCCGATTAAGCATTGCTGTTCTGCTCTAGTTGAGTCGTCCCTCCTCTCCCTCAAAAGAAGAGCTGGCAGGCTGAAAAGGGAAGAGCACAACAGGGAATCCTTCCTGAAAGGAGGAGGACTCAGGTTTGCAGGGTGGAGAGAGCAAGCAGAGCAGAAAGGCAGCTCATGTAGGGGTTGAGACACCTCCCAGAACCCCCTGTTCACCCCCACAAGATGAGGAGTTTCACTCCTCATTTCAATTCACTGGATTTGGGGTCATGTGTCTGGTTCAGACACACGAGGAACGAGGCAGATGCAGCAGGTCAAGGGAAAGCTTCTCTTCTCTTTTAATTATTTGACTTTATTACTTCTATACATTTTGTACAAAGGTTAAGAGACTGGCTACACAGGTTACCACCTCTTCGACCTGGCTGGTGAAACATCACCATCCATCACATTTCTCCTCCCAGAGCAGAAAAATGTAAATACATAAATGCTAAAAATATACATTGTTTTCCTGAAGCTACATGAGAACAGCAGTGCAAAACTTCAAACACTTGCAAGCAAGAAAACTGTGAGGGCAACAGTGTCACACACTCACCTTGTCCGAAAGGTTGTCCCAGCCATAGTTAAAAGGACCAGGAACATTGTCTGGAGATATGGCCACAGCTACCAGGTTATAGCAAGCCCTTGAGGAATACAGCAGGGCTACTACAGATCCCACCAGAATAGCCTGGCAGACAGATGTTCCCTAGGACAGGAAGAAATAAAAGGAGTTTTTAATACAGAGCTGTGATGTTCTTCTCCGTTCCCTTAAATGCATGAGCAGCTGTGCAGGCAAGAGTGACCCAGAACATTTGTATGTTGTTGCTAAAATATTCAGAGCTGGGTAAGAGCTTTCTCATGTGATGAGTTCAGTGCAGGAGCCACACAGCCAGAGCTGCCTGGGAGCAGGGAAGGATCTGAGGCACTGGAGTGTCCCTGCCAGGATTTTATCAGTCAGCTCCAAACTGGGGGTCCAGGGAGATGTTGTTCCACCCCCTGCCTTCCTCTGGGAATCTCCACAAGGCAAAAAACCAACAAGCAGGAAAATCAACCCTGCTGAGGTGTTCACCCAGCTCTTTCACTTGCAGCCTCTCAGCACCCCAACACTGCACACAGTGTTTGTCTAGGAAAGAAGCTCAAGTATTTGGGGTGGGCAGAAAGACCCAGGGTTTGAACTCCAGTTCCTGAAGGGAACCTACAGGAAAGATGGAGAGAGACCATTTACAATGGCCTGGAGGGACAGGACACAGGGAATGGCTTCAAATAGACAGAGGGCAGGGCTAGATGGGATATTGGGAGTAAATTCTTGGTGTCAGGGAGCTGAGGCCCTGGCACAGGTAACTCAGAGAAGCTGTGGCTGCCCCTGGATCCCTGCAAGTGTCCAAGGCCAGGCTGGATGGGGTTGGATGATCTAGCTAAAGGTAACCCATGGCAGGGGGTTGAAACTGGATGAGATTTAAGATCCCTTCCAACTCAAACCATCCAGGAATGCTGAGACAAACCAGGATGGTTTTGTTAAATGCATCCATGAATCCCTTTAATGGCTGCTGGGAGGCAGCAAGTCACACAAAACACCCCTTGGCACCTGAGCTGCCTTTGTGTTTAAGCAGAGAATCTGCTGGAGAAGTTCATCCCACTGGTCTGCTCCACATCCCAGCTCTATTTTCTTAGATTTGGAGCTCAGGACAGTGTCTTGAGAGAGTCAGCAGGAGAGAGGTGCCAACAGACAAGTGACAGTGCTGAAGCCCAGTGTCTTGGGTTGCATTGAGAGATGTAACCAGCAGTGTGTATCCTATTACCAGCTGTTAAAACTGGCTGGGGAGGTGTTTTCTTTATCTCTTGTATAACCCATCCCTCATAACTCCAGAGGGGAGGGGGTGGGTGTCTCCTGTCAATGGGCAGCTGTTAAACCAGTCAGGGAGGTGTTTTCTTTCTCCCTTGCAGGCCCCAGCCTCCCCCAGGGGATCTCTGCTGTCCAGGGGCCATCCAGGCTCAGGGCAGGGCTGAGACAATTCCATCATCCCAGCC